>JAOWCC010001634.1:146717840-147167840 GCA_030867875.1 Actinernus sp. WN-2022
TTCCATGCATCGATCCTTTTGTATTATCTATTTTCCTCTTTTCCCCCCAGTTAACAGCTATTATTATATTACTGGTATATAATCAACTAAAGTCGATTGAGGTATGCTAACCGCCGTGGAAAGCGAGTAGCAGCTGACGTTTCGAGCACTAGCCCTTCGTCAGAGCAAAAGAGGGAATTGTTGGTGGGGAAACGGTTTATATAGAACTAACAGCAAGGATCTCGCCAAACCTGTAGCTCGATTTCGTCACTTTAACCTTTCTGGTCATTGCATTATAATCACATCACTGTGGCCCTCGGGGACATCATGGGCTATCCCAATGATTCTAGAGGGCCTCGAGAAGTGGACGCATAGAGGCTCTGGATGGGTTGTTGACCACATCATCCTGCTCTGGCTAAACATCGCCCGCTATCAACCTCTGAGAGGTGGATCCTACGTCCCACTACCAGAAGCAGTGAGAAACAAGAAGGCAGTGATTAATGTCAAAAACAAGGATGACCAATGCCTACGATGGGCCTTACGGTCTGCTCTATTCCCTGCAGACGACCATGTTGACAGGCCCACCAAGTACCCCACACAAGATGGGCTCGATTTCGCAGGTATAGACGCCCCCACACCAATCTCCCAGATACAGAAGGTCGAAAAACATAATGGTCTAGCCATCAATGTATTTGGCTGGAACGAGGGTGTCACCATTCACGCATGCAGCAAGCAACCTTTAGACATACCTAGGATTAATCTTCTACTGATCGAGAAGGAAGGTAAATTCCACTACACCTGGATCAAGGACTTGAACAAACTGATGTATGACCATTCCAAGCACAGAGAGCGTAAATACTTCTGCGACAGGTGCCTGACAACCCCCTACTCCCGAGAAGACCTCCTGGAAGCCCATAAGCCTGAGTGTCAAGGTATAGGGAAAACCGCAGTGAGAGTGGAAATGCCTGAAGAGGGTGAAAACCATCACAGACATCTTCCAGCTCCGTATGTCATCTACGCTGACTTCGAGTCGTTGACAACGAAGATCGCAGGACCAGAGCTCGATCCCACAAAGAGCAACACTCAGAAAACGCAGCATCATGAGGCTTGTGGCTTTGGCTACGTCGTGGTGCGATGTGATGGCCATACAGAGCCTCCAGTCGTCTACAGAGGTCTGTATGCTGCAGAAAGGTTCCTGGAGGCAATGCAACAAAAAGAATTGGAAATCAAGGCAGTTTTGACCAACCCCAAAGCACTATGGATTACCCCAAAGGATGAGTGGACCCACAATACGACCACCATCTGCCATGTGTGTGAGAAGCCACTCTACAAGGACTCAGTCCGCGACCATTGCCACATCACGGGCAAGTACAGAGGCGCAGCCCACAATGCCTGTAACCTCAAGCGGCGGTTGAGCCCCAAAACCACAATCATTCCAGTCGTATTCCACAACTTGCGGGGTTACGACTCACATCTCATAATGCAGGCTATTTCCAAGATGGAGGGACAGATCACATGTATCCCCAATAACAAAGAGAAGTACATATCATTCTCCCTAGGACAGCTGCGATTCATCGATAGCGCTATGTTCCTCTTGGCATCCCTAGACAAGCTGGTGACAGCCAACCAGCCAGAAGCCTTCCAGATTACTGCTCAGTATGAGCCTAGTGTAGAGCGGCAACGCCTCCTTTTGCGAAAAGGCATCTACCCGTATGAGTATATGGATAGCTGGAATCGGTTTGCAGAGCCACTCCCACCACAAGCCGACTTCTACAGCAAGCTATTAGTTGAACACATTTCCGAGGAGGACTATGCCCACGCTCAAAATGTCTGGAGCACTTTGACTGCAACGATATGGGAGACTACCATGACCTATATCTCCGAACTGGTGTGCTTCTTCTGGCAGACGTCTTTGAGACATTTCGGAAGACATGCCGACATCAGTACGGCTTAGACCCTGCACACTATTACACCAGCCCTGGCCTCTCTTGGGATGCGCTCTTGAAGACTACAGGTGTGGAGCTCAAGCTGCTCGTGGAATATGACCAGCATCTATTTATAGAGAAAGGTCTTCGCGGAGGTATATCTATGGTATCCAAGAGATATGCCAAGGCCAAGAACCCTCTGGTTGAGTGCTACGACCAATCCAACCCCACAACATATATACAGTATTTAGATGCCAACAACCTATATGGATGGGCGATGAGTCAGCCACTGCCCACAGGTGGATTTGAATGGGTAGAGGACCTCCAAGAACTATCCAAGACTATAATATTTTCAAGCATTGCTATCCCTAAAGGCTACATACTAGAAGTAGATCTCGAATACCCCCAGGAACTTCACAACGCACATAATGCCTATCCGCTAGCACCAGAGCGCATGAAGATCCCAAAGGAGTGGATGTCAGAGTATCAATGCAACCTCAAAGGGACATCAATAGAGGTCGAAACGTTGGTGCCAAACCTCCGCGATAAAGAGCGATATGTACTCCACTACCGCAATCTACAGCTCTGCCTATTCCTAGGCATGCGATTGAAAAAGGTACACCGAGCACTACGATTCGACCAAAGTCCATGGATGGAGCCTTATATCAGGATGAACACCGAGCTCCGGAAGAAGGCAACCAATGACTTCGAAAAGGACCTGTACAAGTTGATGAACAACAGCGTCTTCGGCAAAACCATGGAGAACTTGCGCAAGCGTGTCAATGTCAATCTAGTGCGTGCCAGCGAAGAGGACAAACTTAGGCGCCTGATTGCCAGCCCAGCCTTCGCACAGGCAAATATCTTCGACGATGCGCTGACAGCCCTGCAAATGCACAAGAGTCGACTGACATTGAACCGCCCAGTCTACGTGGGGATGAGCATTCTTGACCTCTCAAAGCATCTGATGTACGACTTCTACTACAACCAGTTGCTTGGACAGTATGGAGACCGATGCCAGCTGATCTATACAGACACGGACAGTCTACTCCTTGAGATCCAGACAGACGATGTGTATGCCGACATGGCTACCCACGAAGATCTCTATGACACATCTGACTACCCTAAGGAGCATCCACTGACTACATAGCATGGCAAACAAGAAAGTCCTTGGAAAGATGAAGGACGAGTGTGCCGGGCGTCCAATTGCCGAGTATGTAGGCATTCGACCCAATATGTATTCCATCCTAGAGGCCGGCGGGAAAAACATTAGAAAAAAATCCGGAAGGCAGTTGTGAAGAAGCATATCCGCCACGAGCAGTACAAGGAGTCGCTATTCGCTAAGAAAACCTTCCGGCATGGGATGGATGTACTGCGCTCGGAAGGTCACCACATCTATGGGCAGCACCTGAATAAGGTATCACTATCACCATTCGACTCCAAGCGATGGATTGCAGAAAATGGAGTGGATACATTTGCATATGGGTACAAAGACACCCTTCCAGAGGAGGTAAACGTCGATGACCTCATTGATGAGCTATTAGCCTAGGACCCCCCTTGGAGGTAGTTCCGTATCTGGTGACACCACTTGCAGCTCTTCACGCACAAATCCACGCTTTGGTGCTTGTTTCTCCGAAACGGCCCCGGCGTCCGAAACGGTTCCTTGTGAACCTTGCTTCGCAAGGTAGTACAGAATTGGCTGCCCTAAGGACACCATACTACGTGAAATACTATATGTTTCCAAACTCCATATAGGATCAGTCGCACGACGGCGACCACCTTCCAGCTCACCAGGTGCATATAGATATCGAACACCAACATAGAATGGAAGCCTTTCCTCTTTGAGACCAACGAGACATCCAGAGTGTGAGAGCTCTGCCGGTTTTGATTCGATTGATTGTTCCTTTGGAACGGTAATCGCTAAGGCCGGTTGTTTTCCTGTCAAACGCGTAGCTTCATTGTTCAAAGCTTCGATAACTGCAGGTAAACGAGCTACCCATTCTACTGACCTCTCGTCCTTCCCTGCGAAGCAAGCACCATTTCTTGAGCATATTGGTGTCCAAATAGCCTTTCAGATAGGGTTCGGTTGAATCGTTCAACAATTGCTTGATCCCGGTGAATGTCCACACGTCCACGACTTACAGAAACTTTATGCTTGGCCAGCAGCGGAGAAACGGCACCCATGAACTCACGTCCAGGATCGACCTGAAGCTGCTTTGGCCATGTCAGTGGACTTCGCTTGTAGATTCGCTCAAAAGCCGCAGCAACTTCTTTAGCTTCTTTAGTGGCTAATGGCTCGGCTTCTTTGTATCTGGATGCTACGTCAACGACTGTAAGTGCATACTTGTATAGCTTTCGTCCACATCCAGGGAGATCATGCGGAAGGAAGAGCAGATCGGCTTGGTGAACCTCGTTTGGCGTAGAGACATTAAATTTAGGTCGTGGAACATAATGAGGAGCTGGTAAATAGATCTGCCATATAGCTTGTTTTTCCAGCCACATCCTAGCCACATCTTCGGAGATGCCAGTCGCAGTGGCAAGATGTTTAATCGCAGCGAGTCCTTTCCAATAGCCTTGAGGACTATAGTAAGTATTCGCGAATACCTTCGCAAGGCGAATCGACGGTTTCGGTTCCTTTGGAACAGCCATGGTTTCGAAATGAGCCTGCTATATGACGTATCCCATTAAACTTCAACAAGCGAAAAATAGGTGTTTTTTTTATTTATTTCTTAAAGTGTTTATGAAACTAAATTTTGCATCTTTATTTTATTGCAGAATAATAAAGTTCATTCTTTTCTGTTTATCAAGAGTATAATTTATTTTTCAGTTCCGCCTTCGGAAAGGTCTCTTTTTCGCCATTCAAATTGACTACTTTATGCTAAAAACTGTCCGGGGCTTGGAACCGAATCTTCCATTACAATGACGTCACTGTGAGGACTCGCAAGTGACAACCCTTCATATGATCATGTAGGATGACACGCATTTTTACCAAAAAAATACAATAGAATAAAGCACAATACAATTCAATACAAAAAATGAAATACAGTAGAACGCAACACAATCCTTAACAAATAAAAGATGGTTCTCCTTGTTCTATAAAAAATATATTACACGCTTCAGATCCGTGAAAAACTGCGGATGCACGCGCAGAACACGAGTGCATTTAGCACCATTTCAAGACCTCGAAAGTACATGATTTTGTTATAGAACAAGGAGAACCATCTTTTATTTGTTTTATAATACAAACTTCAATCTAGACGAAGGAAAGTAAGCTATATAATTTTAAGAACCAACATAAAAATCTAACTAAGCGAACTGACTACAGCAAAAACTCCATTTTACTGTACTTCGACTTGTTTACAACATTTCTCATCGCTGATTGGTTCAATTCTGACAGCTTGACATTGACGACCTGAAAGCTCGTTTCTTATTGGATGAAATAACCTGCTATAAAAAGAACATGTCGATTGATAAAATTGCAAGACTGCCGGCCGCAAACGGGCTGTAAAATTGTCAACTGATCAAAACTGTTGCAGGAAACACAAAGTGCTTTCTTTTTACAATGTATGGTCAGCACAGGAGAAGTTAATCTGCACATTGTGATAGTGTTGAAAATGCCTGATGGAAAAACATTCATAATCATAGTGATCAGAAAGCGTTTGTAGCGAAATTTTAATAGCGGCATCTGAGACGGAGTTACGTGAGTTGAGGTTCCCGACTATTTTCTACAACAACTGCATCGTTGACACTGGCTATTTATTCTGTGGTCTGAAGAAGGATATTTTCATTATCCCAAGGAACAGTGTTTAACTGCTGCTATGATGGCAGTGAGTTGCGTAGCTTTTGAGGCTCAGTTCGACTATACGTTCGAAATTCTCTCTGAATTTCTAACGAGACCTGAAACAACCATGGGGGCTGATCAAAGCCAAGTCCCGGCTAATTAATCCACAGATCTAATTGGAATTTAGCGTGTTGGTTTTTGCGGAGGGAGGCTAGGAAAACCGGAGAACCCGGAGAAAAACCCTCGGAGCAAGGGCGAGAGAGAGAGAGACCAACAAACTCAACTCACATATGGCGCCGCGTCTGGGTTCTTTGCAAGTTTTCAGTATCGTCCGTTTTTCATTCACGAACATTCAGGATCCTCGATCTTAAACGAAATTCTACAGGAAACCAGAGAAACCCTATATTGTATTCTTTGCCATTCACTGTTCTGGCTTCAGCATTAAAGTACAGGAGTATTAAAGTTATCGTCGAGTTCTTGGTGAGTTCTTGGGACAGTTTTTAGCATAAAGTAGTCAATTTGAATGGTGAAAAAGAGACCTTTCCGAAGGCGGAACTGAAAAATAAATATACTCTTGATAATCAGAAAGCAATGAACTTTATTATTCTGCAATAAAATAAAGATGCAAAATTTGGTTTCATAAACACTTTAAGGAAGGCGCTATAGCCATCGGCTGGCAACGTATACTAGCGCAAGCACCCCACCACCTACAAACGCCAATTCGGCAGTTTTCTGTGAACTTGATGACCGATAGTAATCGGAGAAACGAGGCTCCTTCATATCCTGCAGACTTATATGGTCTAGCCCTACTTGGGCCGTATTGAATAGGATTCGAGCTCGAGTCAAATTGGATAGATCTTCGTGGGAGTGACGCTGCATACGTTTCTGCTCTTGGACCCAGTCAGCCAATTTTTCGCGGGTCTCCTGGAAAGTAGCCCAATCAGCTTGATATTTCTCAAGGGCTCTATCGTGTCTTTCAGCCTCTATAGCCACCAAGTCTGGAACACTCATCGTTACTATATGGTGTATCCCACCAAACTTCAACACGCAGAAAAAAGATTACTAGATGGGCGTATTATAGTCTAGTAATTACCTAGTAATTAACGTAATTACCCAGGGACTCATCTAGTAATTAACGTAATCCACCTAGTAATCTTTTTTTTTTTCTTTTTTTTTTTCTAAGAAAACGCTATAGAAATTTGCTGGCAACGTATCCTAGTGCGACCACCCCACCACCTACGGCCGCCAATTCGGCATTTTCTTTCGAACTTGATGGGCGATAGTAATCAGAGAAGTGGGGTTCTTTCATAGCCTCTAGCTCTGCATGGATTTTCCTATGCAAGGAGAGTTTTCGAAGCGCATCGGCTCTATCAGCAACTGAATCGTGTTGCTGCCTTTCTCTCTCATGGTCCCAGGCGGCTAGTTTTTCTAGTCGTATTTCGCGCTGTTCTTCGACGGCAGTCCTATCAGCATTAAATTTCTCAAGGGCTCTATCGTGTCTTTCAGTCTCTACATCGAACGCATCTGGCCCACTAGCTGCTTTCTCGATGTATTTGGCGCCGTAGCTTATGCCAGTACCGAATGCAGCAAACAAGAATGCTGCAGCTATTATCGATGCCATGTCCGTCTCTACGAAGTAGGCGGTATAACCTTTCGATCCTCGAGGTATTTCTTAGCGGCAAGGCTACCAGTCAACACAGCTATCCACTTTACGTAGTTCAAAACGCTCGATGAAGGATCGCCAGTCGTGGGCTCTTTGATGACTTTTTTTCCGACCCAGCCGATGCCTGCTGCAAGTCCAGTCAATATGGCAGCGTCTGATAATGTTTTCATAAGTTTGTTCTCAACCATTGTGCATCATCGATATGAGATATGAGATATGTCTTCAAATGCTATATCATACCTTTAGTTTTAAGGTTGCTACCTTTGGTGGTGGCCTCTGCATTCGTCCCGATTGCGGTAGCGCTCGTTTCGACTTGTCGTCCCGCCGCCCCCGACAAACAACATTTATTGAGCCTATCCTGGCACAGTTGCGCGTAACGCATATACTGATAGTACAAACCTACCAGTGCTATGCTTACTCCAACTGCGGTGAGTGTGGTATTGGTCGACATGTTGTTGGCTATCCAGCTTGGCTTGTCGTCCCGATCGTCTTCCTCTTTTTTGTCTACCGGCTTGCTGGCGAGGGAGTCTTTAGTTAGTTTTCTTCTTTCCGCTATGGCTTTACCGGCAGCAACGCGCTTTGGATTTTTTCTTTTTTAGGCGTAGTTGGTTCTTTTGTGATGAGGCCATTCGGAGGTTCTTCCATCTTGCTGTATGTTGGCAAGTGATGTAGCTTCAATTGTAGGGTCGCTACTAGATGGAGTAACTACCGAACTAGGTGGAGTAATTGGTGGAGAAGCTACCGAACTAGGTAGCGTAATTACTGAACTAGGTGGAGTAATTGGTGGAGTAACTACCGAACTAGGTGGCGTAATTACTGAACTAGGTGGAGTAATTGGTGGAGTAACTACCGAACTAGGTGGCGTAATTACTGAACTAGGTGGAGTAATTGGTGGAGTAACTACCGAACTAGGTGGCGTAATTACTGAACTAGGTGGAGTAATTACCGAACTAGGTGGCGTAATTACTAAACTAGATGGAGTAACTACCGAACTAGGTGGAGTAATTACTGAACTAAATGGAGTAACTACCGAACTAGGTGGAGTAATTATTGACCTAAATTTAGCAAGTCCTAGTTCACTCCTACATTCGCGCCTATATCGTGCTGAGTCGTCCCACCCAAGGTTGTAATGCCGTGCTGATTCGGCCAACCTACACTCGCGATTATTACATCGTGCTGGTTCGTCCAACCTACATTTGCGGCGTGGAGTAATTACTGAACTAGGTGGGGTAGTTACTGGAATTACTGTGGCGGGTGGAGTAGTTACTGGAATGGATGAAGTAAGTACTGCCATAGTGCGTCGTTTATCGTGCCAGTCATTGAATAAGCGCCGTCCTACCTTGGTGAGGTAGTCCATATATGACAACCCTACCATTGCTATGGTTAGTCCGACTTGCAATAACTCTTGTGATAAGTCATGAATGTCAGATCTCTTTTTTACGTTTTCATTCTGACGCTCTGACATCTTGCTGTATGTTGATAGTTGGTGTGACTTCAATTGCTTCATCAGAAGAGGCAACTTCTATGTGGTTGGCTACATGAAACATAGAACTAGCTAGGGCCACGAAGCGACCTGATGTAAGAGCCAACGAGCCCGCCCAAGAAGAGATATCATTGCGGAATAGGCGATCTTCTTGTAAGTCCTTTAGTAGTGCTTGTTTGGAATCTATGGGTAATAAGTACGCAACTACGCGAGTAGCTAGGGTCATCATACTATTGACGAAACGGCTGTTATTTGTTGAGCTGCAACGGCCTGGTGCCTTCTATGTAGTCGTTCAACGTCTTTCTCATATAGTCTATGGATATCTCCTAGAGAGTACGATTTCCCAAGATAGTCCTTTGTTGTACCAGTGGCAGCTAAAATCGCACGTGCTTCCCGATGGTCAGCCAATGTATCAGCCGATGCTTCCGCGGCTGCGGTTGCAGAGCAACATGCACTATCTGTTTTGCTTTCTTCATAGGACTCACCTAGTATATAGTCTAGTATATCGTCGGATCCTTCATTCTTAATTTTTTCACCCATTTTTACTTTAACATATCGTGGTATGCCGCAGGTGCAGGTAGTTCTAATATGGTGTTAAATGGATGTCACAAACAGAAGCATATATGGGCAAACTTGGTCTCAAGCTCTGAGATAAATAGCTTTTTGTCATCCAGCGATATTCCAGCACCGTAGTCATCAAACAGATCCTTGAGGCCCGGCGCACTTGCGACGCGAAAGGCAACAACGATTGCACAGTTCTCGCGAAAATCCTTGCATATGCTCTTTTGCGTTTGTGCCGATGCCCAAATGGAAATGCCAATTATCAATGTGTTAAAGGGAATTTGTTCTACTAATGTGTCCATTAGTTATAAACATTTTGCAGCATTCCTTGTTCAATAGTTGCCTGAGCATCAGAAAGCACGAATATATGCATATTCACAATCCCTGTGCCGCCTGTGCGATGAACCCGCAGGCGAATATTTGCTCCAGTATCTAGTTGGGCCAGACCATCTCCATGAACTGTACTGTTTTGAGAAGTGCGACAGTCGATGAGTACGGCGAACTTGTTCTCGAAGAACTTCTTATGTGTCATGGATGTAGTGGCCGTCGTTCCAACTCCAGCACAAAACCAATTATTTGCTGACTTCCATAAATCCCTTGGTAGCATCCCAAAAGAATAGAGAGCATTGGGGATGCTGTTGACATGCACCTCGACCTTGGTGATGCCTGGATTTACAAACTTCTCACTGTCTCGGGTGCCTGCAGTATGTGGATCCACAAAGAGGATACCAGTGAAAGAGAGACGAAGTACGTTCACGTTTTCAGATATAAGTGTGTCGGTTGCTTGGTTGACTGAGACGGTCTTGAAGTACTCGGTATGGTTGTACAGGAAGGCTTTGCCGCTGTCGTAGACTTCCTTGGCCTGCACCGCAAGAGCAAGACTTTCGATGACTTCATATTCAAGCTCAATGTCTGTGAGTTTATATGTGCCTACTTTTGTGCTGTCAGATCCAACTATGACGTCTGTGGCTGGTGCCAGAGTCAAATTGAAGGACATCTTGTCTCGAAGCGCATGCGGATAAAAGACCCCATAAGTTGTGATAATATCGTGATCAATAGATATCTTATACACGTTACCATATGCAGCAAGCGTCGCATTATCGGCCGCATTCGAGGTGTCATAACGAGCTGCGCTCTCTTAGTAACCAAAAAGTAGCTACAATATCCCGCAGAGATCGCGGACTAAAAGTCCGCGATCTCTGCGGAGACCCCAGTAAGACCTAGCATTCCAATCTAAACGAAGTCCTGCTGGTGATCTACCGAATGTGTCGGGCTTCACGCCTATGTGTCATAATCCGTAAGTGCTGGGTGCGTTTTAACTAAGATTTCAATCTTCACTCCTGACATCCTATTCTTAAAGGAATACGAAGATAACTTTGTTCATTGAACTTCAGTTGAGCAGCCAAACTGGCTTGAGGTTGACTGGGTTAGCAACGATGATTCTCTCCCTTCGGCCACGGTTTTAAACAACTCGTGATCATTGCAGTGCGGAAATATTCTAAATCGTAATATTTTTAGAATATTTGGTGCAACAAAGTTAGACTTTGAGCTCCTTGGAACGCTGAAAAAAAAATTCTGTTGCAAAATCTAACTCGGGATTTCAAGTCTTCTTTTAGGTAGCTTACCTCACTAGGTATAAAGTTGTGTTCCATATCCCAGAAGCGCTCAGGCATACGGTGATGCCAGGACTCCAACCTGGGTGAACCAGAAAGGATATAGAACACAGACCTAGTTTTTCATCGCACATTTCAAAAATAATAGAACGTTGTGTTCCATATCCCAGAAGCGCTCAGGCATACGATGATGCCAGGACTCCAACCTGGGTGAACCAGAAAGGATATAGAACACAGACCTATAGTTTTCCATCGCAATTTCAAAAATAATAGAAAGTTGTGTTCCATATCGCAGAAGCGCTCAGGCATACGGTGATGCCAGGACTCCAACCTGGGTGAACCAGAAAGGATATAGAACACAGACCTATAGTTTTTTATCGCACATTTCAAAAATAATAGAAAGTTGTGTTCCATATCCCAGAAGCGCTCAGGCATACGGTGATGCCAGGACTCCAACCTGGGTGAACCAGAAAGGATATAGAACACAGACCTAGTTTTTCATCGCACATTTCAAAAATAAGATAACGTTGTGTTCCATATCCCAGAAGCGCTCAGGCATACGATGATGCCAGGACTTCAACCTGGGTGGACCAGAAAGGATATAGAACACAGACCTAGTTTTTCCTCGCACATTTCAAAAATAATAGAAAGTTGTGTTCCATATCCCAGAAGCGCTCAGGCATACGGTGATGCCAGGACTCCAACCTGGGTGGACCAGAAAGGATATAGAACACAGACCTAGTTTTTCATCGCACATTCAATCAAGTTTGTCAACAAATCAAGTTTTAGATGGACTTCTAGAGTTGGCATGTCTATCAAGCTGATGCAGCTTGGTCTCCCTCGCTGCCCAAGCAACTGCAGCAGAAAGGTTGACTTGATAACCTTGAGGATCACTGTCTGGAAAAGGCTTGATGTCTATTGCATTTCTCATTACTTTTCAAACAGCCTTATACTTGATTCTTGTTGAGAAGGATTGGGGTGTTAGTATTCCTCTAAATAAATAAAGAAAAACAATCATAATCAGTCGCATCAATGACAAAAAATATCACCTTTAATAATGTATGTTGTAAGTGTCCACAACCTAGGTCAGTGGAGCAAAACAGAAAGAACATTGGAGAAGACTGAGATTGCTTTCGGAGCCCTACCCCAGGGACTGATAGGCAAGAACGGGGGAAGGCAGGAATAAGGGAGTATTCCACAGGTTGAGTGTATTTCTGTAAAGTCCAAATGGTGTTTTAAAAATATCTTTGGTCGGCATGAAAAAAATCCTGGGGTCGGGATAACCATTCCGATTTCGTCGGGATTATCCCGATTTTGCTAGAAATTCCCGAATCCCGCGCAACCTCGGTCGGGATAAGAAAATCCCGATTTTTGAGATTTTGATGACATTCTCCTACGAGTAACAAGCTCAGAAATATTTCCCCCTCAATTTCTCATGATCGTTATCAAAACAAAACGATTATCGAACGCTTTTGTTCTCGTTAACCTAGAAATGATTAATTTACTAAGCCTTTTTCACAAGATGGTCGTCTGAAAGTCCAGCAAATGATGTTTCCGGGTCTTCAAATTTCAAAATTTTATGGGGGGGGGGGGGGGAGGGGCATGCCCCCAGACACCCCTAGAAAACTCGCGCCTCCGGCGCTCGTATAAATCCCGATTTCTCAAGTCTCCAGGTTGGACACTCTGGGAAAATAAAAATATATCTGAATTCAAATCCCACTGTCACCCTCCCCCCCTCTCTGAGAACCAATTTAATTCATCTCAATAAATAGATTGAAGTATTCGCTTACCCTTTACCATCGCTGTCCTCACGAGATCGCTTGTGAACTCAATTTCATCTCGAAGGCATGATACTTGGTGCATGGCAGCTTCGAGAGCAACTTTGAGCTCTCTGTTTTCCTCTTCTTGTTGATCTATTAAATGACGTACCTCAGGGACGGTTGTTGACGTTGCCGATGCAGTTGGTGTTTCGAGTCGATCGCCACCAAGTTTTAGTGCATTGATGTCATCTACCAACCAGCTGTATTATCTTGGGTTTGAGTTCAATTTCTGTAGCAATATGGCGGCAACATCACCAAACGTAGAGGCAATGCTAAGACTTCCTTGATCTTTGAACACTCGTCGATCAGAAAGCCCGCCATTTTCAAGATCAGATAACTGGACTTTGGCGAACTCCTCAGGAAAATTAGCTACTAAAGAGCTCCTTGACATTAAATTTTCAACAGGAATACCGCAGATCTTCGAATTGAGAACATATCAGTTCTTAGAACTTCAAACTACAGGCGGATTAGCGATCTTTGTAAGAAAATTCCAACCGGATGCAACGGGATGATGTCAAAATTTGGTTCAAGCCCAGCCTCTAAAACTAAACAGGCATCCTCGCACCACAGGCGAGTGTGTACGCAAACCGATAAAGGAATTACCAAGCGCTGTTATAATAAAACCGCAAATCAAATACGACGAAACCAATTCAGCAGGCCTATGACGTCACTCCATAGCAACCGGACCTCGAGTATTTTTGAACATCCGGTTCACTGAGGCTCGTTATGTTTATCGCCAGCAGCCGAGCGAAGTTTGTTCACATTAGCGGATTGAATACCCTGCTCTGTGCGATTCTCTCGTTCCACGGTAGGTAGGTAGAGATCACTATATACCTGAAGTAGATCGGGTCGACCACAATTTTCTAAGACAGTAGTGCCTATTTTTATGACTCGCTTTGAGACTAGACAGCACCCAACATTGGCAACCAAATGGTTGTTAGCATGACCACCAGATAGAGTGATCTTGGCGCTGAGTGCCAGACTGCCAGGTACTAGAAGCCTATTTTCACCTGACGTGGGAACATCGACAATCAAAGTTTCCCCTGGGTTGGCCTCTGACCGGGTGAAAGTTACGCGGTGGAACACACGGCTGGCTTTGAGAGATCTACCTTCTCTAGGAGCATAGTCCGGATGGAGATTTGGTGATAGCATATTGAAAAGTCAATCCTCACAGTATGCTCGTAGTATAACTACTAGGGTTATTCAACGTTCAATATGGAAGGTGAAACTACAGCTGAAAAAGGTCGCACTGAGGAGGATGAGCGTGCTAGGCGAGAATGGGCAGAGTCTCGACCTCGTGAACATGCGTCAGAGGCGGATTGGTCAAATAGAGTGCGTAGCAAATTAGGAGATCTAACAAAAGCCATTCTGGATAAGATGTATAAAAATCAGAGTAAATGGGGAAACAGTAGAATTGGTCAATCTAAGTGACGATCAAATTCTACAGGACCAAGCAGTAAAACTGCGGAAACGACGTTCAATGGAATGGTAGAACAGGCTGAAACGGCCTGGGACCGCATCCGTGCTAAGTTTCCAGAAGTAAACCCAGAGAATGCTGGATTCACTGCGAGGTTGGGTGAACATGATAGGGTTGTGGTGCGACTCAATCGTGATAATGGCAAAGCCCACTTTTTGTTGGACGGTGAAGGCAATCTCAATGAAAAATTGCCTAAAACGCTTGTAGCTGCTCTGGGGCCTCCTTCGGAAGAGGTGATTAGTCAAAACGAGGCCGACATTGACAAACTCGAGAAAGAAAAAACCGCGAAAATAGAAGCTATGGCTTCCTTAAAGAAGGGAACATCAGAATACGGAGCAGCAAAGAAGCAAACAATAGAACTAGAGGATCAGAGACAGAAGCTCAAGCAACAAATTGAGGCCATTGCAAGTCGTATGTCGCTACGGGATCGTGTAAAAGCCCTATTCGAGAAGTATGGTTTCACGGTGCTTGGAGTGATGGCCGTTGCGGCTGCCGTGATTGGTATTATAGTTTCCGAGCTGTCTACACAGCTGGCTAGCGGTTGGCGGCGGTTTGAAGGATATTGGAAAAAGGTTGGGACAAATACTACCTGGAATGGTAGGTGCTATTGCGAGTTTTATATTCCGGACTGCGGGTGAAGTTGTGGGATTCTTAGCAAAGAATGCTTGGTTGCTGATTGTGGGAGTGGTTATACTTCTAGTGGAGCAGTATAAATCGTTGGACGACGTCGCTAATCAACGAAATATCATCCACGCAGCTCCGGTGGCAATAATAGCAACAACTGCTAAGTTAGTTTCGTGTCTTGTTTGTAGTGCTCTTGTGGGTTGCGTAGCAACGTGCGTAGCGGCATGCGTAGCAGCTCTTGGGGGTTGCGTAGCGGCATGCGTAGCAGCTAGCTCGCTAGCGGATTGTGTCTTTGGTGCTGGGCCTTTCATATGTGGTGGTGGTGGGGGTTTTTCATCGGTGTTGATATCGTCATTTATTCCTAAGCTGATGTTGGATGCGTTTGCCAATTGCAGGTTATTATTATAACCCGATATACTCTCAGTATTGATAATCATGCGGTTGGGTATTAACAGACAACTCTTGGCAACTGCTAGGTCGAGACGAGCGTGCGTGTCCCTCAGAGCTATTTGATATTGCGCTAGACTATCGGCATCCGTTTCAATGATGACCTCTTCCAACTTTTTCTTACAGTTAGCTTGAGTGCCGAGGGCCTCGGAACCCTGCCCTATGATCGAGATTGTTGTCGCAGCCTGGGCTCCAAGGACACAAAACACGTAGACCATTATAGATGTGTTAATTCGGACTAGCCCGGCCTTCGTCAATCCATGACCCCGCTGCGGAACGAACCAATTATGCTGCTTCTTCGCCATATCGTTGTGAAAGAACCGCGCCGGGATATCGAGTGGGCTGTTGAGGTCGAACCCAAACGTCTTATCAGGATCGCCTGCTCGGCGTAAGGCGAAGTTAAATTTGGCGACTCCAAACTCTCTCCTGAGCCTGTCGTATACGACTGAATTCCATGGAACGTTGTTGTTCTTATTAAAGATAGAGTCTCTGGGAAGTGGGACTCCCAATTCGAACAGCAGTCGCCTGATTGTGTAGTACACATGGAAGCGATAAAAGCTCCGGATGTTGTCAATTATTGGTGCGTCATCTGAAAGATGATCATCAAACGACACTCCACAGCCCGCCGTCGCGCACCAAAGGACAAAGCATAGCTGCTGTTGCCAATGCCTCATCGGTAGAGCATCGAACCACTTTTGTGATTGTTTGTCTTTGTCGTCTTCGTCGTCGTCGTCGTTAGGAAAATCAAAGCCCAGCTCTTGGAAGATATCTCGTGGCTCCAACGTGAAGGACTGATCCTTTGCTGCGTAGATCTTGAGAGTTCGCAGAAGAGGGTCTATGTCTTTGGCGTCGCTCCCCCAGGGAACAGCTGGAACTCGATACTTAAAATCCGTTCTTCTGAAGGGGAGTGGGAAACCGCCAACAATCACGTGTAACGCGCCGTATAGCCGTTTTCGTACATCTGTTGGTAGATGGGGGTTATCTATGTACCAGTATTGTGCGCCGTCGTGGAAACTGATCCTATTCTTGTACGTTGACTCGTCATGTATATCGGATGCCTCTGTCTTAGCTGAGAACTTCTCGAAGTCCGCGTTGGGATACTTTTTCTTGAAGGCTGCGAAGGCCTTTGCATTGCGAGGCGCGACAAAGTCACTCCATTCCCCCTTAAAATGCACTCTTAGTGGCATAGTATCGACCTCGTGTTTTTCGTATACGTATTGAAGTAAGCTTCAGGCTTCAACATATTAATATGGTTATACTAAATATCACCTGTACCTCGGCTTACCATACGGTCTACTTTGACCAACCTCTTCTTATCCATAATATTTCGCTAGTCGAGGTCACCCTTGAGAACAGTTGGTGGAACCTAGTAGAGGATGCGACTTTCTGGTGGTCTACCCCCGAAAGTATGGGGTTTCCATACAAAATTGCTAAAGGGCACCACGATATGGCAAGCCTTCAACAAGCCTTAAAATCCGCAATCACTGCTGGCATCATAAAATTTGTGAAACCCCCATCTAGTAGGTCTTGGAACCTAGAAGTCAAGAAAACGATTCTACTTAGCGGAAATATCTGCACACTGTTGGATATTAATAAAGATGGGAGGGATGCAGCTACTGAAGCAACCATAAAAGTAGGTAACCACGATCTGATGCTCCAAGATATCCACACAGTGTATGTCCACTGCGATGTGGTGGATTCCAGCTTCTCACTTCTCGAAGGAAAGCCATCGAGTGTTCTGGCTAGCTTAGAGATCCGAGGTGAGAGGTTTGCAAAAACAACCTATTCTCCAACAAATCCCCAAGCCATACGAGCTCTAGGTACGATACGAAACAGCCTTCACCTGGCAATTCGCGATGAGAAAGGAAATATTGTAGCCTTCCGTGGTCGACCTATACGCTACGTCTTGAAGATTGAGTAATATATAATATAACCATAGGTATAATGACAAGCGACTCAATTCAAACCATTCCGACGGCGCCACAGATCTATCCCCAGCTCTCTGGAGAGAACTTTCGTCGGCGAGAGGTCCGCGATACGCTTGCGAGCATCAAAGCCCAAGAACAACACTACGAGGGGGTGCGTAAATAATATGCCGTGCGCAGAGAATTGTCCACGGTATCGCTGTGGCCACAGGTAGCCTTAGTGTGCTTTTATCAAGCTCAGGCTTGGCGGTTGCTCTATCCGGCCTTGGTGTCATAATTGGCCTGCCGCTTGGCATTATCGGCGGACTCTGTGGGTTAATTTCAGCCTCTACGGCTGTTGGGGCTAAAAAGCTCGGGATAAAAGTTTCTAAGTATGAGAAAACCGTTATGTTGGCGAGAGCGAAAATTAATACGATTCGTGATCTCGTGTCGAAAGCCCTGCGTGATGAAAATGTCTCTGACTCCGAATACAATCTCATCCTCGCTGAAGCAGATAAATACGAGGCTATGAGGGTTGAAATTCGCCACAAAACTTCGGCTAGTTCGGGACGAACAGGTGAAAAAAGCGTGGAACAAATTCGGGCCGAACTCAAGCAAGAAATGCGAGCAAAACTTGGCAGTCTAGTGGGGTAAAAATCGATATTTCCTACGAGAGAAATAAGCGTGGGTGTTATTTTCACTTTGCAAAGAACTATAATTCATTCGTATGTCGGGTTCGTATGCAAATTTGGCGTAGAGCCCTATTGCATCAGCCACTAATTAGCATAAACACAGACATAAATATAATTTTGGCTCCACCAATTTCTGACGAATCTCATGGCGCACGTCTTCTAGAAAGGACCTTGGATCGACACCTAGTTCGTGGCCCTCGGGGACATCCATCTGCCACCCATGCAGATATTTGCCGATAGCCCGTGGGGTTCGCTTCAAGGTAAGATGTGGTTGCTGTTCTTCCGCAAGCAACTGCTCTATGTGTTCATCCATATTGGTTTGTATATTATAGTGGAGTTATTGTCTAAATGGTATATATCATATGGAGTACCAGCGTGTATCTAATTTTTGTTAATGATAGGATTGGGGTGGTAGGTAGGACAGTTCTTCTTCTTATGTCTCCACAAAGCAAAGTAGCAGCTTAGCTCTCCTCCACAATTCTCACATATAAAACGCTTTGGAGTCCTAACACATGGGGTCTTGCGATTCTCTTGATGGCGTTTCAGATTCCAACTCCTCTGAAACACTCTCCCACACTTTTCGCACTCCATCTCCTAGTTTAGCCCTATGTCTCATTTGAGCTATTGTCTAAATGGTATACCATGTAGAGTAAAAATGAACGTATACGATCATGGAGTTCGGTCTGGGGCAAAGAGCTTTAATGTAGTATGATACATGGGGGTTCTGGATAACTTTTCTTGTGGAACCGTTGAGGGCACTCAGACTTTGTGGCATGAAGACTTCTGAAGTCTGAATGGCACGAAGTATGAGTTCCCTCGACGGTTCCACAAAAAAAGTGGTCCAGAACCCCCATGTCTCCTACTACTGACACAGTCCCAGATATGAATAATTATGTGGATGATTAAAATACATTTAGATAGGACAATATGACTTAACATCAGTCACCCAAGTTCCAGTTACTAAGTTCACTGAATAAAGACACTGCAGGCCGTAACTCACTTAGTTTGCAAAGATGAGGACCAAATTTTTAAGAAAATCTAAGTTTTAGACATCGCGTAATTATCTATTGCACAAATGAGTTCAAAACAATAGTTTAGTAAACTCTCAATTTTTGGATGTATCAGATTTCTTTATGTTTCGGAATATTATATTATTATTACACTTTCGTAACTGAGCTTGTGCAAATTCACTGGCTCATTATCGTTTGAATTTCTAGTTTTGAATTTTCGCTTGTTTACCATGAAAACTAAGATCAAAACAATTGTTTCCACGAAAACCTCCCACTTCCGGTTTCAAATTCTTGGAAATCAGGACCAGGCTCGACCTGAAAAGCTCGACGAGATATCATAAGCAATAATAGGAATAATAGGACAATGCAAGGTTGATTTTTACGGTTTGGTAATAATTATATTTTACCCTCTCCACCACCACCCCTCGAACTCCTAATCTCATCCGTTGTAACACTGCGCTAAACGGCGGCAATTAATGCTCGAAAATATTCAAATTTTAAATTTTATAACCAAGTAACTTGTTTCCAGTCAAGCGTATAGCATGCATGCCCTGTGGTTATGATAATGAAATTTGGGTAACAGAGGCGGCAGAATCTTCTGGTGCAAAGTGAAAGTTACTCGAGTTCAGTAGCAAATCGGTTTCTCTGAGTTTGGATTTAAAGAGGAATGATGCTCTCAAGATACAATACACCAAATAAGAAGACTTCATAAGTCCTCAGCTTGATTCTCCGCGGGGAATTTGGTAAATTTGGAGGTAGGTATATGTCATGCATTTCCGGGCTTTTGCAGGATAGCCAGGACTGTAAAATACACGACTTTTGTACACTAATCCACTACTACTCACATTTAGCTTCCAAAAAACTAACTGCCAAAGAGTACAACACAATTAACTTTTAAGTTTATTAGTGATACATGGCAGTCGCTGCTAAAGTTTGCGTATAATTCAATCAATTATGGGATTTATGGCAGCTCTGTTTCTAAAATATTGAAAATATGTAACTTTGCCGCTTAAATATAGAAAAGAGATATAAGTACAGACATTAGTTAAGGGCCGCTCTTTTTAAAGGAAGTTTAAATATCAGACACAGCCCAGATATGAATAATTATGTGGATGATTAAAATACATTTAGATAGGACAATATGACTTAACATCACCCAAGTTCCAGTTACGTATTCTACAATGTAAGTTCACTGAATAAAGACATTGCAGGCCGTAACTCACTTAGCTTGCAAAGATGAGGACCAAAGTTTTAAGAAAATCGCGTAATTATCTATTGCACAAATGAGTTCAAAACAATAGATAGTTTAGTAAACTCTAAATTTTGGATGTATCATATTTCTTTATGTTTCGGAATATTATTATGGACGACACTTTTGTAACTGAGCTTGTGAAAATTCACTGGCTCATTATCGTTTGAATTTCTAGTTTGGATTTTCGCTTGTTTACCATGAAAACTTAGATCAAAACAATTGTTTCCACGAAAACCTCCCACTTCCGGTTTCAAATTCTTGGCTTGACCAACTTGTAAACCCCGAAGAAGGTTGGCCGTGCCAGCCGAAATATTGGTAAAATATAATTATTTCCAACCGTAAAAATCAGCCTTGCATCAATCATGCATCCTATATATTCTCCGACCTATCTCTAAATAAGTAACATAATTATTACTTCGGTATGATTTGTAGGATTCATACAACGACGTCATATTCCTACCAGTCATAATATGTTTGATGTTGATCTATTTCTAGTCCCTTTTATTACTCGGGCCAGGCCTTCGGCCGAGGCACGAGTCAAGTTTCGCAAGGCTTTTATATTTTTTATTTGTTATTTTTTGTGTCGACCCGGAAGTCGCCGCGAACCGCCAAACCAATCCGGTTGCACTGTTCACGTGGCGGCCATGTGACATTTTATCGACTTCCGGGGCGGTCAACCAATCAGCTCACGTTTTTTTTTACATTGCCATCGTTACGTCAACTGCAGTCTGCAGGACATGATTTTTTTCTCCCAAGGCCAAGGCCGCTATGAGCAAAACCACTGGATGAGTTGTTGTTGTGGATAATTCGTTCAATCTTTCATCGTTTTTCTTTATTCGGAATTCTGTGCAATTGATTCTCCTACGGATTGTGACAGCAAGTGATTATAACACCCTAAAATTCGGAAACATTTTATGGAGGTACCTATGTAGGAGCTTTCGATCTGTAGTGATGTTGCGGGATGAAATGAAAGTAAAATTCTACAAAAAGCACCGACGAGTTTTCAAGTCTCTAAACACCACGGCGGGTGTGTTTTGCAGAATGCAGAATGCAGAACAGCGTCTACGAGTATGCTCAGCGGAAAACCGAACTCTACGGAAAATATTACTATCGAACAAACAGTATGAATGAATTGTGAGATTTATAGCTGGATTATTCAGTCGGTAAGCTTATCACTGTCTTCCTTTGTGGAGGTTGTAATTTTATTCAGTCGGTAAGCTTATCACTGTCTTCCTTTGTGGAGGTTGTAATGGCGTATATTAAACATGACATGTATCTAAAAATGACAAACTTTATACGGCCATCTACAAAGTCAATACGTTTAATATGAACCAAGCCCGGTTACAATTTAAAATTTAAAACCACAGTGTGTTTAGTTTAGATTGAGTTACTTTTGACCTACGCCTGAGCTAGACACAATGGCTTTTTGCAAAATTCCTAACATGCCGTGAAACAGAAAACAGCGTGTATTAAATAAACATCCCGAAAACGGACGCTTACAATTTACCACAATATAAACTATGAATGAAACATCTAACTTCAGAATCAACCGGTAAAGGGCGATTGTGTTAATTTTAGACTCCATAAAGGTATAGTATGACTAAGTGGCGTAATCAAATGAGCTCATTTGCAATTATGGAGGATCAATGATTACCTCTCGCTCGTGTCCGACTCAGCCATTTTGACAGCTAGAGAAGCAGACATGTGTGAGAAATATGACACCTCACCGTGACCATGGTTGTTTACCATTTACACATAAATTCCGGTCGGAAATTCCGGTGTAAATGGTACACGAAATTTCCCAAACTGAATTTCCGATCTGAAAAAAGGTTTACCATTTGTACACAAACCGTTCCAGATGAAAATCGCTCCCCTAGCACGAACCATGTATGACAAAATATGCTAGAACTCTATGTATTAATACCTTGGCCTAGATGGCCCGAGTTCAGGCCACTCGGGGCCTCTTGTTTTATTTATTATGTTAAGCCTTTCGTTTACCATCGCCCTCTCTCTCTCTCGCGATGGTGGGTAGGTCGGGACGTTAGGGGGTCTGGGACCAAGTAAAGCCTAGTTACTAAGTCAGCTTGAAGACTCGCGTTAAAACTTTCATGTATTCCTAGACTACGTTTTCCTCTACTAGTTGTGGGTCGATAATTCGCATGAGAAAGCAAAAAACTAAAACGTAAAGAGCTCGGAAATGAGGTGCAGATATGGAATTATAATTGGGATTGCCTGACGACACATTTTTGCGGATTGTTTTTCACTTTTACTGCAGTATATATTTTGGAACAAACTAAAGCAGTTTGCAGGATTTGTTTTCTCGATTCTCAAATATTCTTACCTCGTCTTCCTCCATAAAAGTTTTAATGGTTTGCCATTGAAAGCGAGCAACCCAGTAAGTACTTAATTATTGACCTTATTCCTAAAGGCATCAAAGCGAGGCCAGTTATCCCAGCTTGTCACAGGAAGAGAAAAATCTACAATCGGTGGCGGAAAATAACGTTAATATCCTTATGACAAAAAGGAATACAACGGTGCACTACGACAGAAACTAAGACATTTCTCACCGACTCCAATTTTGCGATCTCTGGGACAACTGGCCTCGCTCTGATACCATTGTTACCAGACGTCTTCCCGCGAGGGCATGACGTATGACTAATCAGCAGTTACTAGTTAATAGTACTAGAACGGAAACAGTTTAAGATAAGAGTTAGCGGAGAATTTAGCAATAAAATTCAGTGAACCATAGCCGTGTATATGCAAGCAATGTTGCACTGTTGCAATGTTGTAGGAAATATTGCAGCTTGCACGCAACAGTTTCAGAGGTGGGCATATATTGCAATTTCGCTGTTGCCGTTAATGTTGTGCGCAATGTTACATCGTGTGTCTGTGAAATAACAAGTACTGCAGTCCAAAGTCCAGAGCAAAAAATATGAGTCCGGCATATAAGACAAAATGATGCGCGTTAATTTCATGGAAGAAAAGTGATCAGCCATTCAAAGACGAAAACAAATGATTTACAATTCACCGTAAGGAAAAATATTGCGGCTTGTACTATTTACCCACACTCTATTCTTCGCGCCAAACAAAATCGTTACGTTATAATCGCGGTAGAGTTTTTTAATCTTAAAAACAAGCCAATACAAGTGATGTTGCCAATACACAGCCAATTAAGAGGAGGATTTCTAGCTGTTTTTTTATTGTATGTTCGCAAGGGATTGTGGTCAAATGTAGAGGCGCCATCTTTTCCCGTATCGTGAATTGCGAAAGTCAAACTTAATTTACTGAGTGAAAAGTCTGTTGGATATTTCGTTTAAAGTGTGGCGTCCAAATCGTGGACATTTACTCTTTAAGGTTGGATGACTAAAAAGGAGTGAAGCATTCACTGTGCTATCGATCTGATTAATAAATGGCTACCTTTCATTTGTGAATTACAGCTTACTACAGAACCTCGAAGTAACAAAATTGGAGTCAAACAATCGACAGCCCGTCGACGGAGTGTACCATTTGAAAGAGAAATGTCCGGTGAGCGTATGTATGAGTTATACAAGATGCTCGAAGTACCGAGGGCTTACAGAGCTCGGTTGATGTCAACAGATTGCATACGAGGTATTATACTAGTATTATATTATTCCTGCCGTTATTGTTAGTTGTATTAAGATATGGGATAACACTCCGGTGTAGCAAGAGCGACGCGGAGTGTCGTTTGTGTGGCGTCAGTTTATTTATTTCTTTCTTTTTATTTCTCGAGTTCTCGTGTATATACCGATCGTGACTGTATTTCGGCCCAACATGTGGCCAGGAGCCCACACAGGAACAAAAAACTGACGCCTAGGATGTCGACTGGTCACCGAACACATATGAATCGGGCGGGACGGGCGGGCTGCGAAACTGTTTTCTGTTACTTTTCTTGCGCAACGAACTACGCCAAGCCAGGTGTGGCTTATATACACCTTCTTGGCCAATCAGAGGGTGGCTTATACGTTAACAATACCTTGCATGCATAATATATATTATTCAAATGACTTTGAATAGTATTATATTATTCCTGCCGTTATTGTTAGTTGTATTAAGATATGGGATAACACTCCGGTTTCGCTGGCTTTCCCATGCTTGTTCTGTTTCATAATCCTAATTACCCTCCAAAACACCCCCTACTCTCCCAAACCTTATCTCCTCCCCCTCTCCCCCGTTCACGCCCTAAACCAGTTTTACCAGTTTTATGTAGGTCATGTTCAATGCTATTTACTTAACCAAAGTGACACGTATACTATGTGTGATGCCTTACATACGTCTTGACATCCCTGAATTTGTCCAAGGAAAACTGACAATCCTTCATCCAAGCATCGAGGAAACGCGCATCTAGACATAAAATGGGGCTTTGACGGTTCAACTGTGAGGGGTAGAACCGTATAAGGCGGTTCCGTGGTACCTACTTTACCCAGACCCTAACAGCCTCTGTTGTTATTCTTTCCACGATTGTGTCCGAGATAAATTCTGTGAAGTTTTACAGTTTTGCGAATCGTGGGAAGAGGGTAAACACTGTTTTGCTGTGTTCCCCTTTTTGCATCCTTGACAATGGGTAGCAAATTCCTTTAGTTCTATCCCTTCCTGTATCCGTATAAGAATCTTATTCCTGTACTGATGATCCATAAATCTGTACTCTCAAATCTTGACATGTTTGTGTATTTCCCCGGCCATAAACGATTGTGGATCTCGAAAACCCCACAAATTGAGTAGTGGGGGCTCCGGCCGGACCCTCTAACACTTCACATACATGCTTCTGCGAAAAAACTGTTTCCTGACTGGGACTCCCGTCCATCCTTACTCATCGAAGTTGTTTCTGTTGACGCTCCTGTTGAGCATGTACTGGAACGAACAGAAGCTTTGCTTCCCAGGGGGGACTCTTGTATACTCTTGATAATTTCAGTGGAATATGATAAAAGCGCAATTATAGAAACCGCACTACACTAACAATAGGGAAACCCCCCTTATTATGCATAGGAGCGGACGAGAGACCCAGTCAGGAAACAGCTGCCCTCACCTCCGGAAACGGATAGTACACGTACACTCGATGAGACGATGTGCCCGTGCGGGTAGCTGCTCCTAACCGAGATACTGAACTTTATTTACTACACCAAAAAAATACAAATAACCAAAGATATATATAGCTGCCATTGAATGCTCCGTGTTATATATAGCACGAGGAGTATTGACCACTTTGTAAAATGGTTAGGATAACCCGAGAAATGTAACAGTTGGGTATCTAGTAATATCTCCGATAGCACTTTAAATATATTTTAATCACTTCTCTCCATTTCTTTCACTAGTACATAAACACTTTCAATACAGTCAAAACAATATAATACACGTTTCCTAAATCAAGCACGTGGCTCGGCTCGTCCCGTTGGGGCGTTTGGTATCAGGGTGATAACCAACGTCTGTCTCGAATCCTGTTGCAATTGTCTTTGGCCAAACCGTTGCACTGTGTGGCTGGGGGCAGCATATAACAACTCACCCAACTGGCGGCTTCCAAGTACTCTGTCTAACTTGAGGCTCTAGCTTGTCTACTTTTACCATGATATCTAGCACGTTTTCCTGATCATTATATCCCCAATAAGGGCTGAAAGGTATTTCTTAAACTGCTCTGGAGGGACCGACATATTGGGTTTCAATGCGCTGTAGATCGCTTGAAAATGCGCACCATTCTGGTGATTTTCATTAGCTGATGCTGCCTACAAGTCCATCAGGAGGTCCAAAGCTAAGTCTTTATTAAAGTCGTGATCCGTGTTGTTCAGCAGTCTTCTGAGGTGGGTCAAGATCGCATCTACTGATTGACGATTTTTGCTTGCCTCCAAACTGTGCGATCATTTCCTTTATTAACCCCTGAGGTCGTACAGCTGCCTAGACCGTCCAAACCCCGACATATGTTAGCATTTATCTTCCATAGAATCAGACCTTGAAGTCACCTTCTATGGCCGTCCTCTCTGAATAAAAGGCCCGAAGCCACAGAGGCGTCTAGAATAAGAACTCTCTATACACGGGTCCAAAACCCAAACAGAGTTCAACTCCTCTCTGAATAAAGGCCCGAAGCCACAGAGGCGTTTAGAATAAGAACTCTCTATACACGGGTCCGAAACCCCAAACAGAGTTCAACTCCTCTCTGAATAAAGGCCCGAAGCCACAGAGGCGTCTAGAATAAGAACTCTCTATACACGGGTCCGAAACCCAAATAGAGTTCAACTCCTCTCTGAATAAAGGCCCGAAGCCACAGAGGCGTCTAGAATAAGAACTCTCTATACACGGGTCCGAAACCCCAAACAGAGTTCAACTGCTGTCCTCTCTGAATAAAGGCCCGAAGCCACAGAGGCGTCTAGAATAAGAACTCTCTATACACGGGTCCGAAACCCAAATAGAGTTCAACTCCTCTCTGAATAAAGGCCCGAAGCCACAGAGGCGTCTAGAATAAGAACTCTCTATACACGGGTCCGAAACCCAAACAGAGTTCAACTCCTCTCTGAATAAAGGCCCGAAGCCACAGAGGCGTCTAGAATAAGAACTCTCTATACACGGGTCCGAAACCCCAAACAGAGTTCAACTGCTGTCCTCTCTGAATAAAGGCCCGAAGCCACAGAGGCGTCTAGAATATAACAATAGACTCTCCCCACTGGTCCAAAATCTAACAAACGTTTTAGCGCTTATTATCTACTGAAATAAAAGCTCGAAACCACTTCTCTACCCAAAAAATTCAAAATAAAAACAATATACTGCTATGGCGAAGTGTCCCCTTACCGCTAAGAATAAATATATATATATATATATAACTTACTGTTTTGAAAAACGGTTCCAAAAACTGAATATACCGAAACAAAAATACCCGACTGACCAGAAAAGATAAATACCAGCACCAAACCTTGTAAAGCTATCTCGGCCGCGTGGCATGAAATCCTGCATGAAACACACTAGGGACCGATCCCGAGAAACGGAGCGGAACCATGCCAAGTAGTTATGAATAATAAGTTACGCCATCAAAAGTCAACGTGTTTTACAAGCGCAAATATTTATCACAAATCTTAAAATGTCTGTGTCTTATAACGTATATAGGTTATTGGGGAAAATGATGCCCTATAAAAGTACTGCATATCCCACAAACTGACGGCAAAATAGGATATTGAGGGTAGAATCTACAAATTTATATGTGTCAAAAAACTCTAGGCTTACAAATATTGAACAAACAAAAGTATGCCGGGAATATACTGACAGTTAGCGTCCTAGCTATTAAACCGAAGTGAACAAAAAACACCCACGTCAAACCGCTACTTGCCGAGGCGCTGCAATATCTGGTTCGGCGGCCCTAGTTTCTTCCGTTCGGAATGGCTGGCGGTGGAGCAAATGGAATTGGTGCAGCTAACGCTGGAGCGGCCGGGCCAACCTGATTCACTGCTCCTGTACTGCTTCCGTTGTCGGTGGTGCAATGTCTTGGTCAGCCATTCTCTGTCAATCTGTGTTCGGTGACTTGTTTGGCAGAATTCTGTTCTGCGAAACTGTTTTCTGTTACTTTTCTTGCGCAACGAACTACGCCAAGCCAGGTGTGGCTTATATACACCTTCTTGGCCAATCAGAGGGTGGCTTATACGTTAACAATACCTTGCATGCATAATATATATTATTCAAATGACTTTGAATAGTGTTTGTATATTGAAAAAAGAAAATTGAGAGCGCTTGATAGTTCAGTGAGCTCGATTCTATGTTAATAAACCGATGACCAACAAATGAATACATACAATGTATAATAAAACTATTTATAAAATAGAATTCGATAGTACGCGCGCTCTGATTGGCTGAAAGCCGTGTTTCTATAAATCTATAGAAACATTGAAAGTTGAGCGCGCTAGTACTTATTTTCTGTGGGTTATTTTATAAAGAAAATAGAAAAAAAATTCTCCTTGTTTCTATAGAGTTAAAGAACCACTTGTGGAAGTTTGGAAGAACTTGAAATAGCTGTGGAAATAGCTGTAGAAATGGCAGTTCCCACTCTATAGAAACACGGGAAGTGTTTTCTATTTCTTAAATAGTAACGATTTACATAATATAAATAAGACTACTAAGTATATTTAATAGGTAGTGAATGCTGCCGCTCAGTTAAAAGATGTATTAGAAGAAAACCTACAGTAGTTCTTTGGCAGGAAAAATATATTACTGGGTGATAAAAATGCCAAGGTGTTAGATGAATATAATTTGTAGTTTTTGTAATGTATGCTAATGAATTCTGGATGTACGTTGTTTATGAATTCATGTTACCGTAACGAACTGATACCGCAAGACTTCATGGTAATAAAACGTCAGTTATGAGTCCAGCATGGCGTCCATTGCGTACATGACATGGTGGCAGTGAAAATGGGAAGAAATCGCCTAGAGAAAGAAGCCATCCGAGCAGAATCTGACTGGAAAAGTCAAGAAGAAAGTGTGAAGAAAACAAAGAAGTAAAAATGGATGGGATTTCTAACTCAAACACCCTTAAAATGGACGAGCAAAGACCTGCCGTCATTGTGGACGTCGTTCAAATATCATATACAGTTTATGTTCGGAGGACCCCTACAGTCGAAGTTGCAAAAATGCAACTACTTAATAATCTGGATAGGAGAGAAGGGCAGACACATCTTTCAGACTTGGACCTTGGAAAAAGGGCAAGACAAAAAGCTGGAAACTTACTACACGAAGTTCGAAGCATATGTGAATCCGAGGTGGAATAAAATATTCTCAAAACCAGGTGGACTGGGATAATTTTAGGAGATTGCGGGCGGCTGTAAAGAAATATATTTCTGATTCATACCATTCAAACCTGCTTGAACCATCAGAAAGTTACAGCAAACCATCGTATCTATGGGGAAGAGATTTTGGTCTTTCATCAAATCAATGAGGAAAGACAATGTTGGGATTGCAGGCCTATACGTGCAACCCCTTAGGGAGATGTAATCATGGATAATAAAAGGAAAGCAGAACTTCTAAGTAATCAGTTTGATTCTGTTTTTACTGTTGAAGACCTGTAAACTGCCCTCCCTGTCGCCATAACCCTTTCCCAATATTTCTGCTTTAGAATTTGATTTTTACCACAATTGCCGATAATCTCGCGATCTGATTGGTCGATGTGCGGTGGTAATTAAATGAGAGTCCAGACAACGGTGCTGACGCGAGCATGTCACGCAATGTCGAAAATAAATCATTTTTGCTTGCTTTAAACATGGTACTTTTGAGATTTTACCTAATTTTGAACTCGGTATAGATTTCGACAGCTTTTTACGAGGGTGTCCGAAATGCGATAGAGAGGCATCTCGCCGCCAATGACCGGCCAGTTAAGATCACCAAAAATACATTGTTCGCCCGGTTCAAAAAATGCTTGAGTGTAAACTCAAGCTAAACCGCAGAGAATGGAAAGAAAATGTGAAACACAAGCCGATCATAGAATCAAGAGGACATCGAGGAGCTAAAAACAAGCCCTTTCCTGAGCTATAGCGAACCAGCGGGTCTCCTTCGCCGTGTGTGGTTCATAGTCACACTGTTCTGGTGCCTGCGCGGCTGTGAAGTTCAAAGGCAACTTCGCCGGGATAGCTTCAGGTTTCTGACCGATGCAGATGGCCAGAAATACGCTGAAATTTCTCATGATGTCCAGACTAAGAATGACCAGGGAGGAATATCCAAGAAAACCAGCCACGAAAAGCAGACACGGCTGTACTCGACTGGTGAGAACGGTGACTCCTACCGGTGTCTACAGACGTATGTGCAGAAGATCAACCCAAAGCAGCCAGCCTTCTTCCAGCGACCCACGCCAAAAGTTAAGGAATCCGACCCAGTGTGGTATGAAAACAAGCCTTTGGGAGTCAACACACTGGCGAAAATGATGAGTGAAATCTCGCTCGGCGCTGGCCTTTCCCAAATGTGCACAATTAAATCACTGTTAGAGCGACCGCCATCACAATTTGGTCGACCAACGCTCAGAAGTGCCTTCCCGCCACATAATGTCGATCTCTAGTCACTCCAACGAACAGAGCATTGCAAGCTACAACTCGAGACCATCAGCTCAACAACTCAGTGAGGAACTGCTCTAGCATCCTGTCCAATGCACTAGCTGGCCGAGCACCGACTTTAACTGCATTTGTTTCACTTCCAGCGACACCTTCGACTTCGAGTTTCTCAGCAACCAACACAGTCCAAATTTGTGCTTCAAACTCCAACGATATGTCCTTCCCAAATGGACTCTTTCAATTAAATTGGCTGCACTATTGCGAATGCTAATTTGTATGTTCTGCCACAAAATCACAGCAATTTTGCTTGAACAGTTGTTGTAAAATTTGCATTCATCTCTTTGTGAATGACTTTGTCATGTCGAGCACGCTTCGAGAACTTTGAACTCACCAAGTTAATTTATGAATGTTTGTTGTAATGACCAGTCAGAAACGCTCATGTGGTGCGCTTGAAAGAATAAACCAATCATATTGCGAGAAAGTTATAGACAATACTGGCTCTTTCAAAGCTGTCATGCCTTGTAACGAAACTTCCTTGTACGTACGTTTTCTAATATTCTTATAAAAATCAAATTTCCTCTGGTTTTCCCGTGGTGTGGATTTTGATCCACACCGGCTGCGCCTCGTGAGTCCACAACAAATTTTGACCATGTGATGACGTAAATCGTGGTAAATAAGAGTCCACACCACGGAAAACCAGAGGAAATTTGCTAAGTAAATGGCATCATCAAGCTTCTGAAAAACATTAATGTACATAAAGCTAGTGGACCAGATCAAATTCCATGTTGGATTCTGAAAACAGCTAGCAGCTAGTGAAATCGCCCCCTTTCTACATAGACTTTTCACTATATCACTTAAGACCGGAACCATCCCTCGGGATTGGAAGAATGCGAACATACATGGCATCTTCAAGAAAGGTGACAAATCAGTAGCCTCCAACTACAGGCCTATCTCTCTCACATAATGGAACATATATCATTTCATCATATAATAATAATAATAATCAAGACTTTATTTCACGAGGGTTAAGCACTTAATAGTGACAAACACTAATAAACTTGTGGCCCTCCTAAAAGACTATACATGATATAAAATCTAAAAATACGACTATACAAAATATAAATAACAATAAAAATCTAAGGTATGATACACAAAATGGGATAACAAACTACTTAGTAATAAATAGATTACAATCAAAAATACTAATTGCAAATACAATATAACTAACAAGACTTCAAAAACGGTATATAACAAGCTAGGGGATAAAATGAGGCAATAGCCTTTGTTCTTCTAGGCAGTTATCCCTGAGTTCATTTCTAAAAGATCTTAAAGTCACTTTCTTCGTTCTAAGTTCAATAGATAAATTGTTCCATAATTGGCAAATGGAAACAATAAACGTCTTCGATCCCACCTTCAGTTTGTCGCTTGAAGCGTGCATGGGCAGATGAAATTAACGTTGGCATATCTAGTGCTCCTACTATGGTTCGCGCTATCAAACTTAAACTATCCATTAAGTACTGTGGTACAGCATTTTGTGTTCTTTTAAAGGCTAGCTAAATCACATTTAGCAATTCTGGCTTCTTCATATAAAGAAGACGACCTAGTATCAGCGTTTAAAATAATTCTGGCTTTGTTGTCTTTACTGCAGCGATCAAGCCATACAACATTTATTTAACATAAAACTAGCTTAATCATGGCATTATAATACAAAATACGCTGTTTAACCGGAAGGCACGACTTGGTTTTATTCAAAACCCTTAGGCGCTGAGACACCTTCTTGCATAACTTTTCGATATGAGATGCAAAGCTAAGTTCCTCGTCCATTTACAGCCCTAGAATTCGAACAGAAGTAACTTGCTCTAACTCAGCACCATTCTCTGTACGTAATTGCAGCTCTTGCTCATCAGGTTCGATCTTGTTCATCAGGCGTTTCCCAGTTACTAAGACTGTCTTATCTTGGACTCAATAAGTGGAAACTTATTAGCGTTTGCCCAGGTCTCAACATTATGCAGCGCATCAGTAAGCGAGTCTCACAATCTATCAATTAACTCACATCTGCTGAGACTGTAAGTGTTGTGTCGTCAACGTATAGCTCAACATCCACACCAGAGGATTGAATGTGGAGAGGTAGATCGTTAATAAATATGGCAAACAACAAAAGTCCAAGTATGCTTCGTGTGGCACTCCGTGGCTGACTTCAAGACCTGATTCGCTTCCATCAAGACAGACAAACTGCCGCCTCAGTACCACTGAGGTCTGAACTTCATCTTAAAGGCCCACTGTCACGCATAGCCCATGCGCGAGTCTGAGTTCATCGTTTGAAAACGTACGTACACCCTACGTTTTCAAAGATGGGGGAGAAAAGTAAAACCCGTTGTTTTATCTGTGAAAATATTTGCAATATTTAGATTCTCGCAAAAGATTACTAGCTCAGGTCGTAAACAAATTATTAATTTTTCGTGTACCTGTAAGGATTATTTTTACAAAATGAAGCATTTTTCCGAGTAATTTTCTGTAAACTGAAAACGATGGCCAAGGCTTTCAAGTTCGATTCAACTGACGAACCTCTTCTAGGAGGCGGTAAACCCAGAGATGTTCATATGCTGATTCCTGCAACCATTAGTTATGCTCCGACAACAGTTTTAAACCATAAAAATATAGTTTATCATCCTAAGTTGTTTCTCGGAAGTTTTTGGCGGTAATTTTCGTACCAGGACTTATAGCGAGCTAGATATTTATTGTAACCTTCGACATCAACTGATCAAGGCAGCTCAACGCCAACAACTTGACCCGGGTCAATAGAAGGGAAAATATGCTTGAAAAAGGCCTTCAGGAGTCCAGGAGAACTCTGGAAGAAGTGGAAGCACGACCAGTAAACAGTTCGGTTCAACTGGGGAATTTATCAATCACAGTTCGAGGTTAAATTTTGCACTGGTTATATATGCTAAATGCATTTAGTCGCTGGGGACAGCGATGGGATATATTATTCGCCGGAAATCATTGAATGTTTATGCTGCCCGCCTCAAGAAACTTAAACAGACTGAGACATAGTAAGTACTTGAAACTGCTTTCACTACCATGAGTAGTATCTTTCAATTAATGATATAGCTTGGGAAATGTGAAATATACCGATTCTACCCACAGATCCGAAGTTCTAAGTAAATTACGACTACTCGGCCCGGCTGAAGTTTAGAGCAGCCGTTGCTTCAGTTCCAGAACGCCTGAAATAGACCAATCAATAAAGCAATACCTGGTCATAAGATTATCCTGAAATGAGGTAGTATATTTCGGTCCTTTTATTGTTCCAGAAAACACGAATTAGTCGAAAGTCATCCGCTGAAGTCGGCATGAACACTGTACACACAAACAAACACGCTCACCGAAAGGCGAAAGTTTATTTCACCGCATGCCCGGGTTTTGACAAATAAATAACCGAAAATTTACTAAGAGCCCGCGGTGTGATTGGGGCAATAAACGGGGACAAAAGCATTTAGAGTTGTTTAATCTTGAATGAGTAAGATGAGTTTTGCCTTTCTTTTACCGGAAAAGTACGTTATTTGACTCTCTGCTCTGTTTAAATCGGTTTTGCAACTCATTAACTATGACAATTTGACGCATGCGCAACTCAAGACAGTGCCCCTTTAATGACCACAGCATTCTCTCATCCTTCCAGTATTGGTTTAGAAAGAGCCACTCCTGTGAGACACAACTGATCACTATCATAGAGCTATTTACAAGGCAACTTGATCAAGGCTGCCAGACTAATGTTATCCTACTGGATTTCTCAAAGGCATTTGACATAACGAGCCAGAGATCATCAGAAATCCAAATCAGCGTGAGGTCTGATTGCTATGAAGTGACGTCACAGTTTAGAAATCGAATAACATTTTGCGGTTTTGTTTTATTTACCTTTTAAGTGATTATGACAGTTAGGTGAGTAAAGCTAGTCCTGGCTAATGTCAGGGATGTAGGGAAGTTAAATTTTGAGTCCGGTAGCAATTTAGTATATTCATTGTTTTATTTCTGATTTAGTCTGCCATTCAAGTCCGTGGTCACAGCCAGGATGAATGTTGAAGCTGTGCGCAGAGTATTTTGCTTCAAACTGACCGTCGTTATTAGTATTTCTATAGCTTGAACATTTCATCAACAGGAGTATAGATAAATCTTGGGAGCAAAATATATATGAGAAACTCCGAAGGATTTTGCGAAAGACTAGTCGATGAGAAAAATGGTGGGTTTCGTAGTAATCGACTCTATATGGATTACACAACGGCTAAACCAGTATTGCTTCTCCGCATCAGCTGCGCTATTAGGAGTAAACAATTTGGATTTATGCCTTGGATTGAACGTTAGTGACTTTGCGAAGGTGGCAGTGCTAAAAAGTGACGTAAATCTACATGGTAGGAAATTCCCGCCAAACCAAGTCTTATGCGAGTGATTGCTTACACAGAATCAGCTAACTGCAAGGTTTCAATAGAAGCAGCCACGAGGAAACATTCCTGCGAGACGAAATAAACAAGCTCAAGCTACAGATTTCGACTCAAGAACACTTCGGTACTGAGTGAGACTCCTCTGAACTCAGTGTTCAAGCGACGAACATATGGATCGTAGAGGAACACTTCGGAGTTCTGAATACGCACTTGGCGATCAAAAAGGGTGTTCCAGCTAAAACATCAATATCTAGGTCATCGACGACTAACGCATCCAGCACGAGCTTTTTCTCAGCGCGGTACAGGGTGAGGCGAGTCTCGCCAATCACTGCTAGGGGAGTCACGCCGTCGGCCTGTAATGCTTGTTGTGCCAATGGAGCGTGCGACGGACGTCTTATTCATATTTATACGACATGTGATTTGGTGTTTGCCTAAACTTGGAAGCAGTCGCCTGCATGACCTTTGTGACAGCGGCAGTTCGGATTACTTCAAGAAGTGTATCTAGCATCCGAGAGATTCAGGTTTCAAAGTATGGCGCGTATTTCTTGTCAAAATTCAATTCGACATGCGTTATCAAAGTTCAACATTCGTCATTATAGTTTAGTCACCGATCGTTATTAAAGTTAGACATTCGTTGTTAGAGTTCGACATTCGTTATTAAAGTCGATATTACAGTTCGACATTCGTTGTTAGAGTTCGACATTCGTTATTAAAGTTCGACATTCGTTATTTAAGTCGATATTATGCACAGAAAAAGTACCTCCTGCCACGCCTAGATCTGCGCTCCCTACCCAGACAACGAGGCCGAACCAACCAACTCCCTATTACTCTACAGTTATAGCGTGGACCCCGATAACCTACTGCTCACCGTAACCCAGCACAAGTCAACAGTCCTTCCTCGCCCGGCGGGTGCGTTATGGATCGTGACTGATGGAACGGTAACTAAGCGCGCCTTAGGCGCCACCTCGTACGTCTCACGAGACATCCACCTGCACCTTACTGGCTTCTTTAGCGCCAAACTATGCAAGCATCAAGTCACCTGGTTAGCTTGCGAAGTTGAAGCATTATGCATAGCACCCGCCGTCAAGAATTTCAGTCCATTTATAATCCAGTCCATTAAACGTACCTGCCTCCTTACCGACAGTATGTCGTGCGTTCAGGCTGTTAAAAAACTATGCCGCGGTGAGTTATTTGCGAGCCCCCGCGTGACATCTTTTTTGACAACTGTAAATCTGGCAAATCTGGCTTCACCAGCCGCAACGTGCCCGACTGTACCGAGTCAAGGTGTTAGATCTGTACCGGCTTCATCCTCGAAACTCATAGTGTTTCCATCCAGGACATTCTTTACAACGCTGCAAGCCTCCCATTCACCATCAGAGCTTCAAATTCAGAGCGATTATCCCGACCTTCCTCCTGTACACGCCCATATCAAACAAGGGATGCGCCCCTCACGGAAGCTTAGCAATATTAGAGAGGTAAAGCGCTACCTTAACGGTGCGTCCATTTCTAGAGATGGCCTTCTCGTTATCAAACGTACCCAGCCGTTTGTGCCTGCGTCAGAAGCTATCATCGTTCCACGATCTATCCTTGATGGCCTAGTGTCGACTGCTCTCCATATCAAGTTGAACCACCACTCCCGCCATCAGTTTCAGTTGGTCGTCCAACGCCATTGATACGCCTTAGACATAAGCGACGCCATTAACAGAGTGCCACTGGTATCTGCCTGTAATACATGCACTTTACTACAGAAGTCCCCAAATTCGTTGATCTCTCAGTCATGATCATCCGAAGAGCCTCCAGTGGTCGTTGGAGTTACATTTTCCGCCGACGTAATTAAACGGTACCAACAGTCGATTCTAGTTCTACGAGAGTGTACTACTTCCTTCACCGCATCGCATCTGATCGTCAACTCATTGTCGGTTTACATCCTCTCGACGGTCCACGTGCAATCGTACGTGTAAACCCTGCACCCGGCTTCGTGTCCCTGGGTAATAATGATTCACTGAAGCACCTCAATGCCGTCATCGAAGTCGGCCTTACAAAGAACAAGAACAAAAAACCCGTAACTGAGAAAGCGGTCCAAGATTTGAAGAAGAGCTCCTTCGTTAGGAGTAAAGTCGTTCTTGCTCTCGCCACTTCACGCCTAAACACCCGACTTCGTCTCCACACTGCACGGATTCTCATCACGCGAGTTGTGGACCCAACGAAATCGGTTCACCCACGAGTAGTTACCCATCATTCTAGAGAAACATAAACAGCGAGTCAAGAATCACGCGTACAGCGAAAAATCCAAGAAGCACACGGGCCTCGCCCGACATCTACCCCCGCTATAAGTCGGCCTCCTCGTCTATCTAGTCTCTGACAAGGACCAGTCACGTGCCCGTGACCGCTATATCATCACCAGCATCGATGGTGCGTGATTAGCTAATATCTCGAAGATATTAGCTTATTTTAGCTACTCTGTAAATTCGAGGATAAATAAAGTGTATGCATGTATGTATATAAGTGGTGTTTCGTTAAGAAGTTCAAAGGATCTCAACTAAGGGCCACATTTTAGAAGGGAAAACTGTCTGAATGTTATGCCGTGCCTACTTCAATCGTACATTTTAGTTGCTGTCTTTCCAGCCACGCCATTCTCCCCGGAAGATGATGTAGAACCTCCTTCTCCATCTGTAAACGACTTGTCAGTCCCCGTGCTCCCAGAGTTACCCCTACCTGCGCGCCGGAACTTACGCAGCCACTTGAAAAACCACAAACCGTGTACTCCACACCACAATAGGACACTTCACCGGATGTTCCCATGGATGACACACAGCACATCCCCTACAGATCAAGTTATGGCTTCTCTTCCTAACCCGGGCCATGATGCAAGTTCCCAGCGAAGCAGTATTTAGATGACTATGTTAGGTTTTGATTAGTAACCTCCTGTGACTTAAAAAAAGCGTTACTGCCATACAGTTAGTCGGTATCAAGGTCGTTACTGTCAGTTAATTACTACAGACAGGATCATGTTCGTTATTGTTGATAAATCCAAGTGTGTCTATGTGGAAATAATCGCTATGGTCCGCTATTCGTTTGTTTCAAAGAAGAAGAGAGGTTGCGCCAGCAGACTAAGCCAGCGGTAGTTGTTAGTTAGTATGCTTAGTATGTATATTATTAAATTTAGTATGTATATTATTAAATTCTAGGTTTCACTCAGTCATTTTGTGCAATTAAAAATCGATTTTCGTATCGAAGTCAGGCGGAATTGCCAAAATCAGGCGACATTTTTTATGCCGTTAAAGATATGATAATCAAATGCGTGACGTCACTGGATCTGTGTATTTATATTCGTCTCCATAAATACTACACAATAAGTGCATTCTTGACCAACTATCAATTTAAATGTCTTACTTTGAGAAACCTTGAAGATGACCATAATTTTTCTAATAGAAGCCTTACAGTCGGTCATATTTTTTGTGAATATAAATGTACGGACCCCGTGATGTCACGCATGCACAGTGTGTGATTAGTATATCTTTAACGGCATAATTTTGGCAATTGTGTAATAACGGCATTTTGTTCGTGCTCTCCATATTGATTTTTAATTGCACAGAATGGTAGTTCATTTATTATTTCTATGTGCATGTCAGTATAGGTTTTTTTAAGTGGCTTCAATCGTATCATCTTGGTGAAGTATCAAATCATATATTTTGTTACGAAGGGGATGTTGAGGGGAAAATTTGTCACCACAGACTGTTGTTTTACTGGCATGCTAACCAGACCTAGGAGATCCCTCTTGACAATATGCACTGTCAAGCATATGAATCAAGTTTTTGGTTTGTTTTTCTGTGGGGAAGGAAATGGACATTTCTATATGTAGAATAATCCTTCAGTATAGCTACTTCTTAGATTATCTCTAAAATGTTTTGTGTGTACTTATTTTTCAATGAAGTCTGAATAAAAACCTGTTAATATATTTATTGCAAAGAAGCTACAATTACTACTGACTGTAGTCATGTGGTAGAGTGCATGCAATATAAAATATCTACCAATGCCATATAAACTATTTGTTAATAATATAAACTAATTGCGATTTTGAGATGCCGATACCGAATTATATTTCCGGCCAGTTGGGAGAAAATATATTTCGTATTTGGCGGAGTCGCGCCCAACGCCGGCAATATAATTTTGTATCGGCGTCTCAAAATAGCAATTAGTTTTGTATCGCGATTCAACAGTTAAGTCGGGAATCGTTAAAAGAAAGAATTAAGAAGAGAATGAAGCACCAAACTCATCTATTGTAAATTTAATTCTCAAAAGGCGCCTAGCATATACATTGGCAAGGCTTACTGTACTTTGCGAAACGAAACGAAACGAAACTGTACTTTGCGAAACTGTACTTTGCGAAACTGTACTTTGCGAAACTGTACTTTGCGAAACTGTACTTTGCGAAACTGTACTTTGCGAAACGCGTATTTAAGCACTCCTGGGAACAGATGGAAACAATAATCTTAGTTTACACTTACTTTCACATATATAGCGCCGGGTAGACTTCTTTAGTTGCTCCTTTTTACGAACAAAACTCCTCTTTACAGTTCAGGTGATGAGGTCGGCCATATTGTCACGCTAACTGGAATAGTAACCGCGCAGACACGACAACGAGGCTGGCGTTGATATTTGTAACATTTTTTCCCCGATGAAAGGTTGGTAATGCTTGATAGCTCAGTCGGCAGAACTTGCTTGCGTGAACGACGGGTCGGGGGTTCGAACCCCGGCGCTGAACGTTGTTTTTTTCTTTCCTTTTTTTCACTGGATAACATTTTTTGTTGTCCTTTCCTCGTTCTGGTATTTTTATTCATAACGATATAAATAATAACTAAAAAAATCATAGCCTTTCAAAGCGATCGATCGAAAAACGTTCAGGTTGATTCAACTCTTCTCTCAGCTTAAAGTTCAAACAGCTGCTTCAGTAGTGTTTGTTGACAAGTGGACGAGCCTAAACAGCAGGAAAGCACTGTGCCGCTTGCGGTTGTTCGAGCAGCTTTCACAATGACAACGAGTATTTATATACGCATCTTAAAGAACTTTGCTCATACACACACTTTGTTTTTATGATTTTTTTCTTTCTAGCCATTTAACATTCCCGATATGACTAGTTTTTTTTGTAGTCTCTTCCCTTCGACCAGAACGATATGGCGATATTTACGCGTTGACTAGATAACCCCATGGTTTTTCAGGTTTACCAGCTCTAGCAAAAGAAAGGATTGTAGGGAATAGCCTACAAAAGTACCATGGGTATCGCTAAGTTTACTGGCATAAAGAGCGCCGAGTGAGTGCCGGAGACGCAAGACGACTCTCTGGAACGGAGCTTGGCAAATAAAGACACAAAAACACAAATGAAAGAACGTTTGAAACAGGTACAATTGGCGAAAAGGCTATTGATCTATTGCATAAATTTGATAGACTCGGCTACAATTTGACGATTCGTAAGAGCTCCAACTTTTTTTTAAATCCTTTCTCGAAGTTCCCAGTGCTGCAGAAGTTTCTTTTCGCTGGAACTTTTCTCGGCTCTATTTATTTTCCCGGGGCTCTTCCCTGTTGAACTTTCGTTTGTTTGAATGCAATTTGAGTTTTTAGTATTTTAGAATTTTCTCGCCTTACACCCGCATTCGTGTATTGAATGAAATCGACACCCACACTGTCACGGTAGATTTATTTGCAACATCGACAATAATGGTTTTGTTTATTTATCAAACCCCCTTTGTACGTGATTAGATAATTATAAATTTCTGGGAAAGCCTGACTCCCTCGCTCGAAATCCTAACTGGAATCCTGGGCACTTTCCATTCAAACTTCGAACAACCGGGCCCAGGTCCAAGTATTGTTTATAAAATAAATAAAATAATACATAGACGCTGCGCTCACTCGTGAGATATCCAGTTGAACACTCGAAGACAAATTTCATATCTCCGCGCTCCCATGTATTATTCTCTATGTATTTTATTGTGACAAGGTAAATTTCTCGGTTCGAAGATATCATACTCTTCCCCGGATCCTTCTTAGGGTCGCATCGTATTGTCCTGTTCTGGTGGAATTAATTCATTTATTTACTTTACTTTACGAAACACGTATTTCAGCACTTCTGAGAACAGCTAAAAACAATATTCAACTTAGCGCCGGTAGGCTTGTGGGTGTGATTACTGCTTTTGTTTCTTTTTCTTGGTAAAAATACCAGAGCTAAATAAAATGATAAAGCCGGTAATAAAAAGAAAGTAAAATGGAAGCTGCTATCAGCGGACCATAACCGCAGGTAAACGACGAGATACCAACGTACGTTGAAAATATAAGCAAGGCAGTGCTTTTCACCCCCGTAAGAATGTCATATTGTTAGCAAGAATAAAGAAGACACGATTTAGGATTACACCATATTTAATTGAAAGCTGATCGATAACCAAAATATTACTTTATCTTTATCGACCAATATCAGAGATAGTCAGGATTTCGAGTCAGGATCCGAGAACCATGGGGTTATCTAGTCAACGCGTAAATATCGCCATATCGTTCTGATCGAAGGGAAGAGACTACAAAAAAAATATAGCCATATCGGGAATGTTAAATGCCGGGCTAGGAAGAAAAAAATCATAAAAACAAAGTGTGTGTATGAGCAAAGTTCTTTAAGATGCCGTATATAAATACCCGTTGTCATTGTGAAAGCTGCTCGAACAACCGCAAGCGGCACAGTGCTTTCCTGCTGTTTAGGCTCGTCCACTTGTCAACAAAACACTACTGAAGCAGCTGTTTGAACTTTAAGCTGAGAGAAGAGTTGAATCCACCTGAACGTTTTTCGATCGATCGCTTTGGAAGGCTATGATTTTTTTAGTTATTATTTATATCGTTATGAATAAAAATACCAGAACGAGGAAAGGACAACAAAAAATGTTATCCAGTGAAAAAAAGGAAAGAAAGAAACAACGTTCAGCGCCGGGGTTCGGACCCCCGACCCGTCGTTCGCGCAAGCAAGTTCTGCCGACTGAGCTACCAAGCATTACCAACCTTTCATCGGGGAAAAAATGTTACAAATATCAACGCCAGCCTCGTTGTCGTGTCTGCGCGGTTACTATTCCAGTTAGCGTGACAATATGGCCGACCTCATCACCTGAACTGTAAAGAGGAGTTTTGTTCGTAAAAAGGAGCAACTAAAGAAGTCTACCCGGCGCTATATATGTGAAAGTAAGTGTAAACTAAGATTATTGTTTCCATCTGTTCCCAGGAGTGCTTAAATACGCGTTTCGCAAAGTACAGTTTCGCAAAGTACAGTTTCGCAAAGTACAGTTTCGCAAAGTACAGTTTCGTTTCGTTTCGTTTCGCAAAGTACAGTAAGCCCATTGGCAACGGTTTCACGGCTTGAGACTGGAGTGGAGGAAACTTTCTCGACGTGGTTCGAAATCTCTTCAACGCTTCTACATTGAATTCCTGTCAAATAAACATCAGTTTCAAAAATGATAAGTGCTTTCGAATTTAAGAGTTATCTAACTTTAAAGAAGTGTGTTTTTTTTTCGTTGAAAGAATCCCTTTTTCATCTATTTAAGAACTTTGCTTTGGCTTTGAGGCTTGATTTGAACAACTTTTGTAATTTTACTGCTTTAAGACGGTGAAAATTGTACTTTTAGCGGATAAGAATGTTAGATTTCTGACGAAAGCTACAATACCAACCTTACCTTTAGGATTGAAGAATTCTTATCTTGTAATTTACAACGATTTGAATGTGAAATTGTATAAATCTTGCCACGATGCGCTCAATAAATGCTGTTGAACAAACGACTTTTGAACTTGACCGGGAACCCATGTAACTGCAAGGGCTCGTGCAAGAGCCAATCAGAGGCTGGTATTCTGAGACGCCAATACCATGATTGTTATTCACTCGTCTTAATATTTATGCGCATATCTAATTCACTACTCAAAAACGAGGATGCCTGGATATACATTTGTACACCAAAATCGTGAAGATAAAATTGAATTTAGAATTCGTGAGGATTTAAATTACAAAAGCTCTGACTTATTTCAAGCTCTTTTTATTGAAATTCAGAATCCTCTCGGGAAAAACACAATTGCCGGTGTAGTTTATAGACCTCCTAACAATAATTCAGATGCCTTTCTTGTGAAATACAATGAAATAATTTCCAATATTTCTAAAGAAAACAAACCTACTTGCATAATGGGAGATTTCAATCTAAATCTCCTTAACCGTGACTGCCACTCTGTTACGGGTGAATTCCTAGATGGTATGTTCTCTTGTTCCCTTTTCCCATTAATTACAAGACCCTCCAGAATAACCGCTAACTCTGCAACACTAATTGACAACATTTTTACTAATGATTTTACCAATATAAAGAGCGGGCTCTTTTTCACGGACATTTCTGATCATTTTCCCGTATTTTCCATCTCAAATGACTCAAGTTTTCCTAGTCCAAAAAAAAGCGACGTACTTTTTGCGCGGGTTTTTAACGAAGCCAACAAAGAAAAATTTGGCAATTCTTTGAATGGCATTAACTGGTCTGAAGTATATAACTCTTGTGATCCCAATGATGCGTATAATGTATTTGTAAACAAATTCACTAATACCTACAACGATTCTTTTCCTTTTAGGAAATTAAATAAAAAAGCTTTAATTTCACTTAAAAAACCATGGATATCGAGCGCTCTTATGAAATCAATTAGCAAGAAAAACAAACTTTATAAACGGTTCCTTAGAAACCCTTGTCCACGTAACGACTTTAAGTATAAAAATTATAAGAATAAACTAAATCATTTGTTAAGAATTTCGAAACGTAATTATTATGAATCGCAACTAGTAAAGGTGCGAAATAACATGAAGCAAACTTGGAGATTATTGAATGAAAATAATAATTCACAGACATAAATCCAGGTCTAAACTACCCTCAACGTTCATGTATAATAATAATGAAATTACTGATCCTTTAGAAATTGCTAATCGATTCTGTAGTTATTTTACAAATGTTGCTGTAAATTTAGCTGATGAAATCCCTGATACTCCTATATCTCACACATCATTCCTATCGGGTAATTATCAATCTAGTATCTTTCTTAAACCCGTTACAAAAAATGAGATAGAAGATATATGTAATACTTTTAAATCAGGTAAAGCCTCTGGGCATGATAATGTATCAATAAAAACAGTTAAACAATCTATTCTTAGTATCTCTGAGCCACTTAAGTATATTATCAACCTATCTCTAACTACGGGTATTGTCCCTGATAGTATGAAGATTGCTAAAGTCGTTCCTACATTCAAAGCAGATGATCCAATGTTTTTTTAATAATTACAGACTGATATCTATTCTACCTTGCTTTTCGAAATTCCTAGAAAGGGTTGTCTACAACCGAATTTACGACTTTATAAATGCTAAAGATATTTTATATCACAATCAATATGGATTTAGAAAAAATCACTCTACGTCATTTGCGCTTCTACAATTACTAGATAATGTGTCTACTGCAATTCACGCTTGGCACAAATGACCCTAAAATCTATCACTTTGCTATATTTTCAAAAGTTTCCAACATAGAAGATTGAATTTTTGTGGGATGATGAAGACCGACGACCTAAACAAAATCCGATGATTTGATCTACCGTAGACATCTTGATGACGTCACAGTTACGTCATGTATCCATTTATAATAGGTTTCTCGATGTTTTCAATTACCTTGAACATCAGTAAATTTTATATTTTCGATTTCCCATCATGTCGACAACTAAGAAACCGAAAACCCGAGTTCCATTGGTTAAGAGGGAGAAAAGTTATTAAATTTTGAATTTTGGCAATTTTCCCGCCAACATTTGGCGGGAAATATTCAATACAGAACCATTTACAAAATAACTTCTTCATTCATCTTTTAGAGTTTAAAATATTTGTTTACGACAATCTAGCAATCAAAAGAGTGAATCGGTACCCACAACCGTATGTTTTTAGAATTTTCAATTTTGAGACAAAATACTTTAAAATTCGCAGTGAAAAAGAGGAAACGTCATTATGACGTCATATATTTTTGAAAACGTCTTTTAAAAATAACTATTCAAGTATTTTTCGGGTTTTAAAGAGGAACTGTACTTACTGTACACTGAATAGCCGCAATATGGTCTTTTTTATGTTTCTTCAATTTACAAAGCATGACTGATGTCAGACCCATGACGTCAGAAAATGTGACGTCACAGGAAACTTCAGTTCTTAATAACTCAGCAAATATTTATCGTAGAGACTTTAAAATTACGGCAATCAAAAACACATATTTATGTTGTTGTGACAAAATGCTTTATTTCAAACGTATAGGTAACGCAGAATTTGACCTTAAAAGGAGTCGTTCATTATGACGTCACACCAACGTCAATATACAAACGTGTTTGATCCTAAAGACGTTATTTCATTTTAATATTAACATACGAAAATTTCGTTAAATTTGACAGCGAATTAAACAAGATGTGCTGGTTTATATATTTTTGGCTCGCTTTTAGTGATCGATTTTGAGGTAACTTATGCCAGGCGTGAATAGACCAAAAAGAATTTACTGCTGGTATTTTTCTTGATTTATCTAAAGCCTTTGACACGGTTAACCATCGCATTTTATTTGATAAGCTCTATCACTATGGTATACGTGGAATCGCTCTTGAATGGGTAAAAAGCTATTTTACGAACAGAAAACAATTTGTACAATACAATGACTCCAGTTCCTCTCACCAAAATATCGCTTGTGGCGTTCCTCAGTTTCAATCCTTGGACCACTTTTCTTTCTTTTGTATATAAATGATATTTCAAATGCCTCAAATATATTAAAAAATATTTTATTTGCAGATGATACGAACGTTTTTTTGTCTCATAAAGATCCTAATTCTTTGTTTAACGTACTCAACACTGAAATGATTAAAGTTTACACCTGGTTTAAAGCAAATAAACTTTCACTAAACTCAAAAAAGACAAATTTTATGGTATTTAAATCACGACAGAGACCGAATTACACAATTGACCCCCTATTAATTGATGGTAATAAAATTAAACAGGTATCACAAACCTCGTTTTTAGGAGTTATAATAGATCAAAACCTAGCCTGGAAACCTCATATAAATTATATAACAACTAAAATTTCAAAGTCAGTTGGAATCATATACAAATCAAGTTTTTATTTACCTAGGAAATCATTGCTTTCACTATACTACTCTTTAATCTATCCATATTTGCATTACTGTAATATAGTTTGGGCTTCAACCTACCCAACTAATCTTCGTAGACTACTGCTCCTACAAAAACGTGTTGTAAGGACAATAGAAAACACACATTTTGATGCTCCCTCAGGTCCTATTTTTAAACGATTAGAGATATTGAAAGTCTTTGAAATCAATTCACTGCAAACTGGCATTTTTATGTACTCTTATTCTAATCATTTACTTCCTTCTAGTTTCAATGGTCTGTTTACTTCCGGCAATCAATTACATAATTATAATACCAGAAATGCTTCTAGACTTCGTTCCCACTTTTGTAGAACTTGACTTAAACAATTTTGCATTAAATATCAAGGCCCGCAACTTTGGAACTCATTAAATGATGAGTTGACAAATTCTTCTAGCTTAAAAAAACTTTAAATCAAACTTAAAAATATTCTTATTAACGTCATATTGACAACTTAATTACTGCCATCTATATACCCTCTATATACTCTCTTGCTGTAATGTATGTACAGAGCTCCCTTGTCTATCTTAGCTTTAATATATGTAACCGCCATCTCCTGTAATGTTTATTTAGTTATTTGTAATCTCGTATGTAAGGGGAAGCCTGAACTTCCATAAGCCTTACGGTTTCTCGTTTAGGCTTCCTCGTCACTGTTTTTTTCCCCCACAAATTATACTGTTTCTGTTATTGTACACTGTGGCAAACAAATAATAAAATACTTAGACTAACGTGCATTCCAGTTCGAAAGAACAATTCAGGGTTTTTTCTTTTGTCTCCAACGCATAGAGGAACACAGCAATGTTCTGTCCTCGATGCCATTTTGCTTTTCAGCTTAGCAACGATGCGGGGATAGCCTCGTTTCCGAATAGCTAATTATATGCGCATAAATATTAAGAAGAGTCAATATTGGCGTCTCAAAAGTAAACAAAATGATCAGTGAATCGTGATACTTTGTCTTATGCATGCTTCTTGCATTTGCAATAAGTTTTCACTAATTTTGTAACACAAAGTAATTGCTTTCACTCGAGTGTATTTTATTGTAGTCATCGGGCAGAATGCTATTGTTTTCGGCGACATGTACTTACGGCTGCGATATTTAATTGAGGTCGGCATAATTACGATAACACTTATTAGTTATTCAATAAGACGATTGTAATTGGCTACTCATGATCGGTAAGGGAATACCCTACTCCCACATCACATTAAATACACGTCAATCAGTCATGCACTTTCTGTTATGGGACTATGAAAATCCCTACGCTTTTATACCGATATGCAATTAACGACTTGTTTGTAATTATCGAAGCGACTGTTCGAGTTCGAAAGAGTGACAGGCTTTACTTCCACTGACTTCCAATTCAGTCAAACAAACAAATTACTCCGGCTATCGCGGGAATGCAGTAATAGAGCGAGAATATTTTGAAGAAAAACATTAACAATCGCTCTAACATTTGTTTTTGATGCTCTTAAAACGTTTTCTACGTTGTTTATATTCGTTGTCTGTTAGTTTTCATTTTCGCTTCCTTTAGTAGTCAGTGATTTCAAGAGCAAATAAACGCTTTGGTTTGAATACAAAACGGTGCCGCATTTCCTTTCCGTCAAGACAACAACTAGAGCGCTAGCGGAATCATTATTTGGTAATTTGAGTTCTAGAGCAAATTGAAATACAAGAAAGGTCTCATTTTAAAGCTTCAAAAATTCGTTCTGGGATTTGTTCATGATGCGCTTGCGATTTATACGTTCTTCTGTTAGTTTTCATTTCATTTAACAAACACTTTTTCCAGACCGCCTTTAAGGGTTACAGCCAAAACAACACCTACTGCGGAATCGGTCACGGCTATGGTAGTTTGAGTTCCAGAGTAAACAGAAATACAAGAAACGTCTCATTTTAAAGCTCACGATTAACAATTTAAAACCGTTCATGATGCGCGAGCGTTTTTACATTGTTATGTTGGTTTTCATTTTCACTTTACAAACGCTTCGGCTTGCGGTAATGTTGTTTACTAACCGATCTCCATTCGTAGTTGTGTGTTTACTTTGCGAAGCCCTCCGATGACTTCCACGGGCCCAGAATTCGGATCCAGAATTCGGATCGAAAAGATTGGCGATGGTTATTGTTTACAGTAATCTTACGCACTTTCTTTACTAAGTATCCGCCTTTTTTCATTGCCTTTCCAACGCGGGCACAAGAGGAAGAAGCCAAACCATATCCCATACTACGTAAAGTTTCCTCGACGCTGTCGAAAATTTGGAACTCGCCATAGAGCCTCTCCGTTAATGTGAAGATAGTACAGCGGGTCGTGGCCATCAGGTACTGATATGCGAAAAAGTGTCGGAGCGATCGGGGATTCTCCGAGCTCTGAAAAAAGCTCCCGATCGGCATTGGATATTTCGTATAGGGAAGTCATAAATCACAGTGTAGTTCGGTCGCGTAACAAATTGTAATTAATACAGTCAAGGCTGTGATATACATAGGGCTGTGGTATACACCAGCGCTTATTTATCAGTTAGAACAAAGCATTGGTTTTCACACCACAGTTCCTTAAGTACTGGCTTAACCTAATTACAGCCGTAATTATAGGCGGCGTATGTGCTATTGTCTGATGGGGAGGAGCTAAGGCCTCAAAGCAAGACCCCTGGGAATTTTGAAATCCTGAATCTAGCAAGCGAATTTGTGGCGCCCAGATGCGTTCTAGAAAACACGATTTATATAAGCATAATATCCGGCAGATTTCAACGAAAAATAGTACACAGGTTAGTAAGATGTCAGTCTATCTTTTCCCGTGTGGGCCTAAGAAATACGACAATTAGTCAAAGAGAAAATTACCCTCAAAGTCACACATTAGCCATTTCCTCCTCTAAATACTACGAAAAACACCGATTTTTAGGTCAAAATATATAAGCTTAATATTAATACGCGGAAAACTTTTATATTGAGCAGAAATGATCGAATGATATCTCTTCTACTAAAATCCGTGTGGGCCTAATGCATACGGTATTGAGTTTTTCCGCAAAAGAATGAAACCGTAACCTCCCTGACGCGTTTGAGACCATTTCTTTGTAAATTTCATCACGATTAGCTTTTGAATTTGGCGCTGATGACTATAGAATGTCCCGGATGTATGTCGCGCCATTCTGCCCGATGTACAATAAATATTTCTAAGGTTAGATGCAACTACGTGTCATTAAAGCATTCCACTGTCTGTACTATTAGTAGAGATTGCACTTGTTTTTTCAAGTCTAAAAGTAAAAGTTCAAAACTGTCAGTCAGTAGTTAAACATCTGCCTTTAAATGTGAATTATGAAAGAAATGATGCTGCTTCGATATTTACTGTTTTTAATGCTTAGTCAGAACTTGGGTGGCCTGTGGTGAAAACATGCTCGTTCGTGAATAACATTCCGCCTCGGCACGAAATGTTCGTCAAACTTCTTAACAATGACATCAAACTTCGTATGGTGTCCCTTAGCTAGTGTAAATGACTTAAATACGTGTCCTGCCTCTCGTCCCATTGTATAAATAAGTGCACTGACCTGTACCTCTTTGTGCAGTTTCGTTGCCATTCTGAACCGTAGAAAACTTTGTTTCCAATCTGGCCTGTTACGATGGCTTGGAAAAGTCGAATCTCTCCGGTGGGTTCAATTTCAACATTGTTTTCTCTTAATCCGCTGCCGACATGTCTTGTAATAACTTTTGTTTTAACTGATCACCCCTAGATGACTCCGCCTCACTGGTTAGCTCAGTTGGTAGAGCACGGTCTAGAGTGCGAGAGGTCGGGGGTTCGAATCCCGGCCGCGTCCTTGGGCAGGGACGTATAATCCGTTGGCCTTGTCTCCTTCCTCTTCTAATCTATACGAAGGGGACGTAAAAGAACATGTTGTATTATTTCTAGAAAGAGTAGGGGATTGTTTCCCGACACAACAGTCTGGTATTCTGAGGTACTATCAATCTCTCATGATTGTAAACTGCACGGCAGCACATTGCGCCACAATAGCAGTCTCTATCACAAAATATAACCTTGTGAAGCGCATTTGAATATACTCATATAGAATCTGCGCTATATAAATGAATACCTTTTTTTTACCTTTTTACTCAACTGGTAAGAACATTGACTGGATGCGCTTGCGCAAACACTAATTAAACTCATACATATAAACAATTGAATTTCAATATAAACATCAATGTCATTTGAGTAATGAATCATTTGAAATTAATTATATGTTACAATAATGTCCAGTTCTGTAATTTCAATTATCAATGATAGAGGTTCTTGTAAACATTAATGACTCTGCGCCACAATAGCAGTCCGTATCACAAAAATAACCTTTAATATATTCATATAGAATTTGTGCTATACTTTTTTTACATTCATTTACCCCATGCAGTGCAGTACCTTTACTAGATTTTGCTGAGGTGACATAAAATCCCTTTGTACAGCTGGGAAGAGCCCTTCGGACGGCTTAAACGTTCTTCCGTCATTCTGCATTCGTATTCCTTCACATTCGTATATATGACACTCTGTCTTTTAACATATTACTCGGCGTTTCCTTCACAGCACCTTTTAACAATTAGACTGCGAGTTCGAGGTTTCTATCGGCAGATAGTTGGGTAGAGGCGCAGCCCCGAGTCAACTATCAAAGTCAATAGAAAGCGATAGCGATAAGTCTAATTGTTTTAGCATAACCAAGCCACCGTTCTGTCAACTTAGCGATCGAAAAAACTGAATGATCTCGCAAAAAGCCTTTTTCTAAGTGATTTTTGTCTGCAGCCTGCGCACGGTCGAGTACTGATCGATAGACGGCGCCTAGCTAGCCAATCAGATGGCGAATTTGCCAATAGACGGCGGCTGGATTATGCTAATATCTATTACGTTGAGTGGAACCAAAGATCGTTCTCTGTAAATACACTCAGTTCAGTAACTCACGCGAGGGAGCACCATGCAAATAGCATGAGAACAAAAATTGGCTGACTTCCGGTTTCCTTCGCGCCCGAACTCCGAACGTAATTTATGATAGTTAAGAAGAGGGCGCACGCGGTTCGTGTGGACACACCCCAATAAGTGGTTGCTTATTGCCTGATAAATGTTTTATGTTCGGTTGAGCGGGGAACGAATTAGAACATAATATTTTCTTTCTTTTGATTCATTTTCCATTTTTTCTTCTAGACCTTTTGAGCTGATTTTCCTTCATTCTACCAGTTATATTTTTATCTTTGTTTCTTTAGATAATTTATCGGGATTTTGTCGGGTCGCTACCTCACTTCAATTAATTGGACTTGCCTAAATATATATTTTATTAATTCCAGGAGGTGTAGCTGAAATTCAATTAAGCAACCAAGAAACGACAGTCGACGGAGACAATATTTCAGTTATGGTGCGCATGAACAGCGCCATTAATCTTCTCAAGCTTCCATCGAGCCCTGGGTTGCTCTTAATACTGATAAAGCTGACAGAAGACGTAGAAAAGCCTTTTAACGACACACAGGATCGATCATTGCAGCAAAAGTATGGAGATCACCTTGCTGAGTTAGGTGCTGCCGCTCTCCTTTACAAACTTTTACTGAGACTAGAAAACACGGGAATGGAAACGCAAGTAGGATGGCTGGGGATAACCTTGGTTGGAAGTATTTTACTTAATTCTTCTGATGCAAGCAAGAAAATGGCGAAGGCCATTGGAAGAACTGCATTGCTAGGAAAACTGGTCAATGAGCTCAAGGTATTAGCTTTTTAGTTGACTCTCATTAAGGCCCCGGCGTATTATAACAACATACTTGTAGCCAAATGTTAAGGGCACATTCTTTTGGTACTATTCTGACTATTCCTATTTCGGTATAGGAATTAACAGAATACACGGAATACTAATTACCAAAAGAACACGAACAGATATTCCGAAAACGGAATTATCTTGACGGAGGTGACCTGGAAACTCTGCCAGACGCGTGCGCGTCATAGGTTTCCCGCCAAAAATTCCCAAAAAAACGCTATTTTGCATTTTCCGAGTAAACCGTATTATGTTCAATCTGTTGATTATGCTATGGGAAGCAGAATGAACAGAATGCTATATTGTTCATTCCGAAACCTGAATAGGTTCCCAAAAGAACACGATTACCGTCTATTCCGGCTATTCGTATTATTATAATAATATATTTATTTATTTATATAGCGCTGTTTCCATAAATATATATATATAAGAATAAATATATATATATAAGAATAATCGCCCTAAATGTTTCATGATCACTCTATTTAATGCCATACAGTGAACTAACTTACACGCTTTTAAATGACCTTAAAATGCCCTGTTTATATATATACATTTACGCTTAGGAAAACCACATTACATGTACCTACTATGAGTACCGGTAAGTTCATCTTAAGAGCGAATGCTTGTAAGGCCATCTCAATGAAATGTTTCGTTTTCCATCGCAGCTCCCCTCGTAAAAGTGGGTCGGTCGGTCGGGCAAAAAAAAAATCGTGGAGGTCTGGGTTCTAGTAAGCTTGGTTGCTAAGTTAGAAGGACTGGTTACAAAGTCATCGGAGATCGATGGCAGATTGCAAATGGCTGCAAGTTCACATGGATTGGTGATTCGTTTGAAAGAATCATATCGGGGGGTCTATAAAACACGTATAAAGCCGTGTTTAAACAATGAGTCCGATTTTTTTTTTTTTAGATTTCAAAAGTATTGGGTCGGTCGGGCGATGAGAAACGAAACATTTTAATGGGATGGCCTAAATATCGAGCAAAATCGCTCATATATTAGGTCTACAGATAGGTATTACCAAGAAAATAAACGTGCTGGAATTTGTTTTTAAAAAAACCGCCCGAATTTTGAGAAAAGTTTGGCTGTCGGCAGCCTCAAAACAGCCAAATTCCAAGGTGAAATTAGCAGGTCTCAAAACTTCTCTCGTATGCAAAAGTGAAGCAACCTTCCAAAAATCTGTCCCGATATATTGATTTAGGAAGGGTTTGACATCTCATTTGGGCTGAAATTCGATCTTGGCAATAATTCGATCACAATTTAGGACTCGTATTTTTTCAACCGACAGAAATATTGATTCCACATTAAAATGGCGATGGAAATGTTATCCATGTGCCTCACCTTCGATTTTTCTAAAAAGCTGGCCATGAAGTGTTTACACATTAAGCTAACACATATGTAAAATCTGGAATGGGTAATTTACTTTTAGTGGGGCGGATATGTGCGATAATTGTTCACTTTTGGCTAAAAGCACGAAATTTGGCACAGAGATGGGTTTTGGTGTGCTAATCAATATCTGATATGGTGCCATCGCGAAAATTAGTGCGTAGTCAAGTTAAGAGGATGTTTTCAAAATGGCCGCCATCTTGGACCTCTTGTGGTTGTACTTAAAACGGCCAAATAATGTCTTCAACCATCTATACCAGCTAGGTAAATATTTTGTTTGATATTTCAAGCAACACAGGACAAGATTTGTACAAGTAAAACCAAATGTTTATAATGGCTGCCATCTCAAACCGGAAGTAGCTGCAGGCAGTACCGGAAGTACATTAAAAAGCCGACTTACTGTGACATGTTTTTACCGAAATTGATCCCACTATTATAAGTAATTGATTTAACACGCTAGCTGATCTTCGAACCCCACAATAGCAAAGAAATAACAGTACTCAGATGTTCTTCATATGTTTTATATGGTATGTACTTACACTATGGCAGTAAATCAGTTTAGTCAGTGTACATATACTAAGAACATTCTTGATATGTGCAATATGCACCATGTTATTCATGCATGTAGCTCAAATGCATTTTTCTAAAGAATACATCTTTATTACTAAATCTAAATGGTTACGATCTTTAAGCCCTTCAAACCAGGCTGTTACCATGTAAGAAGAGCGTTCTACTCATCTGTTTCCACATTCATCAGTGCACGAACAGAGTGCGGTGCAGTGCAGGTCAACCTTCACACAAGAACAGTTTCCCCGACATCCTCTCTTGCATCCACAGCGGACGAGCTGCCGACACGACTTTATGATCTCAGGAAGTGCTGTCCAGAATGGCTTCCAACGGCCTTCATCTGATGTCCAACCCCACTGCTGCGGACTTGGTAGCACTGGACGTGGAGTAAGGGCTTGTCCCCAGCAGTAACCTGCCTGGTAAGCGGTGCGTTTTGCGTGTTCTAGTAGAGATGCTCTGGTTGGGGGTATTGCATCCAGGGCCCTACCTTTCTGGGCAAACAACTGCTTCCTTGCCTCGTTCACTGTGGTCTTGCTGCTGGTCCTGTCATACAAGAGTACCACGAAGCGCTCAAGGTGCTGCATGCAAGTATTGTTAATGGTAGTTGGGCAGTTGGCTAGAGAAAGAAACGCCTCAGTGACCTCTGGGTAGCATTTCCACGCTTCGAGAGCTGTTTTCTTCCCTCTTCCATCAAAACAAGACACGGTATCACAGCCAGTGAAGGCGTGGAACACAGGGAGTGCCTTTGATACTTGTGGACCCAGGCTGCTAGACAACTCGTGTGCAGGGATATAGCGCAAATGAGCACCAGTTCCCAACGCCACCCACAACTCAGGTCGAGCATGCCCTGGAAGCTGTGTGAACACCGCGACTGCCAGCACAAGTATATCGGTGTCTACAGTTCTGAGCAAGATCTTATGGTAGCCCTGTTGAACTGCGTCCTGTACGTGAAGCAACATTCTGGTGTCAGCTTCCTCATGCGTGCACGGGGACAGGCTTGATACATTATGTGGCAGAGTGCATAGCACTCCTTCTCCACATGTGGTGATCACTTGCTTCTCTATGTTGATGGCGGCAATACATCCTGCCAAGAACTTGAATAACTTGTTCTCATTCACGCGTAGGAAATCATTCCATTTCCGCGGAAGCTGGTTACTAGCTGCAACACGCCGCCGGACTCCAATTCCTCGACTGAATCTTGTGGTGGCTTTCAGGCTGTTGTCAACATATTCGTCCCACACGACATCTAGACGATCAACACGACGAGCTTGCGCCTGTATGTAGGGTAGAATGGACTCTGTCGCATAGTCGGAAAATGTTCTCTCTGTTGCGCCTGGCCTTATCATATTCACGAGTACAGCTCCGTCGATGATGATCACATCATTTTGTTCAGGCATCTCACTTCGGACTGTGATACTAGCTTGGAGGCAGTCCGCCAGCTCTGAGAAGACGTAAGGTGCCCAGACTAGAGATGGATGGGGGACACGCTTGGTTCTCGTGCCTGAAGAAATCATCAATGTCGCCATCCCTTGTCTGGCAAGATATGAATAGCCTTGCAAAAAGAGAACAGTCACTCTTCACTGACGATAACTGCTGCGCTGCCTTTGACGTCTTTGGCGGAGATGAACAGAACAAGCTGATTTTATTTCGCTTTATTGGAACGTAGATGGATTTCTTGCGTTGCATCAAGCACTCAGATATAAAGCTGTCACGCTGATTTCTGCCGACTGATTCAATCTCATGCAATCGAGTCACCGCATCTGGCCCTGCAAGCTGCTTAGTATCGATGGTGAGAAGGTCTCGACTATCTTCCAGGAAGGGATTTCCTAGGTCTTCCATGCTTTCCACCAGATATTTTACATCTTTGAAAAAGGATACTTGATGGCTTCTCTGCGTCTCATGATGACTGTCTTTACACACATCTTCTGTACTTGTGGACATGCTTGCTTCAAACTCGTTAACAAGCCTTGCTATCTCTGGGCCGGACGTCATCCATCTCCGAAGAGCAGCTGGGTTTTCCGTGAGACCTACAGCGCCGCCATCACCTTTCACCATGGCATTATTTTGCTCATGAGCCTGGTCAATGGCAATTGCCGAGAAGCGTCTCGGCGACTTGTGGACAGTGAAACATCCCTTCTCAAACTGCGAGGCGACGTCTGGAGCTGTCTTCTCGAGGGTGACCATGTCGCGAAAATGGACGGTAAGCCAGCGCGCATAGTTCGTATGGTTAAGGGCAAAAAACCAAGGCAGCATGTCATAGATAGCGTCAATGTAAAGTGCGAAGTTCCATTGACGAAGTGATTTAATATATACGTCAACAGAAGCAGCTCAAGCTGGAATGTGGTATACCAGTAGAGGAATTGTGGCGCGGCTGAGGCCTGCTGCTTACACCAGTTGTCAAAGGGAAGGGCGTTGTCTTCACTTGTCACGTCCTCTTTGTACTTGGTATATGCCTTTTGGAGCAATATGTACAGACTGCTTGCCGTCACTTGATGAGCTCGTCGAGTACGGGTAACGCTTGCCGCCTTAAGAAAAGACTCCACTGTTCCAGCTGATGCAATATCTGCGTCTACCAATGCTGCAGTCCATCCGCTATCCTCCAGCCAATTGCCGATGGCTTTTAGAAAATCCATTTCGATATGCAAGCCTCCAAACATGATCACAAACTTCTGCTCCCCATAACGTTCCGGCCAGTTCCACTGAATTTCTTTTGCTACAGCATACAGCGGCTGATCAACAGCAATTACTGGACGTTGACCAGGATTCAGGTAATGCACAGCTGCCTTGATCACATCCATAGTATGTCGGATCATTGATACTGACTTAGCCTGATCAGGGAAAAGAGGCAGAAGAGCAGATATGGTAGATGAGCGTATGTGATGCTCTTGATCCCTGGTCGAGTGATACGCTGACCACGATACATTTGTGCCATCCTCCAGACTCTCTCTATCAGCGACATTCTGCTCTGCATTTTGCAGCCACCCCTTTTCTTCTCCGAGGGCGCGGTCAATTGCACTTCCATCTCTTTGAAGTTGGTTACTGATTTCTGGGACCACGGGTTTGGTGCTTTGCATAACCGCCGGTGTAACTTCCGTGTAGGACTTGGGTAGCTCTGCCACGGTTTTGGAACCAGCGCTCACTGATTGCTCAATACCAATTTGCGCTCGAGCAATCCCAGGAGCGTCGGGAGTGACATTCTGGAATAGAGATATCCCTATCCCGTGGAATGAATCGTGTGCAGTAGTAGAACTGGGATTGTGATCAATGTTATCGACAGCAGAGGTGGTAAACAAACCCAGGCGAAGATTTGAAGGGCAAACAACATTATCTTCTTCATAGCGTCGACAAATGGCATTCCCCAAATCTGTTGAGATGGCGAGAACTCTGTCGTAGGAAACACTGAGACCCAGACTGTGCATTATTTCAATTAGATCACGACTGCGCGTCTTTGCATGGATGGACAGTCCAGTGTATATGGCCAGTGGCGTCTCGCGGGCTTTGTTCCTGCGCTCTCGCTTTACGTCTCCTTCCCGCCGACGAAGGTAGCTGTTGAATTGCATCAACTGGGCTATAGTGAGACCTGCTTGTGAATTAGACGCAGTGCTGGCTTGATTTTCAATATTTGGGCCGTATAGAATCATATTCACGAGAGATACTAGGGATGCGGGGACTGAGTTTGCCTGGCAGTTGGTCTCGAATGTCCCATCAAATGAATATTTTATTGCCAGCATATCTTTACGGACAATACTGGCGGCCTTGGCAAGATGTATGGCCTCTTCATCGCAGTCTTCTTGGTGAACTTTCTGGATCATACGTCCGAGATCATCTTTGAAGGCAAGAAAAACATCACGGCCACTGCTGTAGTCCTCTAAACCAGGAAGGTGAGAGAGAATTCGTTCCTTCAATCGTGTGGTGTTTACTCGTGCAGTCGTAGTAGTAATACCAAGCTGCTCCAGGCGGGACTTGTATGCTTTAGCTAAATCTGCAAGTTTGAAAACTGTGAGATCCGACTCTTCAATGTAGAGAACAAGCTCTGCTAGTGCAATCCCTTCAGAACCAATGCTATTCTCATTATCTAGTTCATCATTGCACGCCGATGTCTTGGCTTTTTTATACAGATCAGTTAAACACGAGGCGTGACATTTCGCTTCGAGCGCTACAAGGTCTCCTCCCTCGCTAAGTTTAGTTATCAGCTTTTGATCTTGTAGAGCTAATGCACATTCACGAACTCTGGAATCCAAGCCGAGGGTCGAAACGTTGTGAAGGGGCTTGTTTCGAGCCGCAGGATCGTCGCATAAAAAGCAAGTGCCAGTACTTTCTACAGAGACAGAAGAGGTGGAGCGTGTGCACTTTCCCCCGACTTGAAGCTCCTGTTCTTGTGCGCGCCTCTTCTCCGCTCTTTTGAGTTTGGTGGAATTGAAAAGGGCGTAGCAGCTTTTGTGCCAGCAAGCTTTATGCCGTGAAAAAGTATCCTCGATCCCCTCCCCTTCGTCAAGCCTAGAAAGATTTACATCGCTTGGCATACAATCGAGGTCGTGAAACTTTGTTATATTGGAAGCCAAAGTTCTGTAGCCTGCCCCAGCATCAGACTGGCGCTTGGTATCAGCTGGGCACTGCAACGGCTCCTTGGTTATTTGCTGGCAAATAACACAACGAGACCAGTCTGTCTTCTCTAAGCCTTGGTCACCGCTATTAGATATTGACAGTTCCTTCAATGAAATCGAAAATTTTCGATTATAGGCTAAGCTCGATGAAAATTAATCTGAATGAATTGTCAAACACAATTCAATGAGCTCCATATCAACAAAATTAATAATATAATAACTTCATGACTATGCCAGAAAAACGTCTTTTTTACCATCCGTTTATATCAGTAGTAGTTTTAACTACAATTTTTTCTCCCTAATGGTGAATTTCATTCTTTAATTACATTTCCTCGAGTGATATGAGAGAATCTTTACACAAGAGAACGCTCCATTTTGAATAAAACAACTCATATAGCATAGCAGGCGTAAAATATGTACTTACAGTGCATCCAGTGTAGTGATCTGTTCAGGTCTTCTTACGATGCATGCCAAATAACTAAAAACACTGTCTCTTTTACATCTCTTATCAATTTACATACTTACATGTTGCGCTATTTTTTGTTTTCTGACAATTAACCTAGCTTATAGCTTGCAAAAATCCTTCCCTCCTTTCGTCAGAGAAAAAGATGGCGGACTTGAAATGCAAATTAGTTTCCCGCTAGATTTCTGGGTAATTTACCAGTCTATCTCGGCATCATTTCTTTAAAATTTAATAACAGGAAATCATATTTGATAATTGTGGATTAAATGTTTGATACATGTTGTAAATGGTACTGTTTCGTATCACGTCCGGTTACAGTGCAGCACACGCAGTATTTACGTAAATCACCAAGCATGCTAAGGCTTGGCTTGCTGGCGAAATATGCTAATTAGGTGCAAATTTCAATTTCGGTTAATATCTCTTTAGGTTTAACAGTTAGAGCAACCAAAATTGGCCACAAGGTGTTGTTTGTTACATTACAATTTTTCCAGTACGTCGTTACCATGGCAACATCAATTAAGGGGGCTCAGCCGGGAACTTCTGATTTTGTAAATGGGGCACAAGAACACCAATCTTTTTCTGATATCAGTTCATAAATGTGTTAGTTAAACAAAGACACAACTTTTGGTGCTTGGCATGCTTGTACTTAAATCACGTGACCGTGAGAACAGTAGCCATAGCAACATACTTCATTTAATATATCTGTTACTAGATATACTGGACAACCATACGAGGCAGAAATGGATGTAGACACACTCTTTACTTGATACTGAAATAAAAGTTTAGAGAAGGGAGTATGTTCTATAGACCCCATTTTTACTTAAACGCTGAAATATTAAATTGAGAAAAGAACACCCTTAAATCTAGTTTCCATGGCAACCAAGTGTTCAGAAATTATATCGGCCACGAGACCAAGATAACTGCCAAGTTTAGTTCCCATAGGTTATTCCTGTACCGAGATATTGAAAAACACTACTTATCCGCGTATAAGCCCCTTAACAAAGCCTTGACATGCTTGAAATAAGGGCCTGTTTCGTTTTTTGGGGGCGATTTTGAAAAAAATACCCTCAAACATTAGAAGTAAATTACTTTTGCAGAGGTTAGGATAAACTGTAGTTATTTTTTGCTAAGTTAACACAACTTCCGGTGACGACAACTCTCACTTCCGGTCCAAGATGGCGGCCATTTTGAAAACATCCTCTTAACTTGACTACGCACTAATTTTCGCGATGGCACCATATCAGATATTGATTGGCACATCAAACCCATCTCTCTGCCAAATTTCATGCTTTTAGCCAACAGTGAACAATTCGACCTAAAATCTGCACCTACATGTATCCGCTCCACTATTTGCGCTTCGTACGAAACCCTCGAATTTGGAGAAATTTTGAATAAAATTCGAAACAATTGACCTATATCATTATGACGTCACGGCTTGTTTATGAATCGACATGAACAATAGAATTTTGAACTAAATCTGCTCTGCTGAGGAAAATTTAACTTCAAATTGTCTGGTTTCCAGATATCAGCTGTATCAATGTTTATCCCACAATATTTACCGTATTTGGTGGCTATTACCGCTATTCTACGTTCTACAAAATGCATTTGATAGCGATTTCCTTTGTGTTGATGCTGTTTTGTCCCCCTCCCACGACCGTAATCCTTAGCGTTTAAACAATAGATTGTTTTGATTTGACGTCATAATGATGTAGGGCAATTGAATAATTAACTCTTTGTTATTGTCCGACTGTTTGCAGATTCCGAGCACAAAGCCAACTTAGGACGTGAATATCGAACTTAAATCGAAACATGAGATGTGGAAAACAACTTACCTCAAGGGTATGGCATTTAACTTCTACTTCATTTTCTCTTGATTTTAAAGACGGGTATAATAAAGTTACTCCGCAAGTGATTGACAAGACGGAAGGTCAATTAACAGTTCATTCCGTACAGCATCATTTATTACATTAAAGTTACAGCAGTAATTGGTGTAATAACTAATAACAGTAGTCCGGTACAATAATAGTACAATTCTGAGCTAGATTTTAGATGGTGAATTGCCGGATACGAAAAACCGGGATAAAACCCCCCCAGTTGAGGAAAAACCCGGAAACGTATTCTCCAAACCAGTGCAAATTCACCTCTACCTCTGGAGTCTAAAGGTTTAAAACTTCTATTAATATACTATTAAGAACAATCATTGCCGCACTGCTGACAGCATAGTTTATTACAAGTTATTGCAATTGTATACGTACTCAGAGACAGTTATGTTACAGTTACTGCTACGTACTATTAACTCAAACTATAAGGGAGCTACAATATGTCAAGAAAAAACTAAGGCCACTGCTGAAATGCGACGTCAAGTGGTATGAACGTGTGAAGGAGTGGTATTTATAGAACTCCTAATTGATCCCAAAGGGATAATGCAAAAACATATATTCAACACGTAACAAAGAGAAAAATATTTCATTTCTCATTAAAATCTGTCTGATGATCGCGTAAGCGTGAAACTCGGAGTAACAGCTAAAGTGATGTCTTGTCTTTAATCTATCTACAATCCACAATCTATTACGCTCTGCATTTAATGCATTGAGCACTCTATCGACAGTATAGACTCAAGCATCCATATTTATATATATAACTTGTCACAAGTATCAAACGCTTGAATTCGCTATTATCGCACTTCGGCCATCTTGGATTGAAAGCGAGGCTTCCGGGTTGTCGGTTACGTAGCGGTTACTATTTGCTCTGTTGTTGGTCGCGAGTTTGGTTGAAAAAGCTACTTTTTCTCCACTTCTGTAATTCCAATTGTACAAATAATAGCCAGAAAAGAAGATCTAGGGATTCTTTTCACATATTTGATTCCAATAAACAGCTCAGAAAGCGATGGAATTTGAAAATACGCGCAGATGGCGACCCACACTTCAGTTCAGGCTTCGATAAATATCCAGAGGCAGAGTGAGTACAAAATATAATTAATACTTCTTCGTTTAAAGTGCGACAGGTTCCCTCGGACTCACAGCTGTCTCTACAGTTAAAATAAGAAGAGAGAAACCTCATCTAGCAGTGCAAATCAGGGACATGTTAAGTGATTGTGACGTGCACCTGTGACTGCCACCACTCTATTATTATTATATTTTGATAATTCTTAATGCACGTGTACATGGCACTGTTTTCATTTAGATGCGACGTTGATCGTTATTTTTCATTTTACGAATAAGACAATAATAAATTGGCACTAATTTTGAAAAAGTGTCATGACCATCTGTACGAAAATTTTAATGAGTGAATAAATTTTGTGTAAAATATATATCATGTATTAATTGTATTGAATCAAAGTGAAATATTTTGGGAGGTTTTATTAGAATGGTCATGGGTGTTATACAATGATATTTATCACTGAAAAACTTCTGGTATGAAATGAAGGTTTATTTATTAGTTTTTTAGGAACTTATACATAGAAACGGGCACTTCTGCTCTTTGTTGCTAAGAGTCTTTCCAGTTAATACCATGATCACCTCAGTTTTTCTTTGTTTATTAAGGGACATTTAAACTCTAAATTCCCTCATCAGCATGCATACTTGTTCTAATTTTCCCTCGTTGACATGCAAGAATGAAAATTAGAAGGGCATGCATGCTAACAAGGGTTATGGCAGGTCATTATAAAAATTAGTCCCTAGTGGGGTGCAATGCCTGTCAACCCTACCAATTTTATGGCTCAAGAAAGATATTGTCTTCATTTGTCAAATATGTTTCTTCCATACATGAGATAATTATACTTAAAGCCACAAGCATGACATGATTAAACTCCATGCATACATGCTCCTTGTGTATTTTATAGTCAGCCACATATTATTTTTACATTTTACTTTACATTTTATTTATTCTTCACAAAAACAATACACTTATCCCCAAGGGAAGCCATTCAGGGTCCAGTTCAACCAATGGTGCTGAATCAAGCATAACAACAAAATGTTAAAAAAAAAAACTCAACTTAACCTCCTCCACAGGCAACTCTAATATTTGCTCATCCCTCTCTTACCACAGGAAGCCCGGTTTCACATCTTTTTATTCCTCATTTTTTTCACCAATTATAATTAGAAGTTGCTTGCGGAGGAGGCTAAACTCAACTATGGTATGCTTTAGTTTAGGCAGAGAAAAACTAAAGTTCTGAGATTAGTATCATTAGTTGGGGATAATAGTATTACAAAGTGATAGCATGACATTTCAGGAAATTAGCTAGTGATTAAATTTCCCCTCGAGCCTTGGGAGGATATATGCAAATTCTTCCTAATCCCCTTTGGCCATAAATCCTCCCTCAGCTCGGAAGAAATTTGATAACTAATTTCCCTTATGCCATGCTAAAAATATTACTTATAATAAAAACTAAAATTTTGGAGTTTAGACTGATTTTACTTAGCAGTAACCTGACTGCTAATAAGGTCTATTCGATTTTATTAAACAGGTTAAAAAACTCTGCTCTCTCTGTGAATAACTTGAAATCAAGCTATCCTCCATAATTTCTGTGGCTTGGCTTGGAAAAGAAATAATATTAATTATAATAAATTGATAAAAAGGATGTAAATGATGTTTGAGTACCCATCCAGCTAGCTACATGAAGGTCCTAAAAAATATCATAGTTGCATGCAATGATTATATGGCAGAAGTATATAATTGTACAAAATGTTGCAATATACCAAAACAGACAACCGAAACAGTATTTATTAACATAATAAATGATACAAAAGCTGGATGGTATATTGCTAGTATGGCTGCTCCCCTTAAGCACAAGATAGTTGGTTTATAAAATAGGTACTGCCAGACTCCAACCTGATCAGCTGATTCTGAACATCTAAATTCCTATTAATAGAATTATTAATATTCACTTCAATTATAAATTACGGAAATTAAAATAATTGTACAAAATTTGAAAACTAAAGTTAGGTGTTTTTTTTTTTTAATTAGGTAGTCATTCTTGCATTTTGTATTGCCATTATTAGCACTGTCATCAACATCAATATTGTTTTGCATTAATACCATATCACCAGTACCATTTCCATTGTCACTATCATCATTGTACATTGTCAAATGACCCATATCTCAGTTTCTCTACAGGTAATTTTGGTCAATTTTCGAGTAGCCATTTGTTGATAATGGCCCAACATTACAAGTCAGTTACTGTCATTATCATCATTTCAATTTAATACATACAAGCATACCCTATACATATATAATGACATATGTATCAGGAGCCATTATGTATATATGATATAATTACAGTACCAATGCAATGTTATCAGCCATCCATGCAAGTCAACCCTTTTGGTTCATCAATAATGCGTTTTCTGAAATCCTCATACAAACCTTCTAAAAATCTACCCCCAATTTTTCAAAAAACCCTAACCATTTCCAACCCGGCCGAAAGAACGACTACACCCGAGCTATTTTTCACAGTTTTTCAAGTGATCATTTCAAGTGGCAGGGTATTCTGCATTGAGGTTTCTCTCTTTTGATTTTACCTGTAAAAAATGGACTCATGCTATCTGTGAGGCTGAGGGAACCTGTCACTCTTATTTAAGCGAATGAGTACTAATAATCAGCTGATTTTTTACTCACTCTGGATATTTATTGAAGCCTGGAGTGTGGGCCGACATATCCGCGTATTTTCAAATCCCATCGCTTTCTCAGCTGTTCATTGGAGGCAAATATGTGAAAAGAATTCCTAGATCTTCTTTTCTGGCTGTTATTTGTACAGTTGGAACTACAGAAGTGGAGAAGAAGTAGCTTTTTCATCCAAACTCGCGACCAACAACAGAGCAAATAGTAAGCGATACGTAACCGACAACCCGGAAGCCTCGCTTTCAATCCAAGATGGCCGAAGTGCGATAATAGCCCATTCTCCTTCACAAAAACTATATAAATAAACACAAATGAAGTTGAAACGATTCAAAACGTTATCCACCTATATTTCGACTGTGTAAAGTTCAGTCTTCATCAGGGTGAATGACTGAAAAACCGTTACATACGTGATATAAGATGTTGCTGTATATAGGTAAGACTACTAATGAAGTGCGCGCTCACAGACCAACTGTAAAAAAAACAGATGTGCGCGCTAACATAATAAACTAAAAAGAGCGCACATGCACGCACTACACAAAGTATCAATTGTATAACTAATACGACTTACGTAAATATCATACTCGACCTTGCCGATTCTGGTTATAGAAAAAATCACTTTCATTAACTAAGTCCATTTGGTCTTATAGATTTCAGCTCAGTATAGGCCCATTGTCCCTCTTTGTTATGCAACTCGTCACTGCTATTTACTTTATCTATGAGCTGAATGTTAAGGTCCTTTAGACCCGAGTGTGCTTCAGTTAAAAAGTGTATATAAATGAAGTCATCATTCTGCTTGTTAACAGTTGACAGTCTAGAGTGATTACGCAATCGGCTTTTGTGGTTATTAAATCGGAGTCTAAATTTGGTAGTAGTTGAACCCACATATTGTACACCGCATACTTTACAGCTAAGCAAATATATTACATTACTTGAATTACAGTCCATATGATAGTTAATTGAGTAAGCTTTTTTAGTGGTGTGACTTAAGAAGGTGCTTCCCGTATTGAGATAATTGCATACATCACATATTTTGTCACCACGCCGTACTGTTCCTCTCTGGACTGTCTCCTTGTTCGCTTTAATCTTTGCATGCACTAGATAGTCGTGTAAACTCTTTGGTCTTCTGAAAGCCATCATTGGAGTCTCCGGTATTGCTTTCTCGCATCTCTCAGAACTATGCAAGACCGGCTGCAAGTCATGCAAGATGCCTCCAATATTGGGTAGGCCCGGATGAAAAGTCACCACGAAAGGTGTTCTGTTGTTTACAGTTTTTGGTCTGGGTGTCAAAGCCTCTTCTCTACTCACCGTCCTTGCCTTTTGTATTTGATGTTTGACAAATTGTTCTTTATATCCTCGGGAAACCAAAAACCTACACAGGTCTGCCACCCTTTGCTCAAATGTGCATACGGTATACTCTCTTTACACTTCCTAGGATGACACGATGTATTGTACATATATTGGTGTTTGTCCGTGGGCTTTGTGTATAAGTCTGTATAAATCCTCCCGCTGCTGTTGATAACCTGTCCGTCCAGAAAATTAATTATGTCTCTAGACCAGTCCCAAGTGAATTTAATTGTGTCATGGGCCTCATTCATGTAACTTAAAAAATCTTTAAGTTTTTCTTCTCCCTCCGTCCATACCATGAAAATATCATCTATGTATCGAAGCCACGTGTGTGGTTTATACGGTGTCCCTGTTAACAAACTTGTTTCGAGCCTGTTTATGAATATGTTCGCATATGCCGGCGCCATCTTCGTTGCAATAGCTGTACCCAATTTTTGCACGTAGTGCCTGTCATTGAACTCGAAATTATTATTCTTTAATACTAATTCAGCTAAATCCACGATGTCCTCTGTAGGAATCCCCTGATTTGTTCTCTTGTTTAATGCATAACGTATAGCCGCAAGCCCTTCATTATGAGGAATGTGAGGATATAAACCCACCACGTCAATGGTGACCATAATAGCTCCCTCTGGAAATGCTTTCATAGCCCTAATTTTCCTCGAGTATGATATTTACGTAAGTAGTATTAGTTATACAATTGATACGTTGTGTAGTGCGTGCATGTGCGCTCTTTTTAGTTTATTATGTTAGCACGCACATCTGTTTTTTTTTTACAGTTGGTCTGTGAGCGCGCACTTCATTGGTAGTCTTACGTATATATAGCAACATCTTATATCACATATATATGTAACGGTTTTTCAGTCATTCACCCTGATGAAGACTGAACTTTACACAGTCGAAATATCGGTGGTTAACGTTTTGAATCGTTTCAACTTCATTTGTGTTTATTTACATATATATATACAGCGAAGTGCAAAAACTTTGACCCCCCGCTCTTCAACTATATCAATATATCGGGTGCATTATGGGTAGGAGTAAGACAGTAAGTTCATTAAAATGCAACTACAGCCGATATCCGCGCGCGTTTGTAAATCGTCATAGAGAAGTTCAGTAAAGTTCAAGATTTCATCTATAATACATCATTTTTACTCGGGACAGGCAGGACAGCTTTAATAAACCTGAGTCTTTAAATGCACTCTATATATTTACTGTTAGATCGAATAATTGCAAAACAGAACATATCCCTGGTCGGCGGAAAGAGAACGGGAAATGATCATGCCGAAGTTTCAGGTTCGAAGCGTGAATTCAGAACTATTTGTGAAGCTGTTAGGATCGGAGATCTTCTGATGACCTAAAATATCGAGATAACCCATGAAGAGGAGACATGATTACACCTGATCTTTAGGTTCAGGGCCAATATCAATTCATTTGAAACTTTGACATTCTACATTTGTTGTCAGTGATTCTAGGGTTAGGGTTAGGTTAAACTGAGAGCGATGAAAACATTCAGCTCGATATCAGCGCAGTTATTCCGTTCTCTGTCTTCTACTTCTGTGAAGACTGAACTGATCAGTGTTATTAGACTGATATAACGTTTGAAAGAGCAGAATGAAAGAATTCATATGTACTGACCGGAGCTGACCGGATGCACAGACTGCACAAGAGCCTGGCTTATAGTTGGAAAACGTGTCGACAAAGCAAAATAAACACTTTATAGTGTAACGTAAGGAAACCTCTTACAGTTTGAACATCGAATCGTTTTCTTTAACTGTTGTGTAATGTTTATTTTTAGCTGATCCCGATGAGAGGAAATTCACAATCTGTGAAAAAACTGCTGTCGTTTGGAGCTGCAATATAATTACAAAATGAAACTTCGAAAATTAAATATTCAAAAGTTTGTCGCGGCTCGTTATCTACGAAATTAGGAAACTAGGATTCAGAATAAAGTGATGTTGTTAAATGGAACCATAGCTAACGTTTTTGGTTTAATGACGAAGCTATAATAAACAGTTTCGTCACAATTATGAGATTTAAATAGCATACAAAATACATTTTAAGAATGAAAGAAAACTGTGCAACAATAATATGAACATTCAGCGATGCGAATCCAAGAATTATCGAACGTACCTTTCATAAAAGCATTTACTAAAGAAAATATACCATAAAAACAGGACCCTCCGAACCTTAAATAAAACTGGATAAGAGAATTTCAAGAGGAATAACTAAGAGTTTATTAGAATTGTTTAGAATTGTTTAAATACCGGCCATAAAATATGGCAATGATATGGGATACGTTAATTTCTATCCGTTTCTTAATCAAAATAATTAAATGTTTTATGAATTTGTTGTCAATAAATTTATGAAATTGCGTAAACCTTTTAGCTATTTTAATCTCTTCAATTATCCGCGAAACAGTTTCAAAAATAGCGTTGAATTCTTGCTTTGCAGATGAGTCCGGCATGATAGTTCCGTCCGTGTTACGTTCTTCTAACATAAACATTAATTTATAATATAAAATCAGGAAAAACATTTTTCCAAACAGTAAACAGAGAGTGCGTTTACTTTACTTTAAACTTTCCTGCCTGTTCCGAGTAATAGTGTTGTATTCTAGATAAATTCTCGAACTTTAAATCAACAACACAAGTATTCGCTATGATGATTTGCAAACGCGCGCGGATATCGGCTGTAGTTGCATTTTAATGCACCCGATATATTGATATAGTTGAGGAGCGGTGGGTCAAAGTTTTTGCACTTCACTGTATATATACATGTATATATATATACAGTCAAATGCCAAAAAGGTTGTCCAGACAATAGCCCAAAACAATGGATATTATAGTATTATATTATGTTCTGCTGGACAACCTTTTTGGCATTGACTGTATATATATATATATATACGTGAAATGCTAAGCAAAACCAAACTACCTACATGTAAAAACTAAGCCTGTCAACAGGTTAAGTTTTCTTAATTTGTAATTCACTGTGACTTTTACCAGTCCCGTCCATCCCACATACTAGGTCTATATATGTCATGTCACAGCGTTTTCACAAGTCAGGTTATCTTTAGACTTTAGACTTCTCGCGATAGGCCATTTTGACGATTTGCGCACGCATTGAAAACAAAAGCATGTGGAAACCCATTCTCGTTCCCAGTGCCTCCTCAACTAACTGAACAATCGGAGGCACTGGTAAGACACGAAACCGGATGTCCTAGATTCTAGGACATTGAAACTGCGCATGCTCTTAGCATTCTCAGTAATGGCGGACTTCATCGAAGCTATTCAGTTCGCACTTACAAAGCTAAATACAGTTTTCTTTAAAAAGTATGCAGTTGGAAGCTATTCGTGTAATTAGTTTAGATAAGGACTGATTCTGTGTCCTTCAAACCGGTTATGGGAAGTCGTTTATTTACGGCCAAAGTTTACCGTTTGTGCTTGATGCACTTCAAGTTCAAGGTTGATCCAACTCAATCGTGGTCGTCGTATCTTCCCTGAACGCAAATATCGAGGAGCAAATTTCTAAACTTAGGGCGAAAGGACTTCAGTGTGCTGTGTTGAGGATTGCTGAGGACTTTGAAGTTACGGTAATTTGAAACACCCTGAGAATATGTGCCTTAATTCGCCTTAATTGCCATTGATACCCGTTGATAACAGCAGTTTTTTTAGAACATGAGGCTGACGTTGCCATAATTCAAGCTGAGTGCAAGGTGGATTTGTATTGCACTGGGATTGATGTACCATTATTTTGTATAATTACCATTGTCTTATTTTTCTACTTAAAACAACAAGTAAAGCCAGAGGTTTGTGTTGAAACCAGAAACCAGAATGTGGCCCGTCAAAACTCAATGTTGCATGATAATCTTTTGTTTTCTTGAATGCAATTTACAATTGTTCTCAATGCGCACGCAACATCGTCAAAATGAGTTGCAGTCATTCGGCCTAAGGGAATAAAATCACAAAAGCGTAGCAGCCATGTTGTTTGTATAACAAAAGTAGCTAATGAGGCATCTTTTGTTCCGTCATTGGTCGTAACCACTAATTGGCTGAAAAATTAATCTAAAAATAGCCCAACTTGTAAAAACGCCGTGACAGCTATATAGGAGACATATGGTTATGGGCTCCTGGTTTTACTAAGTTATGAAACCAGTTATTTACTAAAAACGTTTAAGCCCTCGGAAACTTGTATTTGATACTTTGGGCCAGCGGGCAGCGGAGCACAAGGTTTTGCGGCGGTGTGGACAACGTACCCTCAACTCTCAATTTATTTCTGGTACCCCCTTACCCCTCCCCCCACCCAATCCCTAAGCAGTAGCTCTCATCCCTTAGCTTGATAATCTTCTCTCTGTTGAGTTAACGCCTTTGATTGGGAGTTTATATTATTACGATAACGATACGAATCGAAAAACACATAATAGATTCACTGACATTATATAGATTGTCGCTGAGTCGTCAGCTAGCTATAGCGCTATTAAATTGGACAGTTACAATAAAGTTAGTCACGTGACATGAAGCCCATGTAGCTGCATCGATTAGTGATTCACTGCACATCAGTTATCTGAAAAGTATAATTAGCATGTAAAGCCGGAACGTTCATTTGATACAAAAGTAGGGAAACTGGAGGATGCTTTTCTTTGAGGTACTAAGGGTTTGATGGCCTCTAATGGTTTGGAAATGAAATACGTTCCACTTTAGCATGCACTAAGGAATAATAATAGTCTCTGTTTCAATATAAAAATATTGATAAAACTAACACGAAATCATTTAACTAGCATCTTAACTACTTGTTTATTAAATTTATAATCACCTATTAACGGAACACCTTTTAAATCGCTCAGTTTTAGCTCCTGGTAGAATACAAAACACGGTAAATATGTTGCTATAGCGTTTAAGTGTAATAGCTCGGTCACCCAGGGGCACCCCTACCGCCGAGTTTTGGCTCAGTCACACAACACCGACCATCATGACTATGCATGTCGACTGCTACTTTAAAATTACTTTTTCTGGAATACGTGAAGTTTCGGAATGAACTGTTAATTGACCTTCCGTGTTGTCAATCACTTGCGGAGCAGCTTTATTATACCCGTCTTTAAAATCAAGAAAAAATAAAGTAGAAGTTTGCAAATGCCATACCCTTGAGGTAGGTTGTTTTCCAATTCTCAGGTTTCAATTTAAGTTCGATATTCACGGCCTAAGTTGGCTTTGTGCTCGGAATCTGCAAACAGTCGGACAATAACAAAGAGTTAATTATTCAATTGTTTCGAATTTTATTCAAAATTTCTCCAAATTCGAGGGTTTCGTAGGAAGCGCAAAGTAAATTACCCATTCCAGATTTTACATATTTGTTAACTCAATGTGTAAACACTTCATGGCGAGCTTTTTAGAAAAATCGAAGGGGAAGCACATGGATAAAATTTCCATCGCCATTTTAATGTGGAATCAATATTTCTGTCGGTTGAAAAAATACGAGTCCTAAATTGTGATTGCTCGCCTCTCGAATTATTGCCAAGATCAAAATTTCAGCCCAAATGAGATGTCAAACCCTTCCTAAATCAATATATCGGGACAGATTTTTGGAAGGTTGCTTCACTTTTGCATACGAGAGAAGTTTTGAGACCTGCTAATTTGGCTGTTTTGAGGCTGCCGACAACCAAAATCGATTTTCTCAAAATTCGGGCGGTTTTTTAAAAAAACGAACTCCAGTACGTTTATTTACTTGGTAATACCTATATGTAGACCTAATATGAGCGATTTTTCTTTTCGGGTTTGGCCACCAGTACATGCAGTATGTTCGATATTTACAGCCATTCGCTCTTTATTTAAATGCTCAGCGAATCGTATTGCACGTTCTTGTGGTGTTTATGTTACCATATAATGTAAGAGTTTGTAACGCTTCAAGGACACCCAACCAGTCCTTTTTGAAATTCGTTTGAAACCAGTTGTATGCAGCTCATCTAGCCATTTTAAGGCGCCTACTATGTCTTTTGACGTATTCTAGAAAGCTATTAGCTGTTCGGATTTTCTAGGTGGAAGTCGCGTCAACCGAAAATACTATGGCCAAATTTTCCCGGCCTACGAATTTGTTAGTAGTCTAGAACATAAACAAGAATTTTCTAGCCCAAGTAACTTCATGTTGCAAAGTTTTGTGGAGGTACGAATTTCTTAGGGGTTCTTTTTTCCTTTATGCAATTCTTTTAGGTGACCTCCATTTGCTAAAGGTTTATTCTTTCGGATTTTAGATGTCAGAATTTCTTAGAGAATGAAAATGTGTTCTCGAAAACTTTAGGTGGCCGCTTCACTAAATGATTTGTGATAATATTTTTATTTTTTTTCATTCCAACCAATGTTTTTTTCCGGATCATTCTGACTCTATTGCTCAGACGAAAACGTACAAATATTTTAGGGGAAAGCTCTTACTCTATTGATCAGACCAATACGCACGAATACTTTAGGAGAAACCTTTTAGTCTCCCTTAATTTTCTTATATAATTTTTTAGGGTTTGAAAACAAATTTTCTTGCCAGTATTTCAGAAAACAATTTTCTAGGGACAATTTTTTTCAATTCCGAAAGTTTTAGGCTAACTTACTTTCCCCAACAGATTTTTACCCGAACACGTCGTTTGGTGTGTTACTTGCCCTTAATAAGCCGTGCGCTTCAGAAAAAGCGGAAAGACATTGTGTCAACTGCCATCAATATTCTTCATAACTGCGCCAAGGCAACGGAGAATCGTCAGATTTTCAAAGACATTTCAGCAGTCCAGCATCTCGCACCATTCCTGAAGTCAGAGGATATGGAAATTGTGATCAGTTCCTTGCTGACATTGTCCTACATCACTGAGGATGACCAGAAAGGATTGTTGGAAGCTGATACTAAGGTAGGATTGTGCTAACTGTTTAAAAAAAAATACATTAAAGGAACTAATGTTTATAGATATACATGTATATAAATTTTATTACCGTGTCAATCTCTACTAGCTGATCACAAGGATCTACTAATCGGGGACACTTAGCTAAATACAATGTGTGAATAAAATATTAACATATGTGATTTTACCACGTAAATATATTGATTAAAATAAGGAATAATATCTGCATTCCAAATTTACAAGTACTAGAGACATAGTAAAATATTTACTCAAGGATATTACGATAGGGCTTAGAAGCACTATAAAAAAGAAACCTACTACCGGCCTCGTGCACGGTGTTGGTGATCACTCGAGTAACAAAAACAACACAACGTACATCGTGCGTTATACATCGTGCATCGAGCCTTCCTGAAATGCTCGATGCACGATGGCTGATGCACGGTGCTCGAATATCGAGCCTGCATTCCTTTAATCGTGCATCAATCGTGCCTTCATGGAGCCTAGATCGAGCCGTGAATGATTTTGGATCGTGCCTTCATCGAGCCTGGCATCGTGCCTTCATCGAGCCTGGCATCGTGCCTTCATCGAGCCTTCATCGTGCCTTCATATGTTTTTGCTGCAAGTTGTTTAGTTTCTTTCGAAATGTATGGGCTAGTATCGCTATTTGTTTACGAGGGATTGTGAAGGAATTTGGAAAAGCTTGGTCAATAAAGTTTTTATTATATGGCGAAAATAGTGCTAAAATCCACTTTTGCCTGCCAGGAACCCACTTCGCGGTAAACTGAAGAGCGAATAGAAATTAAGCTAAAATTAGACCGAGACCCAACGAGTTTTACTTGAAGTTGAACCACGTGGTGTTCACAACAGTTTTTTTCGACATCATTGCTTTTTATGGATGAAAACTGACTTGTACTTCAATTTAGATGCACAGAATTTCAATGACAACTTTACCAAGAACCCGAATGGCATTATCTGGAGACACAAATGTGCATATTTGTGGAAGATTTAATCACTAGAGTTGAGTGGCGATACGATATTAAGAACAATGAAAAATAGGTACTCTATGAGTACATGTGTCTACTGCATAGTTTGCATTTATCCAATTCCTAATGGTGTAGAGGACGGGATACAAGTAAATTAATTGATCAGCATAAAGTTAGTCATGCAAAGCCCGCTCATTGCATATTGGTATGCGCATGTTGTTTTAGTGTTGTTGCACATAACCACATGCCCAATGCACTGCTCTGGTAATACGCAAAAAACGAAAGGTAATCACACATGCGTTCGACGAACGTGTTCTCGAGAACCCAATAGAGCCCCTTTGAAAGAACTTGCTCGATTTTTCCAAAAGAGCAGAACGCCTCAGGTACAAATGCCAAGAACTGTTATTGCACTGTAAAAAAAAAGAAGAATTATCTAACGGTAAAACAATAACTCATCCAAGTTCCGAAAACAGATTGTGCACTTTCACTACCTTGAAGGCATTATTTATGCAATCGGCCGAACTATACCATACTTTTACAATACCATACAACCCGAGCTCAGGCTGCACACAGCCTCTTGTTAGAAGATGAAAAACATGTTCAATATGCAACAAAACATATGTGATATTTCTGATGGGGCACATATTTTAATGTAATTAAACAACTTCTATGCAGGCTGCCAAGTCTATACTCTTGTAAATAGTCAGCAATAACAATTCACAGGTACATTATGATCAGATTTTTTTGCTTTACATTTTTTACAATTGTTTTATTCGCCATAATTTTTTTTATATGAGTAACAAAGTAACAATAGTAATACTGACTACAATAGAAAGCGGCCTTAGCGGTGTGATTTGTACAGGAATATTATTGACAGGAGAAAGTAATAATTAAGGTATTTGAATAGTTACAATAGATTTCTTATACAGAGAAATTAACTAACTAGTATTAACAATTGATTTGACTAAGAATATTGTGCTAAATACAACGAACAGTTACTATTAGTTACAAGTTAAATAAGTGGAAGCTTAGGCAATTATGGCGAGGAGGCCTCTGGAAACCACAGGGCTTATAGAGCAGACACCTCCACGTAAGATTCATATAATAAAATGAGTTGGCAATTGCGAACAACAATGTAATTAAAGATAATTAGAGATGTGAAGGTGTAAAGAATGAAGTTTCATTTGTTAGTAGCAATGTGGTGGGAAAAGTTTTTTTTTAATTCCGATAGTGTTAAAGACTTAGTTATGTAGATGGACAGAGAGTTCCATATTTTTGGTCCTTGATGAAGAATAGTAAATTGTTTGATATTAGTACGACAAGAGTGTGATCGATAATTAGTTGCAATTCTGGTACTATATAGCGGTTTTCAGTCGAGTGTAGTAAAACCAAACGCAAATTACCCATAGCCAGCCAATCATAGGAGCGAGTAATCACAAGTAACTCATAAATGGCTTCCTTGTGAGCCAATGACAAACCAAAGCAAAACCAAAAGCAATTTGCGTTTGGTTTTACTTTGGATTCTGATTGGTTGGTTTACTTTCTCAACCAATAGGAGAGCTTAGTAAACGCAAAACCAAAACACTTCCGACACTCAATTGAAATCCGCTCTAACTGTGTATCTGATCATTTCTAGGAAATAAGTTTGAGAATAGAGGGGGAAGTAGTTGATTATGATAGGAGAACATAAATTTGGCATTGTTGAAACTGTAAAAATGTGTAGTATTTTTAAGCTGTCAAAAATTGGTGCAGTATGGGCACGATAATCGGCAGAGGCTAGAATTCGTACAGCACGCTTTTGAAGAAGAAATACTCTGTTTAAGTTTGAGGGATATGTGTTTGACCAGACAATATTACAGTAGGAGAGTTATGGGTAAACTAATGTACAGTAAAGAGATAATTTAGATTTAGAAGACAGATAAAATCGAGATCTCTAAATAATACCTACAGATTTGGACATTTTCTTACAAACATGGCTTATTTGAGTTTTCCAGGTGAAGTTTTCATCAATAAATACTCCTAGGAATTTAGTAACTTGCTTTTGTTCTAGCTGGTGGTAATTAAATAGGAGGGGAACATTGCACGAAATGTGCTTTTGTCTAGGTTTGAAAAGGTATAATTGGTTTTCTTTATATTGACAGTAAGTTTATTTCTTTTTAACCAGTCATCTTATACATTAGTTTCTCTAGAAGTCTATTAAAAACTGAAAGTAGAGAGATTGGACGATAGTTATTCAAAGCAGTTTTAGGCCCCTCTTATGTATAGGTATTACACGTGCTATTTTAAATTTACTGGGGACAATACCAGTAGAAAAGGAACAATTAAATAGTATCTCTAAAGGTTTTGACAAACATACTCTTAGTGCCTTCGATAGTTTAGTTGGAATACTGAAAGGTCCTGTGGCTTTTTTTTCGTTTAGATTGAAAATTTCTTCCTCAATTTCATTGCAAATAATAGGATAAAGATAGAAGCTATTAGTATGATGTGTTGTTTTTAAATAATCAAATGGTGTCTTGTTGGTTGGGGGTATGGATCTGGCTAGTTGTTCAATAATGTTTGAGAAATACTTATTAAATGCATTAGCAATAGATTTAGGATCTTTTAGTTTTATATTATCTTTTAATATTTTAGATGGTATGTTCATGGTTTGATGGTTATTAATTGTTTGATTCCTCTCCAGATATTTTTAATGTTTTTGCTATTTGTGGAGAAGTAGTTATTGTAATAAAGCTTTTTACTGGATTTTATTAGGTGGCATAATTTGTTACGGTATATTTTGTACTTTGAATTGTGATATTCATTATGAGTTTCTAGATACTTTTTGAATAATTTGTTTTTAATATTAATTGATACCTTTATAGCTTTGGTTATCCATGGCTTGGATTTAACTTTAATTTCCTTTTTTGAAAGTCTCTTTATTGGGATGTGTTTATTAATTATTCCAGTAAGTTCAGAATGAAAGCTGTCAAAAATTTCATTAACATCATTATTTGGAGGAAAAATATGTTCCCAGTTCACAGAACAAACTTCTTCAATTAATGCAGTCTCATCAAAGTTTGTATAATCTCGTCTGTAAATTTTAATTTTTGTTGGGAGAGTAGAAAGTTTGTTGAACACAAGAAAACAGGGTAAATGGTCAGTAATGTCACACAAAATATTACCACTTATGACATGTGTTCTATTGAATTGAAGAATATATTGTCTATTAGGGTTACAGAATGATCAGTTATTCTTGTAGGTTGTAAAATTTGAGGAAGGAAAAAGTGGGTCTCTAATGTATTAATAAAATCTTCTGTTATTGGATGTGTATCAAAGTTCAAAATATTAATATTAAAATCACCCATCAGTAAACAAAATTTATTTTCTCTATGGATCTTTTCAATGACTTGATTTATATAGTCCATAAATGTTTCAAGACCAGCATTGGGGTGTCTATAGATGACTTATTATCAATTTAAATCCACAGGGCTTCAAACTCTTCTTTAGTTATAGTCAAATCCTCTCTTATGGTAGCCTGGAAAGTTTCTTGTATAAAAAAGCCAACCCCACCAGCATTTGAGAGGCTAGGTTGTGAACTAAAATTATATCCAGAGAGTTTGGCATTAATTAACTGAGTTTGATCAATTTTGATTTTAGTTTCAGTTAGACCAATGAGAGAGAATGAATGTTGCAGTTCTTCTAACAAGTTTGTTAATTGTCAAAATTTGCAGATAGGCTTCTAATATTACAATGGATAGTAGAAAAGGAATTATTTGAGAAGGAACTTTGAATTTCATAGCTATTGTGAAAATCGTGTGTAGAATAATACTTAAAATTAGTCTGGGTAGGTAGCTGTTGATCTACATCTAGGTCAGAGAGGTGTGGAATGCTGCTAATTGAGGACAAAATATATAGTTGAGGCAAGGAATTCAATTTGAGATTTGATATATACTTTGAACATAAGCATGTCGTATTTGAGTTAAATGATAAATCAATAAGCTCTCCCTTACCAAAACTACAGATATGTGACATATATGTGACATATCTGTGGATGCTACATATATCTGCTAAACAACTGTACATATATGTGACATATATGCAAGACAAGCAGTTGGTTTTCATCGATATATGTCAAATAACTGTACATATATGTGACATATATGCAAAAGTGCAGTTATCTTACAGTTATATGTCAAATAGCTGTACATATATGTGACATATATGTAAAAGGTACAGTTATTTGACAGATATATGTCAAACAACTGTACATGTAGAGTGATGATAAAAAACAGTACAGCCATTAGTTAAAATGCATACTATAACTACATGTACATTGTACACCCATCACTGCCATCACTCACAGAAATAACCAGAATATGCACATAATTATGCAACATATTTTTGTTTAATCTATATATTGTTATATCTTTGAATAACTCTAGTTGTCTTTTATATTTATTCTTATTAAAGATTAAAGAGAGAACAACTATTAGACATAGAAAACTTTGGATCTCTTTTGGACCTACATTTATCTGGCACTTGAATCATATTAATTAGGCTTGATCTAGCCATGGATCTACAAATGTACTACACATACAATGTGTTCTCCAATCGGTAAAGTGCAGTTGCCTGACTAAAATTAAAAAGAATACAGTTGAAATGCAAACTTGAAAAACTCATGAACTCAAATACAAATGCAATACATAATATATATAGTGGAACCCTATTATTACAAACCCATGCAGTTATAACAATTATTATTCTAAAACTCGTTAATATTCAATTAGTGCAATATGTATAATATAATTGTTCCAGTTCAACAAATACATGTAAGAGTTTTGTGCTACATGTAGTGCTCCAGTTCGATAAGCAAGAGTTCTGTACGTATTCCAGTTCAGTAGATACTCATCAGCTCTGTACTCCCCTGAAATATTCAAACCAAGACCCAACTTTTAACCTTCAAATGTAAAAAAACAAAAACAAATAATTAATAATTTGATTTATACTATAAGGACTTTTATCTGGCTATATTATCTTTTTACCTTTCAGTATAAGTAACCAGTAGTTACGACTCCCATATTTTAGTGGCTGTGTATTCTAAAGTTTCATTTTTGTGATAGTGAGGGTAATCGCACCCAGACATCAAACAGGAGTCTAATGTGCTGCTTAAGAAGGAGTGCCACTGAGGCAGTGCAATTTTTTTTGTGCGTGTGTTAAGTGTGGGTATTCGCACCCAAACAAGAGTCTAATATGCAGCCTTAGGGGTGGTGGACAAGGGAATGGGCTGATGGCATTTTTCAGGGATTAGATTGAAAGAAGCTGGAACAGGTGTTGGCAAAAGCTGAAATAGGGGAATCTGGCCATGGAGTGGTTGAAACGAATCGAAAATGGAAATATATCAGGAATAATGGTGAAAGAAAACCCCAGCAAAAATTTGCAAGGATCAACAGACAAAGCAAGACTTGATATTCCAAGATGGGATCTAATAAGCAAAATTGTAAAAGTATTGAAAGAATGATACCAGGCTGATTGGTATGGTATTGGGAATAATGATGTAGAACCAATATCTTGGCTGGCATGGCCAATCCTAGCCTGCTCCACCAGACGTTTTTTTCACTCTCGTAAAATTCAAAGAAAAAGAAACTTCTGTTTATCTGAGCTTACATGTAATTAGTTTGCAATATGCAAGCACGACATCAGCATATTTCTTTTATTTTTCTGGCCAATGAGAGCTATTGTTAGAATTTTTTAATTGGCGTACCATGCAACAGTTGCAAACTTTCACCTGGTTGGTGTCATAATGCGAATATATAAAAACAATCATGTTACCAAATCAGTTAAGTCTGTTTTTAGATTCTCCAAAGCTAAAATTTGAATCAATTCATTTCTGCTGTTAGTAAATATATACACGTAGCTTTCAATTGAAATTCATTGAGCTTTGGGAGGCTAAACATATGAAATGTACAAATTGGTCTTGTCTCGAGCATGGGAACAGTCCCCAGTGATTGGTCAGTGGCAAATATGTCATTGTCAGAACCTTTTAAATGTAACATTACCTCTACAGGACGTGACTTTCCAGGATATAGAAGGTAAAATCTGATTGGTTCATAACACAATGAGGCTTAAATAATAAGCGCTCTGGTAAGCAGACGTTTCTTTTTCTTCGAATTTATGATAATGGCAAAAAAATGTCTGGTGTAACGGGCTAGGCCATTCCCCATTAGGGTTAACAAATATTGTGAAACTGTCAAAACTCCCTATACATGTATAAAGTGGAGAGGCTTGAAAAATGATTTAAGTGTTTAGTGTGACTATTAAATCCTAATGCATGAAATACATCGTGTAGCTCTAATGTAAGTGAAGGGATGGACTAGCAAATATAACGTACAAAAATACTTCAACCAAAAACAAGAGCAATTAATGAACTACATGTATGGGTTAATAGTGTTTTTGTTGAAGTGTGATCCTGGAAGTTACAATGTACAAGTCACATTTGGATAGTATTATTTATATTTAGCTGACTATCAGTCAAACAGTCTGACAGTCTCATAAATTGTGATTGGTCGGCTAAAGGCAATTTTCCAAAGAGTCAACTTCAAACTTCCAGAGTCGCACTTCAACAAAAACTAATAATAATAAAATTATTATTGTTGGATTCTGTACTATGCCTTGGCTAATTAAGAAGTACAAGTGTATAATATTTATGCACTTATCAATGTTAAGCCTGGGGGGGGGGGGGGGGGGGGATTTGACATTTTCTCCCCAAAAAAAATCAAATTCCCCACCCTCGGGACAACACGTTTTGTCAAAAATATCAAATATCTGCCCTGTCTTCCTTAGGCTTAGTTGCAGAAAACCCCTTCCACACAAAAGATCGCTTGAAAACGGCGCTTAATTCTCCACTTTAGTTCAGGTGTATTGATTCATTCTATGACTGATTTTGGGTCGAACATGTTTTTTTTATTATTATTTAGGTTTGTTTTAAAAAGTTGAGAAATGAATTATTAATGAACCACTGGAGGGGGTATTCTGCAATTCAGTCCCATCCTTGTTTCCTATAAATAACTCCACCCTGGGCAGGTAACGTATGTCAAATGGTAGCCCTGCCTGTCAAATCCCCACCCCTCCTCCTTCGGGCTTAACATTGATTGGTGCATGAAATATATAACATGATTTCAAATGATATGTATATTTATGTGCACAAATTAATAATAACTATATTAATTATTAGAACCATGCATTGGCTAGCTTACGTACAACGAAACCTAAGTTTTTATTTCAGTGTCTGTAGTTAGGGTGGATCTGTGGCTCTACAGTCTCGCATTCATGTAAAAACGTTTTTGTGGCTAGTCGATCTGAATATGGCCTAGCTTGCCTTCTTCAATTAAATATAAACCTGTTTAAAAGAACGTTTACAATGTTGGATGTGTGTTCATATAACCTCTTACTCGAGATCCATGTAAGAACCATTCACAAGTGAAAATAAAGAGCCCAAATAACCGTACCTGCACTCTGCAGAGCTGCACCATAAATGTTGATGTCACATTTCATTTTTCTGCGGCAATACTCCAATAGTATTAGTCGTGAAGTTGGAGATGAGAGAGCTTGAAGTGTACAATTTGAATGTCTCATATATTTTCTTTAAAAGTACCATTGGAAGTTTAGATGTTGAATGTCAAGGAAAACTCGTGTCCACATGTACAACGGATTCTGTACAACACATAATTTCAGCCAGCCACTCTCCGACTCATTGGTACTGGAATCGGTCCAATACTCCGCCATATTATCTTAAATACATCACTAAAATGTTAAATTCTTGAGTGATCGGTTTCCAAGCCTTGATTACCTTCATTTTCAATTCCATTTGGAATCCATATCCAACATTGTTTCACTCCAACCGAATTCGTTTTCAAAATGGCTGCCCAAAAGGCTTCATTGCATTATGGGATGTATTGGTGCACGATGGGATTGATTTTCAAAGTTCGCATTGCATTGTGTGCATTTTGCGCCATTTTACTTTAAATACCAACGGTTTTCGGTGATCTCTACACAATATCTGTATAATATGGCTTCAAGAAAAGGCAAGCCTGTGAAGCAAGCCTTAGAAGACAACGGAGGTAAGATGGGATCATTCAATTTATGTGATTTGGTTGTGAGTATAAACGGTAGAGTGTATTTTTTATAGTTAAAACTATAAAGGCTTCAACACCGGGTCGGCGGGTGGTATTCAACGAAACCGGTTCAACCCTTGCACAATCTGTAGAGTCAGTAGACTGTTTGAACTTGAATAGTGATTATTTTAAAGAAGTGATTGGTAGAGGTCAGGTTTTATATCATTTTACACGAATCGCGAAAGTACGAAGCGATTTTCTTTAATCCCCTAGCAAGCATTTTACCCTGGGCCTGGTTCCAGAGGACTTGCTGGGAGAATTACAATGTACTTGAGAGAGATGAAGAGACGGCCGAAGGGTTTAATAGAACCTCTGCTTAGGTACCTAGCTGGGTACTAACATATTTTACATGTACGAGAATTGAATATATATAACCTCTCATGAAGAACTTAATCATTGGCGTTTGAAAACATTTGTGTAGCAAATTTTGCACTAATCTAGACTGTATGTGAAACCCTGACCCTGTATATACATGTATATTCCTCGTTCCATGTCCTGTCTGCAGCCAGGTTTCCAGCACATTTTAATCAAAAATGTTTTTTTTACTGTTATTAAATGCATGAAAATAAATGCATCTGTATTATATTTAGATACACTTAATTTCACTCACATCTTTCAATTTAACAGGAAACAGAAACTGGAGACAAAATTGTGAAAACAATCACACTCACAGCCATGGTGATAAGTCAAAAAGTAAAACATTCATGACAAAGTGCTGTACAAGAATGCAAATAAATTTTGTAAGTATTAAAGTAATAAAACTTTCTTACTTATTTAATTAACCAAACAAAATACATTTCTTTCCAGTAATTAGGCCAGAAAAAAAAAAACTTGTTTAGCGTCCACCTATTTTAATTTTTCCAGGTAGGGAGGGAGGTTTTTCTTTTTTTTTTCTATGTGAAGTTCATTTTGTCTTGACTAGACATTATTCACTCACCTCGTGTTCATGACCTCGTGTTGTAGAAACAAAATGGTGTTGATGTTAAAATATTTAATGTGCTGGCGCATATTTTAAGTGGTACACGTAGGGGTTTTGGGTACAAGAATTGGTGTTTGCGGGCACATTTACACTTTCTAAAGTTGTTATGAAGAAAAAAATTGAGGTCGGGGACATTTCTCAGGTCGGGCGGGGACGCTAAACAATTTTTTTTTATCTGGCCTTAACCTGATTAACCTGGATTTTTTCATGCCAACCTCAAACTTTTTATTGAAATTAGGGATTAATTTGTCCTCTATGGTATTATTATGTTAATCTCCTGGTATATTATATACATGTATGTTTAGAATTTTCCTTCCACAATTTTAGTAGCCTTTTATACAAATGTAGCTGATAGTGTGCCTTTCTTCAGGGGTTTTCTGCTTGTACCAATAATGTTCTCTTTGGAGGTGGCTATTCATGGTGGTCAGTAAATGACAGCTACAGTGTACATGTGCATTTTCCCTTCGCTGCGAACAGAGCCTTCTTCAACTTTGCTTGTATTTTTGGTCCAAGCTTCTGGACTTGTTAAGCCTGTTAATGTAGCCTGTGTACAGCTGTCCATCTCTCAAAACTCAGGAAGGGACGTATGTGCTACACTGTCGTTAATCGTGTTCCAGGTAACATGGATGTTTATGAGGCTTTATAGTGGAAAGAATGCTGATTGGCTAAATACTCTAAATATGTGATAAGGCCTGTTCTTTGAAAATTCGGCACCTTTGATTAGCTAAGAGCCATTAACAATAGGAAATGAACAAACTGAAATGTACAATGTTTACCATCTCATTTTTCTTGGCCAATGGAAATTGAGATAAAGGGAAACCGTTGGGATGCATGAAGAATTTTCACTTTTATGTAAAATTATGGCGGAACACAATTAACGACAGTGTAGCACATACAGTGTACATTTGTACATTCCCTCCTGAGTTTCAGGCTAGCTGTAACCAAACCTGAGTCCATTGCAACAATGTCAGACAAATGTGACACGACTGAGTGAGCCTGGGCACAAAAAAATATTGGCGCAATATGCTTGATCAATATGAAAACAACACAAATTAGTGCTGCAGCATTCTTTTCTGTTTTTTTTTGTGTGTGGAGAGTTGAAGAAAGCTCTGCTTGCAGGGTACATGTAGATTTTCTGGAGAATACATGTAGGTACTTACTGACTGAGTGGAAGGGCCGGGGCAGAAAAATATTTGGCATATCGATTGAGCACAGCAATTAAGGTCTGTACAAAATGACAGTGAGCCAAATATTTTTCTGTTCGATCAGCACAACGTAACTTAGTCAATAAGTTTTTTATTGTATGATCTGACTTGAGTTTGTTTTAATAACAGCAAAACAACAAGCATAAAATAGAGCATTGGCAGAACAGCTTTTTTCTGGCCTGCTCATGCACATCAGACATGTAAGGCCCCTGTCACATTATTTTTTGTCAAATGGTTTTGAAAGACAAGCATGTGTGGGGCCATGTATGCATACAGGTTATAATAATAGGGTAGAATGCCAAAAATGAAAGGAAAATAGGCAGCTACATTGTATAGTATGTCCTGAGAGCTGGCAGAAATTAAGCCACTGGTCACTGGCTTCTACTGGCAATCAGGCCAATGATTTAAACTTTTGTGTGTGTTATGCCATACTACAGGATTTTGCAAACCCAGTTGGGATGCTGAGATCCCAGCTGGGATTGTTACAAAATAATGTAATAAAATGTGATCCCGGGTGGGATGGTGGAATCCCGGGTGGGATGCCAGGAAAACCTGGGTGGCAATTTGTGAGGTGGGACATTCAATAATCCCAGGTGGGATTGGCGGAATCCTGCCTAAGTTTCATTTTTACATTGGTAGTACATGTAACTTAAACTCAGAAAATCATCAATTAATTTCACCAAGAATCAATACAATAGCAGTAATTGGCTGTTAGAACTATGAACTAGAAGTTTTATTGTACTTGTACTGTATGTCCATAATATATGAGAGTCAGGTCTGTAATTATCCATTTAACCATAAATAAATCAAACACTGAGAAGAGCGTCGAAAAACGTTTGATTACCAAAACCCTCTCGAGCATTTGATGGAGCTTATTCCTCACACAAAATCATATGGAGGGAAAAATATTAATTCATGATTGTATAAAACAAATGATAATTAATGATGATGCATTTTACATTGAAAACATATATGTAAAAGGTTATAAGTAAGTGAAGTAAAGAGTAATATTGCTTATTTTCTCAATCTACAGCATTTGTCTGATCCAATTTTGAAGATGCGAAAGTGTCACAAGTCAGAAAGATAATGCAATACATACTGCTGTGGAGCAAGGAGGGGTATTTAAAAAAAACAGGGTTGCCACGGTCAGGGAAAAGTCCCTCAAATCATCTGTGAGGGTAGGCTACAGGTTTGGACAATGACTTTTGTTTTGGACGAGGGAATATCGAACAGTCCTATTGCCAATGAAAACTCAGGGATTTTTTTCCTGACGGGTGGCAAGTCCCTGAAAAAGCAAAGAAAATATTCAAACCTAACCCTAACCAATACCCACTATTTTGTACCAACAATTTAGGATAAAATTTGGCCATTTAAGGCTGTAGGTACAATGTATAGCCAGCTAAAATAATATACTTTTTATAGGATTCATATTGAGAGTCAAGGCCTTGATAATTATATTTATATTGGTACCTAAAATTGTTTTACTACCGTTTGCAAGCAATCCATAATCATGAAACCTTTTCTGTGTTTGTTTGTTTCAAAACTAGACAGCTCAGGAGGCCCAAACCGCAATGTTGACCACCTTTGACATATGTACATGTCTTGCATTTACTTTCAACAGCATGGGATTCAGGTTTGGAAACTTTTCAGTCAGGTTTAAATTGCCTTCACGCTTCATGCTAAATCATAGAAATGTTGGTTCAAGTTTTGGATGCTGAGAATTTGGAGAGATGCAAGCTAACAACTGTCTGTATAGGCATAGTCTGAGTTTCATGATGGTAGAAGACATCAAAGGTTGCTGCCAACATCAAGATTGAAACTAATTTAAGTTTGAAATTAAGTTAATTGAAATGGTTTGCGCTGTTAGACTTCTAATTTTCAAACATAAACAAATACAGAAAAATGTTCACACTTAATGGTAGCTCACAAATGGTAGTGTCAGCATGTTTATTGGCTTCAGATTGATAATTATATTTTATTATGCAAAATTGTTTTATTATCAGCATTTTGACTTGCTAAACCTGGACTTAACATATCAAATAAATAGGTTATTAGTCGGCGAAGCATCTAATACGGCTGTGTATTTTTAAGTCCTGCATAAAATTAATACGGATGACAAGTAAAAATATTGTATTAGATGCTTAACTGACCAATAAGTTGTTTATTATAATAACCAAAACCTTTGTACGCGTGCTCGAGAAATGGGAATTACCATGGTGACGGGAAGCCATTTCTACGTAACTAACCAAATACAGTCTCATATTTGGTGTTCTTGTGCATATTTTGTGCATTCTTGGTAGAATTATACACTGTGTAATAAAACCATATTTTATGTTTCTCACATAGCTGTATACATGTACATACTGTATATATTATATGTCCAAATAGTACATGCAGATTTGATTTATTTTAGCCCATAAAATAATAGTGTTTACACATGTACATTTGTATGCATGCATGCTTGTACTGTGTGTCAAAGTTATGTTAAAACTATGTGCATGCAGGCAACTTCAAATTATGTATTGGAATGAGGAAAATAAAATTATATATACCTGAATGAATTACATGTAACTGTATGTGACATACTTTAAATACTTTAAACAATTCCCAACAGCTATGTATACATGTATGTGACATATATGTACATATATGTACATGTATGTGACATATATGTCGCATATATGTCACATATATGTCTGCATATATGTCACATATATGTCTGCATATATGTCACATATATGTCTGCATATATGTCACATATATGTCTGCATATATGTCACATATATGTCATATAACTGCATAAAATTATCAAATTCCGATATCTGTCACAGTTATGTAGCATATATGTTGCAGATATGTGACATATATGCGACATATATTTGACATATATGCGACATATATGTGACAGTTATCTGTGACATATATCTGTTAAACATCTGCAGTTTTGGTAAGGGAGCTGTGTTATCTATAGTATTAAAAGGAAATATATTTGATCTACACTGACTGCAGAGCCAAAGATCGTCGGTTTCAGAATAAAATTTATATATTTTAGAGGTTAATAAAGAGCATCTCAAATGATACCAATTATTACAAAAATCACATTCGATGGCTCTGCAGTCATCTCTTACAACTTTAACACATTTAGGACATTTTACTACCGAAGACATGCAACATATATCTTAATTGAATAGATTAAATTGATAGGTAGAAAAAATGATTCTCAAGTAGAGTTCTTCAATCCTAAAGCTAGCATCTGTACATGACAGAATACAATGTAACAGAGCGATGAATCATAGAAACACAATAAAAATATATTCCATAAGTTATAGCTTCCATAGAGGTATGTTTTGCATCGGAGAAGCATATCGCATCGATACTGACTTACTGTATATCAAGCATAATGCTACCATCGACCGTGATAGGTTTTGTAGATCACTTTCGCCGCCATCTTGGCTTCGGCTTCTAGCAACTAAACTGTAGAAAATATTTCGTTCTCTGAACTCCTTCCATCTGTTCCTATTCTAGTGCCCAAAACTGAAGCTGTGGTACACCATAGGATAAGGTTAATTGATCAGAAAATACTCCATTTACAAAAACTCTTTGTTGGCTAGATTGAAAATATGATCTAAACCAGTTATGAGATTTACCTTTTATACCGTAATTAATTAGCTTAGATAGTAATGTGGCATGGTCTACCGTATCAAAAGCTTTTGCAAGGTCTAAAAATATTGTAATCACATATAGTCCTTCATCTAAATATCGAGTTATTTCGTCAATAAGATCTCCCTTGTAGAAATTCAGTACACTTGAAGTATATACTTCAATTGTACTTAAAGTATACTTCAAATGTACTTTTGAGAAGTATACTTTAGGGAGGCCAGTTTTGGTCACTTCAAAAAGTATACTTCAAGTATACTTCAAATGTACTTTTGAGAAGTATACTTTAAGTAGGCCACTTTTGGACACTTCAAAAAGTATACTTTAAGTATACTTTTTACTTCAAGTATACTTTCTAGTGCTCTGTAAAATATGCTGCTTCAAGCAGTATACTTATTCACATGAAGTATACTAGAAGTATACTTTTTGTGAAGTAACTAAAATTATGCACACCTGAATAGTCAGTGCTTTTGAGATTCCATGTTTGTCATAGATTTGACAATTTTTTTTATCCCAGTTATATGACTGAATTGGTCATATGTTCAAAACATATAACATCTGATATGGTGTTATGTGGGGTACATGTGACAATCATATGAAAACAGAGAAATTAAAGACGGAGAACATACATAACAAAATAGGATTTATTAGATATATTTTTCATTACTTGAATTAATCATTAAGCCTATGCTACAAGGTACATGGCCAGAAATGCCATTATTTTGCAGTATAAAAATTTAGAGTCTGATTCACAAAATAATAGTCCGACTGAAACTAACCATAATTTGATTTGTAATAATATTGACTTCAACTTTTGTTTTTGGATGTTTCAATAACATTGCATGGACTCAGCTGGCATATAGTTTGCTGCCTTGCTCTCCTTGGGATCAGTGTTCTTCAGTTTCATCTGTCTGCTTTATTGTTCTACAAAATACAAATGTATAGTATATAGATTACCAACCAGGCATGATCATGAGGTGAAGATATTCATAAATAGGAGCTGCTCTTTTTGGCCTGTTTGCAGATGCATCTACATGCACAGAGAGTTATACTATACTTATAATATTATTTACAAGCTGTAGCAGTTCCCCCACACATATTGTAAATTCCTAAAAAATAATATAATTATGGGTGTGGTTAATATAGCCGAGTACTTTCCCAAAAATAAACTAAAGAAAACAGTGAGGTGGTCAAAGTTAGGGGTGTGGCTTATAGTGGTAAACTATGGTATAATGTGCAGTGATTCCAAGCCAAAGACAGGATTCATATTTCCAAAGATTAAGAAATGATTGAGACCACCTATGTTTTGGAAGCAACTGTACTTATAAATAAGCTACACGTATCAGAATACTACGTTTATACTTACAATGTATGGACCACATAATAAATATATACATGTACATTGTAGATGCATTATTCTGGTATATCAACTTGAGTAAGAAAAAGCAGCATCTCTATCTTTGGCACTAATATTCAACATATTCAACATTTTCTTGGCATACATGTACATGTCACTTGCATATTATACACTTATCAATTGAAATTGGGTAGGTGGGAATATGGGGGATTTTGTGGTGATTAATATAACCAGTTTTTGTGGCCCCTGAGGGGGTTGGAGATTTTACTTGATTTAATTGTTTCAAAGTTCATGGGAGGGGTGGGGATTTGACTGGAGCCCAGTTCATTTGTGGTGGCTTTTGTCAGTTAATTATAAGTGTTTAGCCGTTGTTGTTTTTCGTTTTTATACAAAAATGTCATATACCACTGGACCATCAAAGTTCCAGTGTGCTCCATGGCCAGCTGTACTCTTTGTGCTGGACATCAGATGAAGTATTAAAGTGCAATGATTGCATGTAACAATCCAGGATGCAAAATAGAGTGGTTCCGGCCACTTTCAGTATGTTGGACTTACAGGAGGGAGAGCAGCCTCAGAGAAAGTGGTTCTGCCCCACCTGCAAGCAAACTTAAAGTTGAACAGTCTTTGAAATGTCCATCCATGCTAGCCTGCAAACAGGCCTGTTGCACTCGTGAACTGCTACATGTATGCAATCAACACCAGTATTTTGTGTTATGTTTCAGATACATGTATAACTGCATATTCACCTTAGTTTTAGTGCTATAAAAATACATAAGACAAGAAATAAACTTGTTCTAGCTGAGAATTTGGTCCTTTTTGACTGCATAAAGTGCCCCAGGGGGTGGGGTTTTTCTTACATTGTCCAGAGCATTTTTCAAATGAAATTCCCACCTACCAGGGTTTCAATAGATAAGTGAATTATATATACACCATAAAATAACTGGTTACTTTATGCTGTAATTCATCAATACAAAAAAAAACATGGTTCAAATTGCATATTTTAAATACTAAAACCATACCATTGTCTTGCAACTGATTTCAGTTTGATATACATAGAGATAGACAATAATTATTATTTGACATACTGATTCGACACAATCATTCTGAGTAAAATTATGCTTGTTCTGCAATGCATGTTGGCAGTCTGTTAGATACTTAGAATACAAAAAAAGCAACTAAATAATTTGATTTGGTATGTCAAAACCATGGTAAACCAGTGAGCCTGGTTACAAAGCATGTTGAATAGTTGTGTCGAATGAGTATGTCAAATGATTGCAACATGTAATGGCTAAACTGCAGAATACGTACAATGCCACTTAAAAAGATCACTTGAAAACTTCTTTAAATTCTCCATTATAGTTCAGGTGTATTTACAGCTGATTTTAGGTTTATTAAAATGGGTAGTTTTTTTTATTTGGGTGTTAGGTTTTTAGAAGGTGAAAATGAATTATTAATTAGCCAAGTGGTGTTGTATTCTGCAGTTACTAGTTGCTGCCTGATTCGAAAAGCTAAATAAACATGAAATGATTTAATTAACACACAAAAACTATCATTCTGACTAGTTTGTCATGGTGTTATTACTAACTGTATGTACATAACTGTAAGGACTGTCATTTATCCCTTTACTGCATGTATGTATGTAATTGTATGTATATTGGCAGGCCTATGAATGTGTTTCTAAGTGGCAGTAAAAAATAATCAGATCGAATGCAGATCAGATTTTAAGGTAGAAATATTATGGCTCCGAAATACACACAAAATTATATATAAATTAAGTGCATATGTATATCACTACATACATGTAGTACATGGTACATCATGATACATGTACTTAATCTAAGGCAAGTGATCGAGACTCATGATCAGAATGCTATAACAATTTATTAGGCGATGAACGTGTACCACAAATTATGATGTACGCGCACATTAATTTGCTTAAAAATTAACCAAAGGTTTTGCTCTACTTTCATGATCACAAAACACAACTAACCTGCGAGTATCCTGAAGATTCCAATAAATAGATGTGGATTGCGGGTATTAGTCGATCAAATCCCTCACGTATACGTATGTAGCTGAGCAAAGACGGTTGGAAATTAACGACTGCATGTACTGGTATTCACATTTTGAGCGCCAGAACTGTTCCGGTAATCTGATTCGCTATGAATTATGATGCTTCGACATTCCAAAAATACTCGGTGTTCAATTTCATTAGGAGCGCAGTTTCGTCGATTGAAAAAGTCGGGAAAGCACTCCTAGCTCTTTTCCTAAATGCCTGCTTATCCAGAAAGGAAAAGGTTTTGATGGCACGAGAATGAGAAGAACTATAGTCGTCATGCCCAAAAGGCTACGATCTCGGGTCTGCCATCTTGTTTTGATGTGTTACTGCTGACTAACTGTTGAAACATGCAGGCGCATTTATACACAGGCTACCCACGCGTAAAGTGTTTGACTGGAAGAAGGAATCGCCTGAAAAAAACACACATTAACTTGCTGATATTTTGCTGTTAAAAAGTATACTTTAAGTATACTTCACTTTCTGAATGAAACTGAAATATTTGAAAATAAATACTTTATTTATACTTTTCAAACTTGAAAATCAAAGAAGTATACTTGAAGTATACTTCTCTTTTTTGAAGTATAATTGAAGTATACTTCATTTGTACTTTCTATTTCAGAAGTATATATGAAGTATACTTAATTAGTACTTCTTGACTTGAAAGTACAAAAAAAGTACACTTTTACTACTAGTCAAAGTATACTTTAATGTACTGAATTGCTACCACACAATCTGTTGTATTTAATCCTGAGCGAAAACCATATTGCAGTGGAGATAACAAGTTTTGAAAACATAAGTAAGTAGATAATTGATTATATATTACTCTTTCAAAAATTTTACTAAAAATAGGAAGAATTGAAATTGCCCTGTAGTTGTTACAGTTTGTACGGTCTCCTTTTTTAAAAATTGGAAGAACTTTAGCAAGTTTTAAGGAGTCAGGGAAAACACCATTATTTATAGATAGATTAATCACATATGCTAATGGTTTACATAGTTCAAGTGCTGCGAGTTTAAGCATACGGGGATGTACACCATCAATCCAAAAGGATTTATCTGGATTTAAGTTATCTAAAATTAAATAAATTTCTACCTCATTAGTTTGATCAATTATAAATTTATTTTTGGTCTTTTGTTTACGAGTATTTATATTTTGAAAACAATGAGGTAGCTTGGAAGATAATAATACTGGAATATCTGCAAAGTAAGAATTTAAAGCATTTGCAATGGAATTTGGATTGTGATTAGTTTTATCATTCTTAGTAATTCCATTAATTGTTGAAGAGCGTCGTTTTTCATTAATAATAAAATTTATACTGTCCCATCATTTCTTAGAATTGTTAGAGTTAGTCATTAAAGAATTCTAGGGTGCGTTCGATTGACCGTATTCCGGAATTAAGAATACACAGAATTATCACTACAAATCGCTTATATCGGGCATTTTTAGTCACTGGAACACTAAATGTATCCTGAATATCACATTTCAGCAAACGTTAGTAGTTTATAGTGCAAAATTTGTCTGAACTAGTGATTTCCAGAGATTATTCCATCTATTCTTATTCCGGAATACGGTCAATCGAACGCGCCCCTAATATGTTGTCCGTAATATCTTATTTAATTCAACAATTTTGTTCCTATATAGTTTGTATTTATTTAAATATTTAACTTTTTTAGCCGGTTTTTAGCCATATTTTGTGAATTTTATCGCGAATTCCTATTGATTTTCTTAAACCTGTAGTTACCCAGGGTTTATGTTTACTTGTTTTTAAACGAACAGTTTTTATGGGGGCATGCATATTACAAACAGAAAAGCGGTTTAGTGACTATTTTTTTGGGGGGGCAATTGTAAACATCTGTCTGATCAATCTTTGCTACATCATGTTTAAATTTGTTTATGTCAAAATGTTTAAAATCACGAACCTCTACCTTATCAGGAAAAGGATTTTTTGCAGGGTTATATAATAAACAAAATACAGGAAGATGATGGAAATTTCATTTGTAATGCACCCGCTAGTACAGGGTGATACAAGGTTTTGACGAATATGGTCTATGCATGACTGGGTATTCGTTATAATTCGCCCATAATTATGCATTATGTCTTTGTAACGGATAAATATTATGTAATGTTTTTTCAAAGTTGTCTAGAAATTCTCGGTTGGAAAAATGTGGGGGCTTATAAACAATGCCTATAATTACATTGTTTTGCTCAATCCACAAATTTTCAATAGAGTTGATTTCAAGGTCATTGCGAATTCTGTAGTTAGTGGCTTCTTTTAAGTAAAGTGCTACCCCGCCACCTCGGCTATTGTTTGAGCGACGATGTGTTATCAGTGTTTAGCCTGGAATTGAATATTCATCGAGATTATCATCTGATAAAAGAACGTTTCACTGCATCCAACAAAATCAAACTCTTGTGGTATAATATCTAATAAATCTACAAGATCCTTCGAGTGTTTACAAAGGCTTCTTATATTAACATGAAGTGCTGCTTTGTAAGAGCCAAGTCCGATTTAACTCTCCAATTGTATAATAGCCATGAACACTGTTGACCTAGAAATTTTGATCGGGATCATTTTCTTTAAACTTGTCATGATTCATTTATAACTGAAGTATATTTAACAATTATTCACCGAAGTGGAGGTGAATAATTGTTTTAGTATATACCACACTCCAGGGGAATAGCCAGCACCAAATAGTTATTTTATTTTCTGTCAAATGGACCAAAACTCGCGCGAGATGATCGCTGCTTTACTCGGAGGTGAATATGAAATCATGCCTGCTTGAACTGAGTATTTATCGTAAATTCTTCATAAATATTTATTTAGTATATACCACACCAGTGAATTTCACTTTTCGAGCACGCGAAAAGTGATATTCACTGGGTGGTATATACTAAATAAATATATATGAAGAATTTACGATAAATACTCAGTTCAAGCAGGCAAAAATAAGTAAATTGAAAACATGAGCGGCTTAAATATTGAACATAGCTTAACTTTAAGTAAATATAATGTTCAGAAAATAAAACGTATAACTTTAAGTTAGCAAACTTCCGCACCGTCAATAAATAATTTTCCCTTATGGAAGCGCGGACGATTGCCTTCTGAGTAAGCTTGTTTCATGCGAAGAGCCAATTCCTTTTTCCTTTCTCTGTCTTCTTTTATAAGATATGCCGTCACAAAAACTCCATTTTGAAAGCTCCCTCGCTTCTTGAGAATATGAGAATCTCGGGTCTGTACTGAAACTTCGCAATAATGGGACGAGGCTTGCCGCTTAATGGCTTCCCGGTTCTGTGGGCATTTTCAATTGATACTTCACGCTCCAACTGTTTGTCAAGCAGGCTTTCCAGCTTTTCAATGCAATTTTCAGGCCTTGTTTCAGGCACGGTGGGCATAAATGACCCCGAAATCGCCAGGGTTGAGCGTGACCAAAATTAGATAAAATGGCACAATTTCCTAAATTATCTCTGAAATTGAATAAAATTTTCACAGTTTACTATGCAAGTAAAAGTTAAGGTTCTGGTTAAATTAGTTTTAGATAATGACATTATTGTGACGTCATCAGAGTAAGCTCCTTTTTTGGTCAAATTCCTTTTTAAATAGTCGTTTAAAGTAAAGTACACTATAACGAAGATATGGCGATGCGTTTTTATTTGGCACAATTTTGAAGCCTCTATGATAAATATTCCCGAAGTTATTAAGGATTTAATATTTTCATGACGTTGGATCAAAAAACAGATCTTGATCAGCAAGAAGAAGAAAATATAATGATAAAGTGTAGTAGTATACAAACTGCCGGTTCTGGCGCACATTCCTGAAATTCCTATTTTTTTTGTGTACACTTGTTGCATTTGTTGCTTTTTTCATCTAATGGACCCCCCGAACGAAGTGAGGGGCCGAACGAAGTGAGGATAGTCCATAGGAATTTCAGGAATGTGCGCCAGAACACGGCAGTTTGTTTACTACTATAGTTTATTTATCGTATTTATACGTTATATTAAATAATCGGTTTCTGGCACATTATTCCGGATTAGAGCAGTTTCGTTGTACTATTTCCCTGCATTTATTACATTATTTTCAACACCCTATTAGAGTAATGTAGTTGTAAGGTATATTATACCATATATTACCACAATCATTATTTACTACTATAGTTCATCTATTGTATTCAATAAGCCCTATTAAAAGATTGTAATCATAAGGTATTATATCAAGGCTAAGCATATATTAACATTTGTTCGAACACTTGGTTTATAGCGAATTTATTGTATTCTAACACCCTATTAGAGGAGTGTGATTACTAGGTATTATTTACTATTATAGTCCATTCACCATATTTCTACACCATATTGCATTTCACCACCCTATTAGAGGAGTGTAGCTATAAGGTATTATCATGGATAAGCACATCATCCTCGATGAACCAATCCCTAAAACGGAAAAAAGACGTTTACAACGACCAATACATCCAGAAAAATATGTACCGCAACCAATACCCATACCAACAACAACAACAACAACAACAACCTTTATTTTTACCCCAAAAATTAATATAAAAGATTTACAGAAATAATATGATAAAAAGATTAGGGGTACTGGCAACCCAAAATAACCTTAGAGGGCTAAAAATGCCAGGTAGCCAGTTTACAATAATATATTTGAAATGTTTCGGTCGGGACACCTATACACAAAGTACACACATAACTAATCTACCAATAATCTATTAATAATTAATATTAAGCTATGTATAAACAATAATAATAATAAATCTTAAATTAAATATAGAGGATAATATTAATATATTATAAATAAAATAATAAGGAAGATGTTGCAAAACAGATATGTCATCTTAGAAGCAATGAGTCAAAAATATAGGGCTAGTAACCTTCAATAAAATTATGTTTTATTTTATCTTTAAATGATGAAATTGAGGAAAGTTTTATATTTTCATCAATGCAATTCCATACTGTAGGACCTTGAAATCTGATATTAAAAATTCCATAGTTTGTTCTTGCTTTTGGAAGATAATAAGACTGTTTTGCGGCAAGCCTTGTATTGTAGTTATGAATTTTATTAACCTTAATAAAGAAAGAATGAAAAACAGAAGGTAAGAGATGATTGTGAAATTTGTACATAAATATTGAAATGTGGAGGGTGACAAGATCAAAAAGTTTTATAATTTTTAGAGACTTAAACAATGAGCTTGAATGCTCATCAAATCTAGAAAAAGTAATGATACGCATTGCCTTTTTTTGTAAAATAAAGAGCGGTTGAAGGGTAGTTTCATATGTATTCCCCCAAGTAATTATCCCATAGATCAAAAATGGATATATCAAAGCATAATAAAGATTTAGAAGAATATCTATACTAATATAATAGCGAAGTTTGGAAAAAATGCCAACACTTCTTTTGATCTTTTTAGCAATGCATTCTACTTGTTTTTTCCAACTAAGATTCGAATCGATTAAGATACCAAGGTACTTAATACAAAAGTCTTGCTTTAGATGCTTATCACTTATAGTTAACTTAAAATTTGAGACCTTAATTTTTTTTGTGGGGGATGAAAGATAACAAAATTTGATTTTTCTATGTTAAGTGAGAGCTTGTTAGCACATAGCCATATATGGACATTGTTTAGTTCAGCATTTATGCTTGTTTCAAGTATTGAGAGATTCTTGTGTTCACTGAAAAGATTTGCATCATCTGCAAATAGATGAAAATCAAATAGATCTGAAGAACGATGAAAGTCATTTATATACAATAAAAAAAGTAATGGACCAAGAACAGATCCCTGTGGAATTCCACAAGATACAGTACTCTGATCTGATGTTACATTATTTACAGTAACAACTTGTTGTCGATTACTAAGATATGAAACAAACCAATCTTTGGCTATACCTCGGATACCATAGTACTCTAATTTCTTAATCAAGATTTATTACCACATATAAAACGTAAAGGTATACTTGCAGAATTCGACCCACATACGCATCTTCCAAGAAAGCAAAAACAACCAACAACGTTGAGACAATCAAGGATCTCAAATTCAAAACAATCTACGATCCCGATCATATACTAACATTTGTTCGAGTACGTCCTTTAAAGAACTATTTACGTGGATGGAAGATGGATATTCCTGATGGGAGCGGATCCAGCCGTTTTCCTTGCTGGTGTACGTAAACAAACTACTGAAATGTTTTAGGAAGAACTACGAAACAACAATACCTTTAAGGCCCAATTAGCTTTAAACATAACTTTCGTACTTGATAAACCTGATGGTTACGTATACGAGACAGCCACCTTTTATAGCACGCAATCTGTTCTGGCCAACATTGCTGGGATCCGTGAGGTAATAGTAGACGCACATGCTCAGATATACAACCAAATTGAGAAGTGGATCAGTCGTGGATCGAATTGGGTCATAGATAGAGTCAACATTCTATGGTTAAACATCGCTAGATACCAACCACTACGTGGAGGTTCATATTTACCACTACCTGAAGAAATAGCGAATAAGAAAGCTGTGATCAATGTAAACAACAAAGACGATCACTGTGCACTTTGGTCGATATGTGCAGCAATGTTTCCAGTTAAAAAAGATCCTCAAAGGATATCAAAGTATCAAATAGATATGGTGAAATCCCATGGGGTGGACTCACCAACACCAATCTCACAAATACCACTTCTAGAGAAGCAAAACAACATTTCTATTAATGTATATGGATGGGATCCAAAGGAAAAAGTGCTTAATCATATATCATATCTCAAAGAAGACTTTTTCGAAGTACATCCATCTACTACTTATAGAAGACCCAAAGAGCGGTAAACAACACTATTGCTGGATAAAGGACTTCAACAAACTACTATTCGATCAAACAAAACATGATCATAAGCAGCACTTCTGCGAACGGTGTCTACATGGATATTCCAATGAAGCTCTTCTTGAAAAGCACATTACAGAGTGTAATGGTATCAATGACAAAGCCATACACATTGAAATGCCTACCAATAAGAACAACAAAGTCTCATTCCAGAATATACACAAGCAGCTCAAAGTAACCTATATTATCTATGCAGATTTCGAGGCATTAACCACTAAGATCGAAGGACCTGCTCAAGACCCAAAGAAGAGCAACACACTTAAAACAGAAGAACATATTCCATGTGGATTTTGCTATATAGTTGTACGTTCTGACGGTCATAGTGAACCACCAGTACTATATAGAGGTAGGGATGCTATCGAACATTTTCTACGATATATGCAAGAGGAAGAGGCGAAGATCAAAGCCCAAAAGGCTAAACCGCTATACATGTCATGGAAAAACTATAAAGCTTATAATAGCGCAACAATTTGTCACATCTGTCAGAAGCCATTGGTTGGTGATAAAGTACGTGATCATTGCCACATCACAGGCGAGTTTAGAGGTGCCGCACACAATACCTGTAATCTAAAATTACGTGCTTTTCCTACCATCCCAGTCGTATTCCATAATCTTCGTGGATATGATGCTCACCTAATAATGCAATCCATATCCATAACATTAGGTAAGATATCTTGTATTCCAAACAATATGGAGAAATATATTTCATTCTCACTTGGTAACCTACGATTCATTGATAGCTTTCAATTTCTACCATCATCTCTTAGTACATTGGTATCGAGCTCAGAATCAGACACTTTCCAACAAATTGTAAAATATACATCTAATCAAGAGAAAGCCAATCTATTGACCCGTAAAGGAGTATATCCATATGAGTACATGGATTCATGGGATAGATTTGCAGAGACTTCTCTACCACCGAAAGATGCGTTCTATAGTAAACTAACTCTAGAGGATATATCCAATGAAGATTACGAACATGCAATAAAAGTTTGGAATGTATTTGATTGTAAGACATTAGGTGATTATCATGATCTTTATCTACAAACTGATGTACTTCTTCTAGCAGATGTGTTCGAGGACTTTCGTACAACATGTATGCAAAACTATGGATTAGATCCCGCACATTAGTATACGAGTCCAGGACTTTCATGGGACGCTTTATTAAAGATAACTGGAGTGAAACTCGAACTATTAACTGACTATGACATGTATCTATTCATCGAGAGAGGTCTACGTGGTGGTATATCCATGGTATCACAACGTTATGCCAAAGCAAACAACCAAAGTATACCCGATTTCGATCCCAATAAGCCATATAGCTACATACTATATCTTGATGCCAATAATCTATATGGTTGGGCAATGAGTCAATATCTACCAACAGGAGGATTTGAGTGGTATATATGTTGTGGTTCAAATATTACCTCTGGTACAAATATATTTGAACCAGTACAAATTTTTTGAACCAGTACCATTTTTTTGAACTGGTTCATTTTTTCAAGATTCTAAAAAGAAAAAGAAAATCCACCCACCAAATATTTCAAGATTTCAAGATTGTAAAAAGAAAAAAAAAATCCACCCCTACAAAATATTTTTTGTCAACCCTCTCTTCCCTCTAATTTCTACCCTCCCTTCCCCAGTCCCATCCTCCTTTTCCCGTGTCCCCCCTGAGACACGTTACTATACCACTTACCTTGACGGTCACCCATCCACTTACTAACCTCGCCCGGTCGGGCTTAACTTGAGACAGTATTACGAGGAACGCCGTTCGCGTCCAGTCGATTAACGCACTGCGCCACAGAAGCGCTTGTTGATTCTTACACCACCGTTTATTCTATAGGTGACTAATCGTCGAACACAGTCCCTCTACTTATGCTAATCTGTTTCCAGTCTCTTAATTTTATTCACACATGCGCACTGCTAACAAAATCGGACTTGGAAATAAAATTACATGGACGACAACACGGTCTGTATAATATTTAACAGCATTTGTATGGTATTTTTTTAGTTTTCCATGTACAACGTAAATCTTGAATAAAACTCGACAAAAACCTATACAGTGTCTTCTTGTGTTCCTTAACTATGTCTGTGCCATGTTACAGCGAATTTCAGCTTGGGCTACTTGTGGGAAAATTATGCTGGAAATTTTAAACTAACTAAAACCCTACCCTGAACCATAAAAAAACCCTAACCGGTCAGTAAACAAGATCTTACCCACCTAGAGCTAGGGTTCTCAAGAAAAACTCGCAAACTCAACCTCCCTCTACGCCCGTGTGAAATCGTTTGCCGAAACTGAACAAACTGTGTCAACCGAGCCGACTTTTACAGAATAATCACAGCTGCGGCTGAGCTAAAAAAAAGCATTTGAACTGATAAAAAAAAATGGTACTGGTTCAAAAAAATGGTACTGGTTCAAAAAAATGGTACTGGTTCAAAAAATTTGTACTGGTTCAAAATTTTTGAACCAAAGATATAATTGAACCACAACATATACACCAACAGAAGAACAAATAACCAATCACACAATCGATTCAGATAAAGGTTATATCCTTGAAGTTGATCTTGAATATCCTCGAGAACTTCATGATACACACAACGACTATCCACTAGCTCCCGAGAGAATTCAGGTGAATAAAGATTTGTTCTCAGAGTATCAGACCAATCTATTTGAGGAACTATATAAAGGTAATGGATCTTTGAATTGAAAGTGGAAAAACTCGTACCTAACCTATATAACAAAGAACGATATGTGCTACACTACCGCAACCTACAACTGTATCTATCTCTTGGTATGCGTTTGAAAAAGATCCACAGGGCATTACGATTTGATCAATCACCATGGATGGAACCATATATACAAATGAATACAGAGTTACGAAAACAAGCGAAGAGCGTCTTCAAGCAGGATCTATACAAACTGATGAACAATAGCGTATTTGGAAAAACAATGGAGAATATACGTAAACGTGTAGATATCCAATTAGTGCGCGCATCAGAAGGAAACAAGCTACAACGTCTAATGAATAAACCTAGTTATGCTCGATCCACAATTTTCGATGATGATCTTGCCGCGGTACATAACTACAAAAGTAAGCTATTGCTGAACCGCCCTATATATGTTGGAATGTTAATTCTAGATCTCACAAAACATTTGATGTATGACTTCTACTACAACGAGCTCAAGAAGCAATATGGACAACGCTGTAATCTACTTTATACCGATACCGACAGCCTACTACTACACATTAAAACTGAAGACATCTATTCAGACATGGCAACTCATAAACATCTATATGATACTAGTAATTATAACGAAGACCATCCGCTGTATAGTATCAACAACAAGAAAGTACTTGGTAAAATGAAAGACGAATGTGGAGGTATTCCTATAGTCGAATATGTTGGACTACGATCTAAGCTCTATTCTATATTGAAAGTAGGTGGTGATGAGCCGATTCGTAAAGCTAAACGTACCAAGAAGGCAGTAGTGAAACATCGTATTCGTCATGATCAATATAAAGAGTGCTTGATGGATAAGAAAGTATTCAAACATGGAATGAATATGCTTCGAAGTGAAGGTCACAGGATATATGGTATGCATATGAACAAAGTATCTCTATCACCATTCGATAGTAAACGATGGATTTCAGCAAACGGAATAGTTACAACAGCCTACGGTCATGGAGACATTTTTCCAGAGGATGAAGAATTAGATGGTTTTATTAGCAATATACTATCAAACGTAGTTGATACACTATCCTACAACAGTAAAAACGTCATTACAGAGGATGAAGATATGGACGACTTTATTTGTGAGTTGCTTCTATCTTAGAATACCTTTTTGTGGTAGTTCTGTATCTGATGGTATCACTTGTATCTCTTCACGAACAAACCCTCGCTTTGGTGCATCTTTTCCTAAATAGTATAGAACTGGTTGATTTGATGATACCACACTTCGAGAAATATAATATGTCTGTAAACTCCATACAGGATCAGTCGCTCGTTTAGTTCCACCTTCCAATTCTCCAGATGCATAGAGATATCGAACTAAAACGTCAAATGGTAGTCGCTTTTCATCTAATCCAATAGTTCGAGAATATGTAGGAGTCTTTATGTTTACTTGTTGTGTCTCTATAGAATTTGAAGGCTCCTTACCTGTTAGTCGAGTAACTTCATTGTTCATAGCCTTGATAACGTCAGGAAGCCTCAATACCCATTCTCTACTACGTGCATCCGATCCTTCAGATGTAAGTACCATCTCTTTTGCATATTGATATCCAAATAATCTTTCAACTATCGTTCTATTTGCTCGTTCAACAAAACTTTGTGCCCTATGATTACCAGCTTCACCTCGTTGAACTTTCGTACCACGTAGTTCTAATGTTTCAGACATACGTCCCATGAATTCTCTACCAGGATCGACTTGCAATGTTTTTGGCCATTCTAGTGGACTACGCTTGTAGATTCGTTCGAATGCTGCAGAAACTTCACCACTATCTTTCGACGCTAAAGGCTCATCCTCTTTATATCTAGAAGCTACATCGATTACCACTAAAGCATACTTATATAGTTTCCTTCCACGTCCAGGTCGATCGTGAGGTAGAAAGATCAAATCAGCTTGATGAACTTCATTAGGTTTCGATACAGTCCAATGTGGTCGTGGAATATAGTGTGGTGGTGATAGATATATTTTCCACATAGCTTGTTTCTCTAACCAACCCTTAGCTACATCTTCCGACACCTTTGCAGCCGCCGATAACTTACCAATTGCAGCATAACCTTTCCAATAGCCCATAGGACCATAGAAGATATTCGCAAGTTTAGCATCCATTATATATCTATGTATTCTAACCTTCAACAAGAAGAAAAAAAAGAATAAGAACTAATCTAATCAACTAGTTCTTATTCTTTTTTTTTTTCTTTTTTTTTAGTATCTCGTCGATCGTTTTTTTAAAAAGCATATTGACTAACAGCATATCCACCAACTAGCATTCCACCACCAACATAGATCAACTCACCAGTCTTCTGATTGCGTGAGGGTTGATAGCAGTCGGATAAACGAGGTTCTTTCATTGCTTCGAGTCGTTTCAGCGCCTGATGTAACTTAGAGGATCGCACAAAATCTCGGTTGAGATCGTGTTGAATATTGTATGCATTGCGTTCAGCAATTTCCTGGTTATGTATCCAATCGAACAATTTTTGTCGTTCTTCGATATGCGCCTCCCTAGCAGCATCAAATTTTTCCATTGCCCTATTATGTCTTTCTTGTTCTTTATCTTTCCCACCTAACATCTTTGCAAGCACTTGACTACCAGTGAATGCCGTTGCGTTCAAAATCGCTCCTAAGACCATCATTGCAATTGCTGTCGCCATACTATACTACTAATCCTTTGGTTTGGGCTTTTGTGTCTCGAGATATCGTTTTGCATATATGCTACCAGCTATCACGGCAGTCCACTTCACGTAATTTATAATAGAAATAGAAGGATCATTAAGCATAGATTCCTTAGTAGTCTTTTTTACTATCCATCCAATACCAGTAGCGATTCCAGTTATCATAGCAGCATCGGTTGCTGCTTTTTTCAGTAATTCTTGATCCATTCGAACATATATCACATAGTTTCTAGTCTTTAACTGTTACTCCATATCTGGCACCATAGTCTATATCGGACTTGAGGGTCGTATCGGACTTGAGGGTCGTATCAGACTAACGTTATTAGGAGTGTCATCTCTATATCTTCTGTATTGATAGTATACACCAACTAATGCAGCACCCGTACCAATAACTGCGATAGTAGTATTGATAGACACATGTTTCATCCAACTTTCATCTACGTTGATTTCTTTAGATAATTCACTTTCACGTGTAATCTCTCTCTTTTGAGCCGCTCTAGCAAGTTTATTACTTAGTGCTAATGCTTTCCCAGCAGCAACCCTCTTTGGATATTTTACTTTAGTTGGTGCAGTCGTTGGTGGATTCGCAGTTATCTGATCCGTTTCTTCCATCTTGATTCGATATAGTAAGTACTTGCGAAGGTTCAATAGGAGTACAAGGAGTGACTATGTGATCAGCTACATGGAACAAAGCACTAGCTAGAGCTACAAATCGACCTGCTTGAAGTGATAATAGACCAGCCACAGCAGATATCTCATTGCGGACTAAGTGGTCTTCTTGTAGATCCTTAAACAGTGCTTGTTGATCATCTAGTGGAACTACGTATGCGACTGCGCGAGTAGCTAGACGTAGTGCACCATTTACTAAGCATCCTGTTATTTGCTTTCATTGCTACTACGGCCTGGTATCTACTATGTAAACGTTTTACGTCCTTCTCAGATAGTTTAGATATATCTACTATTGAGAAATTCTGTCCTAGATATTCTTTCGTTGTACCCATTGCAGCTAAAATCGAAAGTGCTTCCCGACATTCTTCGATACCCTCCAATTTTGTTGGATGTTCCAGTACGATCGGAGGACAAGTAATAGAGCACTCATCTTCCAGTTCTTTGATGTATTCGTCCATGATAATATGTTATAGGTGCGGGTAGCTCTAATACTACTGAAAAAAGATGTCGCAAACAAAAACATATGCGAGCAAACTTGTGATATCGAAGTATCGTTCGTAATTCATTACATTCTTGTGAGCCTCCGTAATCTTCAAATATCCTCTTTCCATCTATAACCGATGCCGTATGAAATGCTACTACGATAGCTACGTTCTCACGAAAAGGTTTACATATACTCGTTAATTGTTGGGATAGCACCCAAATAGATAGTCCTATATGTCGAGCAGAGAATGCTAAATCTACTAGTTTGTCAGTTCTTCGTTTTACATCTTTTGATGCGGCACAATCATCAAGAATCAATAATGTATTGGTACCTGACCAAAAGGTTGCACAAATATTCAATGTGGTATCGATAGCATTCTGAGATGGCGATATGACATAAAAATGCGGATCTCGATTAGCAAATCCATGATATGTTTTGTTGTGAGCATACGTAGGACAAATTAATACTATATAATCGAACTTAACACGAAATGGTCCACGAAGTTGTTCTATGAGAAATGCAGTCTTTCCACAATTCGTTGGACCTACTATAAGTGTGTTAAATGGAATATGTTCTACGAGGGAATCCATCAGTATGTTATTAATACTATGTAAAGATCTGTTCAATATCTTAAGCTGAGCATCCGCAAGGACGTAGATATGCATGTTTACGTTTCCACTTCCTTTTGCAGTTCTATGTATACGAATATCGATATATTTTCCACCACCAGTTTGTGCCATTCCATCGCCATGAGCAGAGGAATCTTTTGCTGTACGACAATCGACTAGGATGGCAAATCTGTTGTTGTAAAATTTGGAAGGAGTCATAGAAGTATTGGATGTACCAAACCATACTTTTGCGGACTCCCAAATATCTGGTGTTAACATACCTCCAGGAAAGAATCTATTTGGAACTCCATTTACGTCTATCTCTATCTTCGAAATATCAGGATTTGTGAATGCTTCGCTATCTCGTGTACCGGCGGTGGGAGGATGTACGAATAGAAGAAGTAATCCAGCAAATGATCGTCGTGGAACATTTATATTCTGAGATATCAAAGTTTCTACTGTCTTGGTGATAGTTACCGTCTTAAAGTGAACGGCGTGATTGTATAGGAATGCAGTACCTTTTTCATATGCGTGAAATGCATTTCTAGCCAGTGTTTCATTCTTGATTGCTTCGTATTCTAACTGGATGTTGGTAAGCTTGTACGTACCTATCTTTGTCGAATCTGATCCAACGATTATATCGATGGCGCGGGCTAGAGTTAATTCGAATGAAATAGTGTCTTCTAATGCATTTGGATATAGAACTCCATGTTGTGTAAGAATATCGACGTCTAACGGAATTTTATATTTGGAACCATATGCAGCTAACAATGCATTCTCACCAACATCTGAAGTACCTGCATCTTCGGCCTTAGATCGTAGCTTATTTGTGTTATCTGATTGGATACCTTGTTGTATTTTCGATTCTCTCTCTTGCGTAGATAGATATACATCGTAATATGTCTGTAATAGATCTGATCGAGCGATGTCTTCTACTATTTCAGCTCCCATCTTACAAACTCGATGTATAACTAAGCAACGTCCAACATTGGCAACAACACGATTATTTGCATGTCCACCAGATAGTACGATATCAACCAATAGTGCTAAACTACCAGGAACCAATACGATATCTTCTCCCATCGTTGGAACTTCCACATAGAGAGTCTCACCTGGATTAGCAGATGATGGAGTGAAAGTTTTCCTATATAGAGTTCGTTGAGCTTTGAGTGCAAGTGGCTCTCTTCGTGCTTGTGTGGGAATTAACTTCGACGATATCATGTTGAATATATCATGATGTATAGTTATGTTCAATATGGAAGATGTCGATGAGAGACCTGAGGGTAATACCGATAGATACGAAGAACAACAACGAGATGAAGAAAATCGACGACAACGAGATGTAGAAGATCAACGAGAACGAGAAGTAAACGAAAGATACACGGCTTACTTATTGGGTGATAATGAAGATGAAGCTGGAGGTAGTGAGACAATTACCATGGATGATTTACATGACTACGCTATAGAAGGTGACCAACTTCGAGGATTCACATTCGAACAAACCTTTAAAGATTCGGTAAAGGAAATGCTGGTTAACGTAGTAAAGGAGCATTATATGGATGCGGGAATTCGGCATAACATCGAAATCTCCTTAATAAACTCACAAATCAATGTTCGCGAACTTGGAAGCAAAGAACCCTTTACACGTCTATTTGTAGGTAATGAGAAAGATCTGAAATTACGTGCGAGGTTGAGGACAGCTCTCAAAGATGCTTTAGGTCCAAATAATGAAGAGGCCACCAATGAAGTAATATTTGCAGAACGACAACTCACCGAGCGGGAAGTAAATAACGAATCTATTCTTGAAGACTCCGAATCTACCGACGCTCAGAAAGAAATAGCTAAGAAAGAGTTAATATCTATCCGTAGGGAAAGAGAATTACTCGAATATAAAGAAGAAGTCATACTAGAACGCACATCACTACGTGAGAGGATCAAATTCATTTTCAGAAAGTATGGAATGACTGTACGTTCTTGCGGTGGCAACTGCTATTGGTGCTATCATTAGTGTAATAGTTTCCCAATTATCGAGATCCGTACCGAAACCAGTAAAAGATGGTATCGACAAAGTGGCAGATACAGTAAAGAAGGGATTAAAAACGGTGGGTGATTTGTTAAAGGAAATGGGAAAGAAACTTGGACAGATACTACCTGGAATGATTGGATCAATTGCGAATTTCATATTTACTATGGCTGGTCAAGCTCTAGGAGTATTAGCAGAGAACGTTTGGTTATTTATCGTAGCTATAGTGGTGATCACAATAGAGCAATACAAACGACGTTAGCGAAATAACGTCCATGCAATTCCAGCTCCTACAATAGATACCATCACTAGATTGGTCTCATGTCGTGGAGTAGGACGTTGTGGAGGAAGACGTTGTGGATCTCGTTGTGGAGTAGGATGTGGAATTGCATTATGTGGTAATTGTTTCTTTTGTATCTGTCCTTCCATATCTGGTGGTGGGAGTTTAGTTTGCTCATCGTTGATTGAGTTTGAGCCCAATATCATATCTTTCGTAGCTATCTTGAATGCGTTATTGTAGCCACTAATCTTTTGAGTATTGAACAATAGATTGCTTGGTAAGAACCATACTCCTATAGCTATTGCCAGATCTAACTTCTTATTCGTACCATCTATTGCAGTCTGATAGTTTTTTACGCTTTTCACTAAGTCGTTTTCAATAATCGTGGCTTCAAGCAAAACTTTGAGCTCTAGTTTGGTGTTATAACTACCAACGATTGGTGTAAGCGTACTAACTTGAGCACCTAGAACGCAATACGCGAAAGCTTCGACAGATCGATTCAATCTACCTAATCCAACATCCGTTAACCCCTTACCGATTGGTGGTACGAACCAATTGTATTGTTTATCGTTGCCATCGCTAATGTACGATAAAGGAAACTGATAATCTGTACGACTCTCATTAGGAAACTTGAAGTCACCACCTGGCCACTTTGCAGAGTATGAAGTGTTATGTGCGTACTTCTCTGTTGCATTCGCCGTTTTTCCATGAATGTATATATAGACGTCTCCTAAACCATGATTATTGCCTCCATCCCATCGAAAGTCTGGTGTTTGAGATAAGCCAAATTCGGTGCATAAATCATCAAGAGCTGATTTGTTATAGAGGTTATCCATCTGCTTGAAAACGGAGTCATTAGGTAGAGGACAACCAAGTTCATGAAGAATTCTTCGTATTGTGAAATAAACGTGAAATCGTAGGAACCCTTGAACGATGGGTGGATATGTTTTGAAAATAGGATCGAATAATGACACTCCACATCCAGAAGTCGCACATCACGTTGCAAAATTCAATTGTTGAGGCCAATATTTGAAATCTGGACCTGATAACCAATGATTAGACTCTTTTACTGTCATATGCTTTATGGTGGTCTCTTTGAATATGTTATGAAAGACCATATTGAACTTTTTTGTTGGTGTGACGTATATCCATAGATTAGGGAGATCGATATCTTGTGCTTTTTCGTGAAAAGGAACTGCTGCAATAGGATATTTCACACTTTTATCTAGTGTCAACGCAAATGGGAAACCACCAACCATCTCCTGCAATGCGTTATCGATGCGTTTTTGAATGGTAGAACGTGGCTTGGAGATATCATCACCATAGACCGCATAGCTATGATTCCCATCTCGAAACCAAATACTCGTCGAATATTTGCCCGAATCATGTATGCTCGTGGATGCATAGAACTGGTGAAAATCTGCATGTGGATATTGTTTCTTAAACTTCGCTAATAGAGCGGTATTCAATGATGCGACCTTTTCATTTTCCACAGCTATTCTCTTTGTTTCTCTCCTAGATTGAATTTCAGCCTTTGACTGTAAATTAGCATTCCGTGTTGGGGTCTCATCATCTCTCTCATCGTCTCCCCCCTCATAATGGTAGCTGAAATTACCTCCGTGCCTCCTCATATTAAAGCTAAATATGTATACAGTTTATACCTTTAATATATAATGGTTATCTTAAATGTCACCACCATATCGTCTGACCATACGGTCTACTTTGACCGACCTATTCTTATCAATAATATTTCGCTACTCAAAGCCACATTTGAGAACAGTTGGTTTAACCTAGCAGAGAAGGGCTCATTCAGGTGGGACCTCGACGATGGGATAATGTTCCCACAGGATGTTTCTGTAGGGCACTACATTTTAGGTCAAATCATAGGCGCCTTTAGACCAGCAGAGATTGCGGGTCGTGTGAGCTTCGAGACCAATTCCGGCTTTAATTATACCACCATACACGTTAGGAAACCAATCAAGGTTAATAAAAGTTTATACAGACTATTGGGTATCTTTGGTGGAAAAAAAAGAGAATAATGAGTTTCTACTAGACCCTGGTAATTACACAACTCGGATCAACAAGAACTACACAATATATGTCTATTGCGATGTGGTGGATTCTGACTACTCACTTATAGATGGAAATCGATCAAACGTCTTAGCTAGCATAGAGACCCGAGGCACTTGGCTTGCAAAAAAACACATACTCTATAAAGAATCCCCAATCCATGCGAGCTCTAGGTACGGCACGAAACAACCTTCGCCTGACAATTCGCGATGATGAAGGAAACATTATAGACTTCCGTGGTCGAACTATACGATACGTATTGAAGCTTGAGTAAATCATACATATACATACGATGGACGGCGATTCAATTCAACCACTTCTTCCATCAGCACCAAATATCTATCCATCGCTTGCTAGTGGCACTGGAAAGAATTTTCGACTACAAACAATCCGAGATACGCTTTCGGATATCGAAATTCAAGAAAAACACTATGAAGGCGTACGTAAGAAATATGCTCGTTCTCAAGGAATAGTTCATGGTATCGCAGTGGTAACAGGAGGTCTATCTGTGATCTTATCTGGATCTGGATTGGGAGTAGCTTTAACCGGGTTTGGAATAGTGATTGGTCTACCACTTGGTGTTATTGGTGGCTTATGTGGATTAATTTCAGCATCTACGACCACTGGAGCTAAAAAATTAGGAATAAAAGTATCTAAACATGAGAGAACAATTATGTTGGCAAAAGCGAAAATTAATACGATTTGTGATCTAGTATCGAAAGCCCTACGCGATGAAAATATATCCGACTCTGAATACAGTCTAATCCTAGCTGAAGCAGATAAATACGAGATTATGAGGTCTGAAATTCGTCACGAGACTTTGGGTGGTGAAAAAAAACGTGGAACAGATGCGAACCAAACTCAAACAAGAAGTGCAAAAGGAAATGCGAGAAAAACTTGGCAGTCTAGTGGGATAAGAATCGAATGTCACTTTACGAAATCAAACCCTATCACTAGTTAGACCGTGTTTTTTATAGATGGGCTCAAAGTAGGAATGGTAAGCAATCAACTCCTTGATAAAACGTATGATCGAACCCTTATGTGTACCACATCGTTTAACAACATCGGTAAGAGATATATGAGATCCCGAACGACGTAGTACCTCGTAACTTGCTCCAATAACTTTAGTTCGAAGTATGGAACTGGTACCTATATTGCTTTCTATTGCCATACTAACAATCTCATAGACTATTTGTTGGATATTCTTAGGTACTCCTTTGGGGTTGATTTTAACGAAAGTCGTTGCAATGTAAGGAGTTATGCGATCGGAATTTAAATCTATATCGATCTTATTGTCATCATGCAGAGAACGTATAAATTCATTTCCGCGACATATGCATTTGTTGTTTAGTTGCATAAAATTAGTGACCTCACCTTTAGATCGAACGAACCCACATTGTATACATGCTTGATAAAGAAGAGCGGCTAAAATAGTTCTCTTAGCATAGCTACGTTTGATACAAACTTTCTGTATTTGAATAAATGCATCAGCTACGATTACTAATACATTTATGGGAAACGAGAGGGAATAATTTTGGTTATAAATAGTGTTGTATGCCTGTAGTTCTCGCATGATCGTACGTTGTTGCGGTTCTTTGTTATCACTTTGTTTTGGGATTGAGCGGTCTAGATCATGTTGATATATAAAGCTATCCGGACCTACTATACGTAACCGAGTAGCAACATTGATAGGTGTTTCTTCGTGTGAGTCTATCTCAGAAACAAGACCACAGGTGGAACATATGAATTCCGTTCCTTGATTTTCCATCGGACATAGACATTCGGGACATGTTCCACCAGTGTTAATATGTAGGCTAGTACAAATTCCTGAACCAAGTAATCTAATAAGCTCATCCATACTAGTTGTATACCATATGCCTGTCAATTGTTTAATTGTTTGTTGAAAAAAAAAAAAAAAAAAAAAAAAGAATGAAGAGAGGTTGCATAACAATTTCTCTTAATTCTTTTTTTCTTTTTTTATATTGCGATTTCTACTTATCCTCCGATTCTACCACATGTAGATCCTCCAATATCTTATCGAGTTCGCAAATGTCCACCACGTTATTTGGATCCTTAGCTTGGAGTTTTGCCTTTTGTTTCTCAGATTCCATCAACGACTTAACGCGTTCCATATCGATGCGCTTCTTCTCGTTAGTGAGACTGAGTTGGATTGTGGTACATCTTGAACAAAGCTCATTAGCCGTATGACATCCTCTACCACATCTCACACATGGAACGAATGGTTTACCCCCGTTTCGTTTCTGTAAGTTATGTTGAGAACAATACTCCGATGTCTTTGAGCGCTTCCTCATACATTTACTGTTCTTTCCTCGCATCAACCAATCACAAGTTATTATCTCAGACATAGTGTGATATACCTATATGTTACGTGTCTAATTGGTATCTTAGTTGTGACGTCTGCGTTGAGATTCTTCAATCACATGTGCTTGTCTAATCTGTGTGGTATTAATACGTACTAAGATGGCAGTATACGTTAATATCGAGAAATAGAGAATATACGTTAGAAAACCTTTAGTATGGTGTAGAAATATGGTGAATGGACTATAATAGTAAATAATGATTATGACAATATATGTTATAATACCTTATAGCTACACTCCTCTAATAGGGTGTTAGAATACAATAAATTCGCTATAAACCAAGTGTTCGAACAAATGTTAATATATGCTTAGCCTTGATATAATACCTTATGATTACAATCTTTTAATAGGGCTTATAAATACAATAGATGAACTATAGTAGTAAATAATGATTGTGGTAATATATGGTATAATATACCTTACAACTACATTACTCTAATAGGGTGTTGAAATGTAATAAATACATGGAATAGTACAACGAAACTGCTCTAATCCGGAATAATGTGCCAGAAACCGATTATTTAATATAACGTATAAATACGATAAATAAACTATAGTAGTAAACAAACTGCCGTGTTCTGGCGCACATTCCTGAAATTCCTAAAAGTTTTGTGTACACTTGTTGCTTTTTTCATCTAATGGACCCCCCGAACGAAGTGAGGGGCCGAACGAAGTGAGGATAGTCCATTAGATGAAAAAAGCAACAAATGCAACAAGTGTACACAAAAAAAATAGGAATTTCAGGAATGTGCGCCAGAACCGGCAGTTTGTATACTACTAGTGTCCGAAGACTACTGCAATGCTGATCAAATACAACGCTTGTCGAGGTTTATACGATATTTCGGCTGGCCAGTACCAGCCTTCTTCAGGTTTATTTTACAGTGGAGGTCACAAATGGATACAAGGCTTATATAAATTGCTAATTACGTAACTATGAGCGGAAATTACAAAATCGATGACATATGTGTTATATAATAGTAACACATAAAAGGAAATTACGAAATAGGTTTGAAAAGATAGTACAGATAGAGTAACAGCCGACAATAAAGGTCAAACGGTGAAATTACATTTCATCACGTCTATTCATTCCGAGTGGTTCGAGGGTTTTAGCTTTATAGATGAGATATGATTCACGTGCTTTTCTCACGGAATCGCGTTTAGAATAGATGACTTCTAAAGGAATAAGGAGCATGTCAGTACTAAAATGGTTAGGGCTGAGAAAATGTTCAGAAACGGCTGTAGCTTTAGATTTGATATTGGATTTATCTACAGGTCGTCTGTGTTCGTTAAAACGGTCTTTGAGGCATCTGTTTCTCCGATGTATTGTGAATTACAGTATTTTTAGTATTACATGTAATGTGAGATTTGATATGGTGAGTTTCGCCAGTGGAGGCGTGAAAAGTGTATTGTTTGAGGCCATGTTCGATGTAAGGGCAGGTAATGCAGTTTTTACCGCAGCGATAAGAGCCGGGTGGCAATGAAGAGGTGTTAGTATTGTTAGGTAACTGAGCTCTTACTAAAATGTCACTTATGTTATTACAGCGGCGGTGGGCTACTATTAGGGAAGATTTTTGAAAATTATTTCGGAACGTTTAGATGAATAGAGAATGTTAGAGTGTTTATGAATTATTGATGAGATGTTAGGTAGTGCTGGATTATATGTAATGATAAAAGGAATACGGTCTGCATCTGGCTTGGGTCTGTTTTGTAAAGCATCAGTGCGAGAAATGTTAGATGCACGTTGTATTTGTCTCTTAAGGAAAGTAAGATTATAGCCGCGTTTGTTAAGGTATGTTATTAATTCATTAGTGCGTTTCTTAAAGCTATCGTCCGAAGAGCAAATGCGGCGAAGGCGAAGTGAAAGGCTATACGGGATAGAGTATTTAGTGTGACCGGGGTGACAAGACGTTTTAAGAAGGTACTGGTGTTTGTCAGTGGGTTTGGTGTACAAGTCTGTTTCTATAAGTCCGTTTTTAAGTAAAACGTTAACGTCAAGAAATGGGATGTTAATGGAAGAATGGGAAGAAGTGAACTTGATGGTAGGGTGGAGGTTATTGAGATAATTAATGAATATTTTCAGTCGATCCATTCCTTCGGTCCAGATCACGAAAATATCATCAATATATCTCAACCACGTGTGTGGCTGGTAGGGTGAATTAGATAGTGCGTCACGTTCGAATTTAGCGAGAAATAAGTTGGCGAAGGAAGGAGCCATTTTAGTACCCATGGCTGTGCCATGTATTTGAAGATAGTGTTGTTGATTAAACGAGAAATTATTCATAGTAAGAATCATGCGTATAAGGTCGCAGATGGTTTCTCTAGGTACATGTTTATTAACGCGGTTACGAAGAAAATAGCGACAAGCATCAATGCCTTCATTATGCGGAATGCTAGTATATACATGTAAGGAGGAAACGTCGAGAGTTACGAGCAAAGCGTTATCAGGGAGCTTGTTAAAGAGGGAAAGTTTATTAAGAAAGTCAGTAGTGTCCTTAACATAAGAAGGAGTGGTGGTAACTAACGGTTTAAGATGATAATCAACGAATTGCGAGATGCGTTCTGTGGGGTGGTTATTAGAGGATATTATGGGTCGTCCAGGATTATTGTTTTTGTGTATTTTAGGTAATATGTAGAAGCGTCCTGGTTTGGCGTCGTTATGTACGAGGTACTGTCTTGTTTTCATATCAATCATGTTTTCGTTGAACATACGATTAACGTATTCTGTTACTCGTTTCTGTATGTCGTTGGTTTTGTCGGCATCAAGTTGTTTATAAAATGTAGGATTGTTAAGTTGTCGATTACATTCGTCGATGTACCATGTTTTGTCCTTTACAACTGTTCCCGATCCTTTGTCAGCGGATTTGATTACCACGTCGTGTCGTCGTTTGAGGTTATATAAGGCTTTACGTTGGAGTTTAGAAAGATTGTCGACAAAACCAACGACATACAGAAACGAGTAACAGAATACGTTAATCGTATGTTCAACGAAAACATGATTGATATGAGCTGTAGCAGCCTAATGGAGAGATACATGTATCATGAGACTCATTCTATAGATCAAGATAATTCAGATAGCCATTTAATGGAGACGTTTAAAGTACTCATGGCAGTACTCGTGAATCATCAAGATACCTCATTGTAATTAACCTATAGTATTGCAATTATTAACTTACCTTAATCCATGACCTCAATCTGCCCTTGTTGCAATAAGCTTGTGAGAGACAATTCCAGAGCAATACAATGCGACTCATGTGTATTATGGTATCATCTCAAATGTAGTGGTTTATTAACATCTAAGTTATATAATTATTATTCTAGGACAGGAGATCTCTGGTTTTGCCTGTCTTGTAGAGATTTAATATTCCCATTTAATTCCCTTTCATATTCTGAACTAATTGACTTAAACTTTAATTCAAATACAAACTGCTTCTGTTCCAAGAGGATTTCTCAGGCAACTATAAGTTGTTTATCAAACCTCGATACAATATCTTCAATCTCTAATGTTCCATATTTAAACAGTGCTGATGTTGACTCACACATTTCTCAAAGTTCTCATTTTGACTACTATTCTCCACATGATTTTCACAATAACTTGGAAATTCTAAGTACTAAATGTCCCTTTTCTCTGATTCATTGCAATATTCGTAGTCTAGCTAGCTACAAGCTAATTTTGATAATTTAACTCATATGCTTAGCAGTTTAAATTTCAATTTTTCTATTATTGGTCTATCTGAAATAAGATTTCAGAAAGGTAGAGAAGTGCTGACCAACATCACTATACCTGGCTATTGTTTTATTTCCCAGCCAAGCAATTTTGCTGCTGGAGGGGTTGGCATGTATATATCAAATGATTTGAAATTTGTAGAAAGAAATGAACTGAATAATTGCACAGAAAATTTTGAATCTCTCTGGATTGAAGTAGATACTAACACAGGCAAAAATATCATTTGTTCTGTTTTTTTATAGACATCCAAATAGTAAATTAGATGTGTTTCTACAAGATCTTTATAAAATGTTAGATTTAATAAGTAATGAAAACAAACTTTGCTTTATTATGGGTGACTTTAATATTAATCTTATAAATTATGAATCACATCAACTCACTGAAGAATACATTAGTACATTAAATTCTTATTCATTTCAACCTCTTATAACCCACCCAACAAGAATAACTCATCATTCAGCCACTCTAATAGACAATATATTTTTCAATTCTCTTGAACATTATACTATTAGTGGAAACTTAATATGTGATCTCTCTGATCATCTTCCGAATTTTGTAATAATTGATAAAGCCTGTGCTATACCATCAGTGGGTAAAACTTTCATAAGAGACTATTCTAAATTCAATGAATCAAACCTGATTGAAGAGTTTCAGAAGATAAATTGGGTTGAAGAACTTCCATCGAATGGTACTGTCGATAATATTTTTGATGCTTTCTACACAAGAATCTCTAATATTGTAGACAAACATATTCCACTAAAGCAAATATCTAAGAAAGATGCTAAACTATCATGTAAACCTTGGATAACTCCTGCCTTAATAACATCTATTAAGGTAAAAAATAACTATTACAAGAAATATATATCCACAAAGCATAATTATCATTTCCTAAATTCAAGATGTATAGAAATCGCCTAAAATCACTCATTGCTCTTAGCAAGAAAAAATATTATAATGAATACTTTAATAAATATACTAATAACATTAAATATATATGGAAAGGCATAAAACAAATTATTTCTATTAAATCTAAAGTGTTTCACTTACCTTCCAAATTGATACTACAAAATGAGAAAGTCATAACTGACCCTTTGGCTATAGCTAATCATTTTAATGATTATTTTGCTAATATAGGCCAAAATATTGCAAACAGTATCTCATCTACAAATAAATCACCCTATTATTATCTTGAGCAATCTATATCAAATAGTTTTTTTTTATTCCCTTGTACATCTGAAGAAATTCAACTTGAAATTGATAAACTTTCCAAATCTACAGCTACTGGTCCTTTTAGTATACCTGTATCAATAATTAAAATGTTGAAATCACAAATTTCAGTACCACTGGAAATAATTTATAATGCATCCTTTACTTTAGGTGTAGTTCCTGCTAAATTTAAAGTGGCAAGAGTAATCCCAGTTTATAAAAAAGAATCTAGGACTTTAATGAATAATTATCGGCCAATTTCATTATTATCTGTTTTTAATATCTTAATGGAAAAACTTGTGTATAAGCGTCTAATCACTTTTCTTGAAAAGTATCATCTAATCTGTGACACTCAGTTTGGCTTTCGTTCAAAGCATTCCACAATCCATGCTATCCTCTTGATTATTGATAAAATAAATAAAGCAAATGAAAATAATGTTTTTTCTTGTGGAATATTCCTCGATTTTACTAAAGCCTTCGATACGGTGAACCATGACATCCTCCTAAACAAATTGGATTATTATGGAATTAGAGGTTTACCAAAGTCATGGTTTACATCCTACTTATCAAATAGGCAACAATTCGTCTCTATTGGTAGTATTGTCTCTGGTCATAAACCAATAAACTATGGAGTTCCTCATGGTTCTGTTTTAGGTCCATTATTATTTCTAATTTACATCAATGATTTTGTTAATTCTTCTCATGACTGTGATTTTCACTTGTTTGCTGATGACTCAAATTTGATATTTTCTAATAAAAGCCTCACTTCTTTGAAGACAACCATCAACAATACACTCACTAATATTAATACATGGCTAAATACAAATAAGTTATCTTTAAATATAGAAAAATCACATTTTGTAATCTTTCATCCCCCACAGAAGAAAGTCCTTGGTATTGTTCTATTTATAAACAACAAACGCTTATCACAAAAAGATAGTGTAAAATATCTTGGAATTTTGATTGATTCAAATTTGTCTTGGAAAATCCAGACTCAAGAAATATTAAAGAAAATATCAAGAGGGATTGGCATATTAACGAAAATACGTCATTATATAAATTTAAGTACTTTAGTTAACTTATATTATTCATTAATATATCCTTTCTTTACCTATGGCTTACTTGCATGGGGAAATACATACGCTACTACACTTAATAAATTAATCATTATTCAAAAGAAATCATTACGTATTATTACCTTTTCTCAATTTGATGCACATACAAGCCCCCTCTTTACAAAGTTGAATATTTTAAAATAGCAAGATTTGGTTTATTTGCATACTGCTCTTTTCATGTTTGACTTTTACAACAATAATCTTCCAACTATGTTCAAAGATTTTTTTCATTCCAATCAAAAAAGTACATACTTATAATACTAGACTAGCCTCTAAATGTACTTATTATACTCCAAAAGTTCGTACAAATTACGGTAAATTCAGCTTACGATACAATGGTGTCACAACCTGGAATTCAATTTGTGAAGACATTAAGACACTACATTCTAGAAAGTTATTTAAATCAAGTCTTACTAAACAGTTTTTGAATCAATATTAGTGCTCTCCTTATCATATTAAATTATACAATATAGATCTTCCTTTCAGCTTGTACGTGTATCTGTCTGATTTAAATGTAAATAGTGACTGACTTATACTTGTATAATGTGTGTGTTCGTGTTTTCTTGTCTGACCAATAATACTCATATATAATTTACTACATTTTTGGGGTGCCAGACTCGATTAGTTTAATTTAAGCTACTTCTGGCATCCCAGCACTCTAATTTTAGCAAACTGTTTTTCACTGTAAATTCCTATTTGTTAAAAGAGTGTGAATAAATTGTTGTTGTTGTTAAAACAAGACAGTACCTCGTACATAACGACGCCAAACCAGGACGCTTCTACATATTACCTAAAATACACAAAAACAATAATCCTGGACGACCCATAATATCCTGTAATAACCACCCCACAGAACGCATCTCGCAATTCGTTGATTATCATCTTAAACCGTTAGTTACCACCACTCCTTATGTTAAAGACCCTGTGTCCGAGCCCATGGTGCTTTGCGTGCGCAAATCATTTCCATAGGCTACGAAAAACAGAAAGATCGTTGTTGTTGTTATGCGACTCTCGAATCTTTCGAAATCCATCCCTAGTTTGGGCCATCGTGTAATTACTCATAGGTATATATGCTTAAGTGACTTTCTTTTATCTTAACTTTTGTATATATACTTTTTAAAATGAAACTTTAGTTCGAATATTTCTTCGAATCCCGGTCTAGAGTGGCGAGTAGAGGAATGCTGGAGAAAGGACCCGGCAAGACAGCGAGGCGAAGCGACTCGACAAATAATCATTCAGCAGTCCACATTTTACTTTCTCTAGGTCTACAAGAGACCACTTGTGGTTCAAAAGGACTACTACGTGAGTTTCCCGGGGATTTGCTGCACTAAGGGACCGGCGGGCTTCGTTGGAAATACAAAGCGGCACAATATAAAGCACTAACCACTTCTGGTATCAAGATCATTCGTAATTATAATTTCGCACGGCTGAGCTCCGCTGCGGTGTTACAGACTTATCTGTATACGTTTTGTATTTTTATTAGCAGAGAAAGCAATGTCGTTAACCTTTTTTTCATCCTTACAGTACGTCCAGAAAGTCTTGCTACCAAAACTACGATCGCGGGGCAAAGTCCAATCTGCCGAGTTCAGCTGTTACTTCGCTGTGAGTTTGACTCGAGTGCGAGTACGACATTTAATTTTGCACTCAAAATATATCATTCGCAAAGAAAGTAGAGATCTTCAAATACAGCTAAGCAATACTGGAGACATGAAAACAAGGTAGCAAGAGTATGTGTTTGCTTGTAGAGTTGTGAAAAGTCGCACTCGTAAACCTAATTAGAATCTAAAGACAGAACAACTGGCTCCGAGTACTGTTCAAATCATATTCGAAGCATCCGGGGGAAATTCGTGGGCTCGATTGGGTTTCTAATCCGGTAGAAATTATGAAATTCATTATCCAAAGTGTATGTGTACTTCTTTTATGAAACTTATAAACAATCGAGAGCATTTTAGTTCGCCTAAAAGCTGGCCTTTAATTTATGCGGCCGTTGATAAACAAACTAATCATGACATTGGCGCAAAGCACCATGGGCTCGGACACAGGGTCTTTAAGGACACTACTGACTTTCTTAATAAACTTTCCCTCTTTAACAAGCTCCCTGATAACGCTTTGCTCGTATAAACTCTCGACGTTTCCTCCTTATATACTAACATTCCGCATAATGAAGGCATTGATGCTTGTCGCTATTTTCTTCGTAACCGCGTCAATAAACATGTACCTAGAGAAACCATCTGCGACCTTATACGCATGATTCTTACTATGAATAATTTCTCGTTTAATCAACAACACTATCTTCAAATACATGGAACAGCCATGGGTACTAAAATGGCTCCTTCCTTCGCCAACTTATTTCTCGCTAAATTCGAACGTGACGCACTATCTAATTCACCCTACCAGCCACACACGTGGTTGAGATATATTGATGATATTTTCGTGATCTGGACCGAAGGACTGGATCGACTGAAAATATTCATTAATTATCTCAATAACCTCCACCCTACCATCAAGTTCACTTCTTCCCATTCTTCCATTAACATCCCATTTCTTGACGTTAACGTTTTACTTAAAAACGGACTTATAGAAACAGACTTGTACACCAAACCCACTGACAAACACCAGTACCTTCTTAAAACGTCTTGTCACCCCGGTCACACTAAATACTCTATCCCGTATAGCCTTTCACTTCGCCTTCGCCGCATTTGCTCTTCGGACGATAGCTTTAAGAAACGCACTAATGAATTAATAACATACCTTAACAAACGCGGCTATAATCTTACTTTCCTTAAGACACAAATACAACGTGCATCTAACATTTCTCGCACTGATGCTTTACAAAACAAACCCAAGCCAGATGCAGACCGTATTCCTTTTATCATTACATATAATCCAGCACTACCTAACATCTCATCAATAATTCATAAACACTCTAACATTCTCTGTTCCGAAATCATTTTCAAAAATCTTCCCTTAGTAGCCCACCGCCGCTGTAATAACATAAGTGACATTTTAGTAAGAGCTCAGTTACCTAACAATACTAACACCTCTCCATTGCCACCCGGCTCTTATCGCTGCGGTAAAAACTGCATTACCTGCCCTTACATCGAACATGGCCTCAAACAATACATTTTTTCCTCCACTGGCGAAACTCACCATATCAAATCTCACATTACATGTAATACTAAAAACATAATTTACATGGTTCAATGTCACTACTGTAATTCACAATACATCGGAGAAACAGTCAACGATGCCTCAAAGACCGTTTTAACGAACACAGACGACTTGTAGATAAATCCAATATCAAATCTAAACCTACAGCCGTTTCTGAACATTTTCTCAGCCCTAACCATTCTAGTACTGACATGCTCCTTATTCCTTTAGAAGTCATCTATTCTAAACGCGATTCCGTGAGAAAAGCACGTGAATCATATCTCATCTATAAAGCTAAAACCCTCGAACCACTCGGAATGAATAGACGTGATGAAATGTAATTTCACCGTTTGACCTTTATTGTCGGCTGTTACTCTATCTGTACTATCTTTTCAAACCTATTTCGTAATTTCCTTTTATGTGTTACTATTGTATAAAACATATGTCATCGATTTTGTAATTTCCGCTCAGTTACGTAATTAGCAATTTATATAAGCCTTGTATCCATTTGTGACCTCCACTGTAAAATAAACCTGAAGAAGGCTGGTACTGGCCAGCCGATCGAAATATCGTATAAACCTCGACAAGCGTTGTATGTGATCAGCATTGCAGCAGTCTTCGGACACTTTATCATTATAACCTTGAAAGCATTTATCCATTAAAAATTACAATTCAAAAAACATACGATTTTAGGTACTAAGGTCTTCTTAAAGTTTCTAGATTGTCATGTAATAACATTTAAGTCTCCAAAAGTTATTTGAAGAAATATGTTTCATAAATGGTTTTATGATGTTAATTTCCCGCCAAAATTTGGCGGGAAAATTACGAAAATTCAAAATTAAATAACTTTTCTCCCTCTTAACCAATTGAAATAGGGTTTTCGATTACTTTGTTCCCAACAAGAGGAGAATTGAAAATTTTTACATTTTAGTATCTTACGGCTACTTGAAAATATGGAGAAACCTATTATAAATGGATAAATGACGTCATTGTGACGTCATTAAGATCTTCGCGTTAACACAAAACACAACATTTTATTTTGTTTAGCGCTCTAAACCTCTCCATAAAAAAAAATCATTATTGTACTGTTGAAAGTCTTGAAGATATAGACAAATAAACCAACCCTGGCGATTTTGGGGTCATTTATGCCCACCGTGAGGGATATTGAAGAAGCGGAGGTTGTATTCACGGCTATGTCGTTCCACATCTTTAACCCTTGAAGATAATTCGTCTTGGATTTGTTTAACTTCATTGGTTATCTCCTTGAGGTTTTCATTCGAATTCATCAGTTTGTCAAGTTCGCTGCTCATGGAGTTAGCTCAGTGAAACTTCTAAATCAGTTATGGTAGATTCATTCTTTTTAACTCTCTCATCGATGGAGTTCAGCTTTTCTTCTAAGCGATTTTGCCCTCCTCTTATCTCCTCTAATGTTGTTGATATTGCTGTTCCTTTACATAGCTTTTAAATTCCGTTTCGTCAGCATCTTCTTTTTCTTTAGCTTTCCCTTTAGCAGGCATATTTAGTATAACGTGTCTAGTAATATTGAGATAAATTGAGTTCTTAACGTCCAAATTTCATATTAAAATCGGCGAGCTCCATTTGGCCATGCGGCCGCTTCGCTTCTCGCTATGTTTGTTATATAATTATATGGATACCTAAATTGAATGACATGTTTGTTTCCTGTAACTTGTACACTAGGTGTCAGCTATGGACCGATGTTCTTATTCATAAAACCGGGCGCCGCCATCTTGGGTCTTATGACGTCACACGGTTGTCTCTATTGTCAAAAAAATATGTTTGTCCCACTCGTACGAAATCTGCTCTACAGCACTGACTACAGCACGGCATGCTGTGAGGTTGAAATGATTTCCTATTGTTTTTGTCCTGCTGATCCAATCAATTCACATAAATACGATACAGTACCGTTACGGACATGCCGTAGTTTGTCCCACTCGTACGAAATCTGCTCTAGCACTTTTGTTGTGTAACAATAGGAGCGACCGATTGACCAGATCCAAGATGGCGATGCGCGAGAAATTCAAATAAGTTTTATGGCAGGAAAATAGATCCATAAATGACACCTAGTGTACAATTTACAGGAGACAAACACATCTCAACGGAATTACATCTTCTAGACTTACTCGGAAGCAGGGCGTGCCATAGGGTCAATTCTTGGCCCCATTTTGTTCCTGCTATTCGTGAACAATATCAAACTTCCGTTTAACAACAGGTCACTAGACGCGAGTCACGCTCACGCCCCCTCCGGGAGTTCACTCAACTGTTCGCCAAAATCACAATTTTCTTGCAATTTGTTAATTTTATGGCTCGTAAATAAAAAAAATAAAAAACCTACAAACGGAATACAAAACAATAATGTCTTTTAGGAATGAATTGCATTTGAATGAGGTAAAATATTTACAAATGCTCACACCCTTTTTTAGGCTGTCATATGCTGATTGACATTATGCATTTGAATTGTTCTTATGCGTTAACCCGAAGGCTGCTAATTCACTTTTATAAACCTTGTCAGTTTTGCGTTTGTTGGCTTAGCATTGCTTTACAATAAAATATATTTTTAAACAAATCCATTCAGCGTATTCTACACTTCATAAGCTTTACAGAGGTATATAGGTTTCTATAGTTTTCTTTAAAACAGCGCGCGTACAAAATTATTAACGAGAGAGACCCGCGAAGGTATCCGGTAACCTTAAGCAAACATTGATAAACACTGGTGTTATGAGTCGAATTTAGGACTGATATTTACGTGTTTTTTTTAACTGCTGATCGACAGTCTTTCTGTAAAATATTTTGCTGTCGACGTTGAGTCCTCCCTCGAACATATCCTGTTCAACACAAACCTCTATCCGGAACAGCTGGATCGTCCCGCTTTCGATCGTCTCAGAATATAATTTTCTCTTAACTTCTCGATATAATCCCGCAAAATAAGACTGACCGGTTTGTCAGGGAAACTCTGAACTGTCTAAAGCCGGAACACTAAAGTCATTCAATGCGAATACTTATAATAAGAGCGGGCTATATATAGTTTCAACACCGTGTCCACTTATCATTATTTTTACTCGCTCCCTCATTGTAAAGTGTATTATCCTTTTTGCCTTTTTCTTCATTATTGGTGACGAATTCGACGAAATCTCGTCGATAAATTTTATATTGCATAGGGGTTTGGCATTCACGTTTGACCTCTGTGTTGACAGTCGTTGACAGACTACATTACGCATGCGGAATACGGAAATAAGCTGTCCGCACTGGCCTAGACACGGGGAGTAGCAAGAGCAAATGTTCTCGCTTGTATGGGATAAGTTTCATATGGATATGCACTTATCCAGCGAATCAAATATGGATATCTACGCTGATGACGTCACTATAACATCAAAGTCAAGCGATCCCTCATTACTTAACCAAGAATTGAACAAGACCCTAGACAATCTCAGTCAGTAGGCAGCCGAAAATAAAATGTTCATCAACACAGACAAAACTGAAGCTATGCTCGTAAAAAGGGAAACGGCTCCGGAAACGTATCAGCAACGAAAATATCCATCTTGATATCCGGTTGAATGGATCTTCCATCGAGTGTGTCAATAGCCACAAGGTACTGGGTGTGGTTCTCGATGATGACCTCAGTTTTACTAATCATACAGAGGAACTTTGCAAGAAATTAGCCAAACGAATCGGACTCCTGTGTCACATAAACCCGTTTCTGAAGCAAAGTCAAAAAGAAACATATTATAATGCAGTAATTAAACCCATTTTTCTATACGGCAGTACTGTATGGTCATCTTGTAGTAAAGAACATCTAAACTCTGTACTGAAGCTTCAGAAAAGAGCTGCCCGTGTCATCTCAGGCGCAGAACGCAGATCCCCCTCTGTGACGCTTTTTAATAACCTGGGTTGGCTCCCATTCTATGTTCAGGCATATATAAACCGTTGTGCCATTATATTGAATAGGATTAATGATAGAACGCCTGAATATCTATATAAATATCCTCCTAACTAGAAACTCTGAAAGACACCAAAGGAACACAAGATATGCTCAGCTAAACCTTTGTTGCCCGTTATATAAAAACAATACCGAGGGAGGCCGAACCTTCATTGTAAGTTCCATTCGCGATGGATCTACTACTCTTAAAACTAGCATATCAATGAAATGTCTTAAAAAGAATATCTTTAAAGAACTTATTTTAAAACAGAAAAAAAAACTTACATTTGCAGATCCATAGCTACCACCCTTTATGCAAATACTTTTAGTGATTTTATGAATTTGGGTATTTTTAATTATTCTATCTTATTGTATTAAATAGTTTTTACAATCTTTTTATAGTCTGATAAGAATTTTAGCATTTTAATCGTAGAATCGTAGCCTTTTGTAGATAGATGTATTTATTATTGTAAATAGAGGGCAACAGGGTCATCAGTAACTTTGGTTACTGTTAAGTGTTACCCTCTGAAAATAAAGTCTATTGTATTGTATTGTACCATTAGAGAGCAGTGGGGTTTCAGTGGAGGTCCCCTTTAAATATTTTCTCTCCCACAGTTGGCTGAAGCGCGTCACGTGACCTTCATGCGAGTGTAGCGCGCGGTTCAGGTAAAAGTAAACATTTCAAGGATTTGTCCTATAATATTTTTAATTATCTTTTTCTCGAAAATTAATTTCCCTAGAGGTTTGCTTTCGGAATTAAAGTGTTTTTTTTTTCTCTTCATAATATTCACAGATAAATATCAGTCCATATTTCCTCGCCGCAAGTAGGTTATCTGAGCTATTAAAGTTCATGTGTCTGTCTGTTTGTTTGTTTGTTTGTTTGTAATATATTCAACCTAATTGGTCGAGGAAAGTTATCCATTCAAAACTCATTTTCGTCATACTTTTCTACGAGCTCAATTATATTAATACTTTTCAGTGGTAGTGTATCTACGCTTATAGCTGGAGTTATGCAACGCAAGGCCATGCGAATTGGCCCTGGTCGGCGGCATCAGATAATTAATGCCTTGTTGGTTACTGACAAACGCCCTTTGTACAGTAGAAAGGTCTTGTCCCGTCATTTCCAAACGATTATCTCATTTTATCTCAGACAATCTCAATATTGCTGGGAAAGTTACGGATTGCCCTCGATGATCCAAATCTAAGATGGTGTTCAGCAGAATACTGGATGTCGGCTCTCGAGATCGTTGTGGGAATCGGTAACATTGCAGTCAATGGAAAGAATCGAGAAAACATGATTGAAATGGACGTCATTTCACTGCTTGTTACACTGATGAACAAGGGAGGATTCATGGAATTAGAATGCGCCACCAATGCATTGTGGGCTTTTGCTAAAACTGAGAGCGACAAGAAGAAGATTCGTGATGCGCCTGATGCCATGACAACGCTGAACAGACTGAGTAAGAGCTCAAACCAGGGTGTACAGCAAGCAGCACAGAGAGTCATATTGGCAATTAAGCCAGCGCCAATGACACAGGGTAAGACTCTAAAATACAATAGCTTTTTTTAATCGTTAAAAAATGTGATGAGTCATGACTGCGACAGAAAGTGTATCTTATAGTAATCTAGAACTTTGCTTTTTGGTCAACAGGGGGGGCAAGGAAAACCTGTAACTACAAAGACGCTTGCAAGAGGTTCATGGCAACACTCAAGATTCATGGTAATGATTCTAAAATGTTAATATCTCCTAAGTGGTACTTTAAATACATTTATTTTTTTTCTTAAATGTTTTGTTTTAAACAAATATATATATATATTAAGTATATACACTGAAACAAAAAAACTCTGCAAAAGACTTATATATATCTTATATATATATATATCCTTTATATTTCCATTAAACTTTCTTGACAGTTGTTGCTTTGGCAGACACAAAGAAACATAATAGGCTTTGTTTTCCTTTGTGTTTGACGGTAACGAAGTAGCAAGTTCAACCGTGAAACTCTGCCATTTTGGCCGGCAATGTTTTGATCACACATTTTCAATATTAAAAGCGGTAGCCGGTCAGTCGCCTTTCTTTAGTTGCTCAATAATCTAAAGGCCGGTTTACATGACGCGTTTACCGATCCCGGGGCAAAATGTGTCACGAGATGAAAATGAATTAGTTTGTGTATATTTTTATACAGAAATGGCTTTAAATTATATCCGAATCGTTATTGCAAAAAATTGCGGCTTTTGAACTGATCCAAAATACCCGTGTTGAACCTAATTAATTTGTTTTGATTTTTTTTATTAGTACGACCACACTAATTTTTGCACCCATCTAGCCATGGGTTAATATATAATACAGAAATGAACAAAGGATATTTTGGGAGTATTTTAGTTTTTATTTCGTTAAAAAACGTTGCAGCGTTTAAGGCGTCTCGATTGAAACTCCGAAGCCACTTTGCGAATTTAAACAAAATGTCATAACTTTTAAGATGTTCGCCTGATTCTGCCCAAATGTTCACAAATAGTACAACATTTATTGATACAACTGATAATGTCGAAATCTTGACTTGGATAACTCATACAATTGACGTAATTGTGACGTAAAGCAACCCCTCTTTTTGAGATTTTGAGCCATTACTCGAAATCTAGTCGAATAATTTCTTTCTTGAAAACAACACAAAATTGATCTCTGAATTTCTCACCTTACTAACGTTTCGTCAAAGTTGAAATGACCGTAGCTTTTTGTCAACAGAAGTGATTAGAATCCAAACTGCTTAAAATTAGCAAAATCTTGATGCCAAATAAACTGTACTAGCAAAAACAGAAAAAAGGTTGTGAATATTTCTAGTTTCGAGAGAGTAAAAAAGTCGAAAAATGGCAAAACCTCGAAATCTACAAATTTCAGGTTTTCTAAAAAAATTAAAGCCTACAGAATTTTTTAAAAACGTTGTGAGCATTAAATTCAATCATTCATAAGAATAATACACCAAATCCTATTACTGAAAATGACTACAATTGGAAATATGATTTTTCAAAGTGGAGAAATCAGAACAAAGGATTTGGAGGTGTTTGTTTACATCTAGAGCGGCCACTGCTGACTGACGGAATACGCACGTGCATTCAAAAGTTTACAAATTATCGTAATGACCAGGAGGTACAATGCACAACCAGTTTCTAACAATCTATACATACTTTTACAGAAATTAGTTATCGCTTGTACCCCCTGGTCATTATGATAATTTCTCAACTTTTTGAATGCACGTGCCTATTAGTCAGCCGTGGCCGCTCTAGATGTAAACAAAGCACTATCCAAAACTTCGGCTCTGGTGTGCTCCTCTTTGAAAAATTATATCTCCAATTGTAGATATTTCTCAGCGATAGGATTTGGTGTATTACTCTTATGAAAGATTGAATTTATAGCTCAGAAATGTTGAAAACATTCTCTTGAGCGGCTTTTTTGAAAACCTGGAATTTGTAGATTTTGAGTTTTTTTAATTTTTCCACTTTACTACTCTATCGAAATAAATATTTACAACTTTTGTTTTGTTCAGTTTTTGTAGCACAATTTTGTTTGCTATCAAGATTTACTAAGCTTTGGGAAATACTTTTAACCAGCTTGGATTTTAATCACTTCCATTAACAGAAAGGTACGGTCCTTTCAACTTTGACAACGTTAGTAAGATGAGAAATTCAGAGCCCAAATTTCGATAAAATTTGCACTATGTACGTGTGTTATAAGTTTGAACAGTTTCCAGTTGTTTGAAAAAAAATCGTTCGACTAGATTTCGAGTAATGCCGGCTCGAAATGTCAAAAAGTGGGGTTGCCTACGTCACACTTAGGTCATTAGCATGTGTAATCAGGTCAAATTTTGAATTTATCAGTTGTATCAATAAATTGTGTACTATTTGTGGAGATTTGAGCAGAATTTGCCAAAAAAAATAGAAGTTATCATGACATTTCGTTTAAATTCAGGAAGTGGCTTCGGAGCTCGAGTTAAAGTGCCTATAAGCCGTAGCCAGAAATCATTTATTTGGGCGCAGTAAAGTGTCTTAAATCTTTTTTGGGCGATTTATGGTCGTTGTATTGTTATAAAAAGCATTACAAATCCTTGAAATGACTTCATTTAAGGGCGTTATATTGCAAATGAGTTGTCCTAAACTCGCAGAAAAGCTAGTCAGCAGTACTAATCTAAGGGCCTGTTTACATGACACGTTTAATGCCGTGGCGATATGTCTTATCAAATTTCTTTATAGGTGGTTATCATCATTCCCTGTAAAAAAAATGTAATGTTATGAGGGATAAAGTCATACACAAAACAACTGATTTTCATCTGGTGACAAATCTTGCCGCGGGATCAGTAACCGGCCTTTAGATTACTGAGCAACTAAAGAAAGGCGACTGACCGGCTACCGCTTTTACTATTGAAAATGTGTGATCAAAACATTGCAAGCCAAAATGGAAGAGTTTCACGGTTGAACTTGCTACTTCGTTACCGTCAAACACAAAGGAAAACAAAGCCTATTATGTTTCTTTGTGTCTGCCAAAGCAACAACTGTCAAGAAAGTTTGATGGAAATATGTAAGTATTTTGCAGAGTTTTTTTGTTTCAGTGTATATATGGGAAAACTAACGGTACCACAAAAAAACCAATAAGTCGGCTGCGTTGCCAACGTGGTCGTCCTGATGGTGTAGTGGTTAACACATCGGACTAGTGTACCGAGGCCGTGGGTTCGAATCCCATTCAGGGCATATTTTTCTCTTTCACCTTTATTCTGATTATTATATATATATATATATACAGTCGATCCAGGAAAGGTAGTCATACAGAAAAGTTAATTACACACATATAACTCATTTACTGTCACGTGTCTGTATATACAGAATAAATTAAATTGATTGTGGTTCGCTGGTATCGCGAGGTGGTATTTAGACCCGCGGCCCGGAGATACAGAAAACGCGAAGGATTCGGAAGCAAGAATACTCGAGTTCCAGAATGGTTTGGCAGCAAGAATACAGGAGAGAGACGCAAATTGGATAAATGCAGTATCAGTTTACAGGAAGGTTGCGTTTTATCTGGATTTGACGAGTAAACACTTGCGTTTAATTCTAGAAGTTTGGTCGTGAAGGGAATTATCATGCAGACCGCAAGGGCAAACATTGTGTTATCTGGTCACGATATTTCAATTCAAGGGACGATTGGTGAGAGAGTAATAACTCAGTGTTCCTTGAGATCATCCTGATATATGAGCTTGTTCAATTTAAATTAAATACTGCGTTTTAATAAATAATATTCGGCCGTGTCGCCGTTGGATGTTCCACTCTACAACACAGTACTGAGTTGATAGCGAGTTATTAAGTCGGCTTAATTTACTGACAGCATATATGCAAGCTCTAGCTTTATTTTTTCCGTTCTTTAATTTGTAGTTTAAATATGAAGAACAACCACTGAATCATGATCACCCATTCAGTTCGACCGGAGCTGAATGCGTGTTGATGCATGCATAGTTCACTTGGCTTCTCGAATTAAAAAAACTAAACTGTCCTGTGTAGTATGAAGAACTTTTTAGTTTGACTGCATATAATCATTGAAAAAATACATCGGTTGCAATACAGCCACATCTGTTTATTTTAAATAATGCATTGAAGAAAATGCTACAATGGAAAATATTGCTGTTTTTAACGGAACTTATTAAAAAAAAGATTAAATATTCAAAAATTAGTCATGCTTCGTTATTTTTATCTGCGAAGCTTAAACCAACAGTTTTAATTCTACACTTAATTACGTGGTTTAGCGTGGTTGATTTAAAAGATTTAAACATCGCAAAACATCCCGGCTTTTTTATCCAGTGTAAGTTAGTTGTTAGTTACTGAAGCAAACCTAGCTCCCTACGTATTATCATATTATTGAACGTTTTTACTTTGTAATACTAATTCTTGAATGGTCTTGCCTGATGTGCATGACTTCATACTAGTTGTGTTGTGATTCCAATTTATACATATCAAACTTTGTTCAAAAGGTTTCCCAAACTTACTGTTCTCTAGCATTCACTATCTGGAGCGACTTTAGAATACTCTGTCACTTTTGAAGGCGCGACCTAAAAAACGATGGAACCAAGGTCTTCGGTCATGCTATTATATTGTACCATATTGTATGGTATAGTAAAGTACTGCTACCGCGGTCCGCAGTCGATGAATCTCAATGAACTTTAAGTATAGTAAAGTACTGCTACTGCGGTCCGCAGTCCCGCAGTCGATGAATCTCAATGAACTTTAAGTATAAGTAAAGTACTGCTACCGCGGTCCGCAGTCCCGCAGTCAATGAATGTCAATTAACTTTTACTATTTTAAGTATAGTAAAGTACTGCTACCCCGGTCCGAAGTCGATGAATCTCAATAAACTTTAAGTATAGTGAAGTACTGCTACCGCGGTCCGTAGTCCCGCAGTCGATGAATCTCAATGAACTTTAAGTATAGTAAAGTACTGCTACCGCGGTCCGCAGTCCCGAAGTCGATGAATCTCAATGAACTTTAAGTATAGTAAAGTACTGCTACCGCGGTCCGCAGTCCCGAAGACGATGAATCTCAATGAACTTTAAGTATTTTAAGTATAGTAAAGTACTGCTACCCCGGTCCGAAGTCGATGAATCTCAATGAACTTTAAGTATAGTGAAGTACTGCTACCGCGGTCCGTAGTCCCGAAGTCGATGAATCTCAATGAACTTTAAGTATAGTAAAGTACTGCTACCGCGGTCCGCAGTCCCGCAGTCAATGAATGTCAATTAACTTTAAGTATTTTAAGTATAGTAAAGTACTGCTACCGCGGTCCGAAGTCGATGAATCTCAATGAACTTTAAGTATAGTGAAGTACTGCTACCGCGGTCCGCAGTCCCGAAGTCGATGAATCTCAATGAACTTTAAGTATAGTAAAGTACTGCTACCGCGGTCCGCAGTCCCGCAGTCAATGAATGACAATTAACTTTTACTATTTTAAGTATAGTAAAGTACTGCTACCGCGGTCCGCAGTCCCTAACCCTAACCCCTAACCCTAACCCTAAACCCTATAATCGGAACATCGCCTAGAAGTCAATGTCAATTAACGTAAATAGAAACCTACGTTTTACATGCGCGCGCAAGATTGTGACTGCGGACCACGGACCAGTACTTTATGGTAGCTAAAAAAGTGACAGGGTATTCTAAAGTCTAGCCCACTATCTGATATTTTTACCCAATATTTTATAATGAAAACCTAGGGGGGAAAAGGAAAACAATATGCAGTAAATTACGCTTGGTTTGAATTAATAGGCAAGTTTAGTTTGCGCGTGAACGGTGTTGACCCCGTCATTGCGCTATTTTGAGAAAAGTGCGTACCTTTAAGCCACATATTTAGTATAAACTGAAGACTGAATAAACAGAAGCAAAGCTTATTTGTTCCGCTCATTTGTCAAGTCAATCAGATGGTTTCCAAAGTCAATCAGATGGTTTCCAAAGTCAATCAGATGGTTTCCAAAATGCTCAAATTGGACTCGCCCTACGCGCTCGTGCAAAAAGCACGACCAAACTTCTAGAATTAAACGCAAATGTTTACTCGTCAAATCCAGATAAAACGCAACCTTCATGTAAACGGATACTGCATTTATCCAATTTGTGTCTCTCTCCTGTATACTTGCTGCCAAACTATTCTGGAACTCGAGTATTCTTGCTTCCGAATCTTCGCGTTTTCTGTATCTCCGGGCCACGGGTCTTACCACCTCGCGACACCAGCGAACCACAAGCAATTTAATTTATTCTGGATATACGGACACGTGACAGTTATATGTGTGTAATTGACTTTTCTGTAAGACTACCTTTCCTGGATCGACTATATATATATATGTAGAATATAGAAAGAAAGACAACACACAACTCCTCACAGGTCCTTATAAAAAATATATTAAAAACGTTTCGGCACTTCGGCCTTCATCAGTTAAAAACTTTTTAACTGATGAAGGCCGAAGTGCCGAAACGTTTTTAATATATTTTTTATAAGGACCTGTGAGGAGTTGTGTGTTGTCTTTCTTTCTATATTCTACATATTTATTCAAGACAACCACTAGGAATCCTTGGATCCTCCTACTGGAAGTTCATCGTTTGGTAATACCACAATCTTTATACTTATCTTTATACTCTCTCTCTCTCTCTCTATATATATATATATATATATACACTCGTTTTCAAAAACATTGCACTGCAAACAGGAGCCCATTACCAGGAGCGTCCATCTTCCCCACTGTGTCTGTACCCCAGCACAGAGGTAGATGAGGCTATTTTTAGCATTGCGTTTCGCGCGGAAAAAAAAAAAGGTAGGCTATTCTTAGCCAATCAGATATCATTCTTCTCACTTTCAACGCGGGAATTCGAATTGCTGCTTTTCACTCAATCCCCAGAGATTCAAGTGTTGGTGCCCCAACAAAAGAAGCTAACGAGGAATCTATTGTTTAAGGCACCAACATGGCGGCAACCTCTTTTCGCGGAAATTTCGAATTTAAAAATAGCCTCATCTACTCTTGTGCTGGGGACCCAACCCATAACAGAGGAACGCTCCTGGTAATGGGCTCCTGACTGCAAATATATATATATATAGATAGATAGATAAATAAATGTTTCGATTAATTCTATCAAACAGTGCTCGATACAATGCTGTAGAGCAATAATGCTAAGGATTCGGAGTATTTAAATTCTTGGTTGATTCATATTTCGCTCTACAATACTGTTTCGTGGGGACCAAAGTCCTCACTCATCAGGAGTTACTTCGTGAATGAATATTTATATATATATACCTTTTGTATTCTTGTCAAATTTGACAGCTAAAACAATGGAGAACAAAGGTATTTATATATAAATGTTTTTGAAAACGAGTGTGTGTATATATATATATACTAATGGGACATAGATATGTGGAACTCATCATTGCAATTATTCATAAATCGTATATCATGTTGTTATCTTTTTTTGTTTTAGATTCGTTCTTTCTTGCTCGCTATGATAAGTGTTACTGTACAGAGTGTCACGCGTCACGCAGGGAGAAGCTCTATTACACTCAGGGTACACCAGCAAAGGATTATGCTCTACCAGTTGGATGGGCTCGCTTTTCGTTAAAGTAAGTGGCATATTTGGTAACGATGATTACAATTCCTCTACGTGTTCTTCATCCGCTGACAAAGTGAATCAAGTCAATGCATACAGAAGCTGAGTTCGAGTGTAGCGAGTTCATATTCAATTACCGAGCGGTAGTACGGAAATGAATTGCAAAACCGAGGAGTGACGAGTTCGTATTACTAATTTAACCCTTTAACCCCTGACCGCGCATATAGGCGCGGTCATGAAGCATGTACCTGGAGAAAATTATTGCGTCAAACCTAGACATGCTGGAAATACGATGTTGCGATATTATTTCAAGGGATGAATAACTTCAAAGCGAGAGCTACAACTTTGGAGAAAAACGCATTTGTTTTGGAGATGGTTGTTCGTTTCTTCGATTTTCGCGAATTTTCAGGAGCTGAAAATCGGCTCCAAAAAACCTTCGCACTTGAAATGAAAAGCAAATACAAAATAACCACTCAGTCGTTACAGTACCTTGTTTAATATTTTCAACCAGCAGGTGTGTTTGCACACAACACACCAAGCGACTGTGAACCACGCCGATGTTTACACTGCATTTCACTCGACCACATTTCCCTGCTCCCACCTCCAATTGCATGCTGGGTAATCAACAAAACATTCACAAGGCACCCCCACTCTGGGACTCCTGTAGAATTTTTTTTATAAGTTTTTTACCCCTACAACCAAGAGCGGTGATTTGGACTCAAGCCGTTGCTTTAAAGTGACAAAAACACATCCCTAATAGGTTGAGCAGGGGGAAAAGACAACCAACTGCAGAATTTCAAGGGTTTCAGTGAAGAATTATTTCATGTGTCTCAAAGCAGAAACACAACAGAAAGACCCTGTGAAACCCCTCACAAGGCCTACTAAAAGTAAACAAAGTACTTTTCAGCCGTCCTCAGACTTAATGATGTCCTCTAGCTCTCCTACAGTGGCTTATTTGTACAAAATTAGAGCACATTTGGTTGGAAATCCTACAGAAGAAAGCATACTTACCGCCGACGAGTCCGTAGAATTCTGCCGAATGGCATCATGGGGAAAGTTTGAGCCCTTGGTTTAAAAAGTCAGCAGTATTTAAGTAGCCCAGGCTAGCCAAACTGGAACTGAGGGGGAAGGGTTGAGTTAGCACTCTGCATTTCACCAATTGAGCCCAAACACGCCCAGGGGTGAAAGGGTTAATAGCGAAGCTCCATACCGATAGCGAGCGATCGAACCAATTTCTATATTTTCGTCTGTCTGTCCGTCCGACCGTCACGGCCGCCCACCCCACCTCTACTATCGGTAGCACTTTTTCTTTGTTATGTTTTCTGTTATACTTCGCAGGGCGCCGATGAATGCTGCTGTACTAGGCGCAGGCCAGCTGTGGCACGTGGCTTACCATGGAACCCATCCAGATAATATCAAAGCAATTCTTGAAGATGTTGGCCTGCTTATTCCAGGTGATAATTTAGATAAATGATCATTTTAAAATAGAAAATCAAAGGCAAATCTGGGTAACTCACAGATGAGAATGTTGAATCCTGTCAAATTCAATTCACTCGTTCGACATAAATTGAAATTGAGGTGCATTAGGTAGAAACGGCATTAAAATGAAAACGTATCTTAGAAACTCTTGAACTTGTGAACTTTCCGTCCAGGTGGATTAGGTGAAGCTCTCAGTCATGTCAAAACTGCTAGAACGATGATCTTCTTTATTGAGTTTGAGATCCGTTGTAACTTACATATTGATCAGCCTCGCTGATATAAGTAAAAAATATAAGTAATCAAAATCCCGCGCGGTGAAATTCCTCTAAAATGCTATAATTAAAAGTTTGATCTACCTATCTTACTCTGAGAAGAAAAGGTAAAATTGTGCAAGACAGAACTAAATGTTTTTGTACAGAGTATTTCAAGAATCCATCTACACTCTCTTTGGAGTTGTATTGTCCTCTACTAAAAAATGAAGATTTTTTTCAGCGCGCTTTTGAAAATATTACCAAAAAAAGGTGACAGGTTTTCGCTCAACAAGCCATTTCGTGTTATTTCGTGAACAGTTTATTTTCGTGATGTTTCATTCCTGAATAGAGTGGGTTTCAATTGATTTTGTAGACAGTAATTCGGCTAGCATTGGTTTTGCGTTTGCTTACCTTTTCCGCTGGCTGTTATAGTGTGCTGATTGGTTCTGTTGATTATTAGCCGGTATCAGTGTCATGTGACTAATGTATATGTGTAAATAGATCGCACGTAAAATGAGTAGTCGGTAAAGCGATTGTAAGTTGGTTTACAGAGAAACAGGGATAGAGCGGTTTTCGATCGGGTGTCGTAAAACCAACACAGGAGTAAGTAAAACTACAATGAGCTAATCACGAACTAAAGTAATTCCGAGATATATCGTGCCGTCAAGAGCAAACCTATTGAGCACGCGTTTGTCATCTCGATTAACAGATATAACCACCCTCGGTTATAAATCCCCTCAAATCCAGGTTATGAAGTTGGTAACGCAATCCACACTAGTACCGGTGCCGGAGTAAGCACTTATTTATATTTATTAATCTACCAGGTGATGTTGCTCTCGGTAGTAACGCAATCCGCATTAGTCCCGGTGTAGAGTAAGCACTTATTTATATTCATTAATCTACCAGATGATATTGCTCTCGGTGGTAACGCAATCCGCATTAGTCCCGGTGTAGAGTAAGCACTTATTCATATTCATTAATCCACCAGGTGGTGTTGCTCTCGGTGGTAACGCAATCCACACTAGTCCCGGTGTATAATAAGCTCTTATTTATATTCATTAATCTACCAGCCGGATGTTGCTCGGTGGTAACGCAATCCACATTAGTCCCGGTGTATAATAAGCTCTTATTTATATTCATTAATCTACCAGCCGGATGTTGCTCGGTGGTAACGCAATCCACACTAGTCCCGGTGTATAATAAGCTCTTATTTATATTCATTAATCTACCAGCCGGATGTTGCTCGGTGGTAACGCAATCCACACTAGTCCCGGTGTATAATAAGCTCTTATTTATATTCATTAATCTACCAGCCGGATGTTGCTCAGTGGTAACGCAATCCACATTAGTCCCGGTGTATATTAAGTTCTTATTTATTTTCATTTATCTACCAGGTGATGTTGCTCTCGGTGGTAGCACACTATCAGAAGCTGCGGGTCACTTCACCATAAACAGGAAACCAAAGGACTTTGATACGAGGCGGATCTTCGTATCTCCCAGCATTCGGTACTCGGAAATGGATACGTACTCCAATGTGAAAGAGTACGTATATATTTCCTTAGCCACTCGATCCTGTTAAACTACTCTGGCTTCCAGAGGTTTAATGTTTTGCCCTTCAGCCGCTGTACATGTATGAATTTCGTTTTCATTCATCATCAGCAAAAAAAAGATTTTGATTGACTAAGAGCAGTGCAATTTATTTGAAAAAAAACAGTACCGAAATTTGAAACAGCAGTACAAATATATGTTGAAAACCTATGCAAATTACTCTACCTTTTCACAGAGTATCGCGAAACCATAGATTCTTACATTAAATTTGTGCCGTCTCGTTAGCAAAATTCCTCGCGGTGCCTGTGGCGTTCGCTGTTAACGCTATTTACCAACGAAAGGCAAAACATTTAATCTCTGGAATCCAGGGTACTTCAAAACATGTTCAGCTCTGGTGTAAATGCGACATAAGGATACCGGGTGCGTGGTTTATTGACATACAGAGCTGTTCATCCTAATTTTCTCATCACTTTAGTGTAAAGCGTTCGTTCATTTTCTGTAGGATTTCGAAAGTCAACACTTCCTTCTTTCAGTTTGCTCTAGATAGATAGATGATAGATAGATAGATAGACACTTTATTTAGACACGGTAGTTTTAACAGTAACTAAGACTGGTTTACATAAAAGGCGTGTGTAAAAATCTATACATGAACATTAAATCCCATTAAAATCTGCTAAAAACGCCAAAGTCAGTTCCTTTAGCGTTCGTGTACGTAATATTAAACTATAGTAATTGTAAGAGAGTAAATTATAAGGTGTCAAAGAAGCAGGGAGGTAGACCATTTAGCTTAATTTTAAATGTATTTAACGATTTGCTAGACCTCAGGACTTCTGTTAAATTATTCCAAATATGTGCTCCTCTGCAGCCGAATCGCTTTTTACCATAATTCGTTTTAGGTAGGGACAGTTGGAATTTTGATGATGAGCCTCTTGTGTTATAGGGTGTATGAACCCTATTAAATTTGTGTATTAAATACCCAGGCGCTTGGTTATTATAGATCTTGAACATTTCTATTGCTAAATGTTTGCGCCTGCGTATTATTAATCTGTCCCAACCCAGTTCGTGAAGCGTGATTGGGCCAGAGCTAGAATCGAAACTAGACTAGCGGCCCTATATTTTATTTGCAAGTTCAGTACCCAGGCTCTGCCAAACCGATGCTGCAATAATCAAATTTAGGTTGAATAAATGAGTGGTACATAGTCTTGAGGGAGGACATGGCACGTAGGGCCGTACGCGCTTGAGAGCTCCAATAGAAGATGATAATTGCTTAGAAATCTTCTAAATGTGTTTTGACCATGTCAATGTTTCATCTATGTGTACCTATGTGTATCTATGTGTACTTAGCGAACGCTATTTTAGGGATGCTTTCGCCTCCAATTACAAGGTTTGGACATGCCACATGAGAGGATCTCTGGCGAGAGCCTACTAATAAAAACTGTTTTTGTAGTATTCAGACTCAACCCGTTTGCTTTCAGCCACTCATAAATATGTTGTAAGTCTGTATTCAATTTAGATTCAATGTCATCACGTGATGAACCTGCCATTGTAAGACAAGTATCATCTGCGTACATTGGAGTGTCTGAGAATTTTAAGCAGTCAGGAAGGTCATTTATATCATAGTATTAGGAACAACAAGGGTCCCAAAATTGTCCCTAAGGGACGCCACAGGTGAGGACCCCATAGTCTGACATTTCACCGTTGACCACACACCTTTGCTTTCGTTCGTTGAGATACGATCTAAACCACGCAATACTTGGAAAAGTCAAGCCGTAACTTTCTAGTTTTTGAAGCAAAACAGTGTGGTCAACGGTGTCAAAAGCTTTTTTCAGGTCTACAAAAACAGTTGCATTAATCAGACCTTTGTCAATATTTAACGACCATTTGTCCGTAGCATGGAGCAAAGCGGTCACTGTTGAGTGTAACTTTCGGAAACCAGATTGATAATTAGTTAATAAACCGTTATTTTGCAAATAGGTATATAGCTGGTCATAGATGATCCTCTCAAATACCTTAGCTATAGCTGAAATTACGGATAATGGCCGATAATTGTTTGTATCAGACCGCGTCCCACTTTTATATACGGGGCTTACTTCTGCATTTTTCCACTCACAGGGGAAGATTCCCTGTGAAATTGACGCATTGAACAGCCATGTAAGTGACTCGCAAACAGTATCGGCGCCTATTTTCAAAATTTTACACGGTATATTATCTAATCCGGTTGCCTTTGAGGCAGATAGATTTTTTAATGTTTCAGAACAACATTTCTGGTTGTGTGCCGGAGAGAAAATGAGGTTTTGCACTGGGGCAAATACTGGGCAAAATCGTCAGAAACTCTGTTGCCGAAATTTAGCTAGACTGGGGCCAATGTTTACAAAGTGTTTGTTGAACGCATTGGCCATTTCAGCTGGTTTTGTAATTTCCAGTGACCTCATTAATAACTCTCCACGTTTCTTTTGATGTCGTGTTGCTATCATTAAGTTTGCTCTTATAATAGTCTGCCTTTGTTTGACGTACTAAATTATTTACTTCGTTTCTCAACTTTTTGTAATAATAATGACATTTGTATAGCGCATATACATAAATGTTCTATGCGCTTGACAACTACATGTACTAAATAAGTGTAAATATAAATATCTGCGCATAAATTACATTGAGCTGAAAACAAGACTGATTACTCTGTACAGATTATAGGTATGTCAAAAAAGGTAGTGTTTTAGTTTAGCTTTGAATTCGTTAACGGATGGACTTTGGCGTATATTTAACGGGAGAGAGTTCCATAATGTAGGTCCCACCAGTCGTTGGGATCATTAGTTCTAACAGCAACTTTATTTTGATGGTCCCGTTGTCGCATTTTCGTTAACAAACTTCGATTGACCCATGGATCTTTAGAAAATCATGTTTCCATTGTGACCACATGGATTCAACGTCATTTTCATAGTTTTGCAATAGAAACCATGGGACATTTCCTAGGTCTGCTTTAAACTTGTCGGGGTCAAAGTTTTTCATTTGCCGATAGCTAATGAACCTATGACCGACTATAGAAGGAAATGAGATTTTGCGGTAAGCATGAACTAAGTCATGGTCGCATATGCCAAGACGCATGACACAAACCACTTTCTCGGGACTGTTTGTGAGAACAATATCGATTAGGGTACTTGTTGTAGGTGTGACCTTGTCCGCTTGTTTATCAGTTGAGACAACTGATGCTATGGTATGCCGATCAAGTGGGATAGCCAACAAGTCCCAGTTTACGTCACCTAAAATAAAAAGTTCTTTGTCCTCACAATCACTTCTACCAACAAAAGTTACAAATTCACTGAAAATATCCATATGCGAATTTGGTGGCCTGTACCAGGTGATGATTAAAAATGGCTTTGAATTTGGTTTACAAATTTCAATGCAGGCGCACTCAAGTGCTTCGGGTACAAGATCTGTTCGAGATTTGTGAACAATATTAGAGCGTATTATATATAGAGGCAGCAACCACCACCAGACCGGTTTCTGTCCCGGCGATAAATTTCATAACCCAGGATATGGACATCCTGGTCTGGGATTAGAGCATCCAGCCTGGTTTCGTTTATTGGCAGAATATCAAGCGCTTGGTCAGCCATAAATGCTCGGAGCTCTTAAGTGTGTTTGGTTAAGCTAATTATGTTTAATGAGGCCATTTTAAAGCCCCTAGTTTTAGGGAGCCTAGAGGTTTCTGCATCAGGTGGATTTTTAGCGAAATTATCAGTATTCTCCTTGGCGAGTAAGAATTGAATCTAGTGTGTCTAGTGAATGTATATTCTGTTCTAACAAATTTGTTTGAGTATTTTGGCTACTAGTAGAGCTCAAGTCATTCATGATCACAGTGGCCATAGTCGGTCAGTCTGACCTTATGTTCTTGTTAAAATTGCTAGCAATAAACGACACTCCCTTCATGTTGAGATGAAGGCCCTTAGAATTAAGACAGTCTCCTGTAATATTCTTATGTGATATAAATGCCCAGTGTCGTGATCTGCAAAAAAAGCGTAGCCGTTTGTTTACCTTTGAGACCTTACGGTTTAAATATTCACTATCAGTTCTTACTATTAACTCCGATATTGGTGGCCGGAGAGTCTCGTTCGATAACATTACAAATATCAGCAATATCATCTGCAATCTTAGTGGGCTCCTCAGAGCTAGGATTGATTGTACCTACATGGACGATTAGCTCGTCTGGTTTCCTTCTCGGCGCGGGTTTCAAGTAGTCCTTCATGTCTTCCGTTGTTGCTCCACTGAATGATTCTATGCTTACTTTATGGTCGCGGTTACACATTCTCCATGGTTCTAATTTGGATGTCATGGAATCACCCATGATTACCGTGTATTTTGGTTTAACCATCATATCACCCTCGCTGCTGTTTCTTCGTTTCTTATTATTAGCATCCGGTTGGTTCACAGTTTCTGAATTACCGGCAGCCTTCTTCTTTTTCTTGTTCTTCTTAGACTTAACGGTTTTCCATCCCTCGCTGTCATTTAATCGCCGATCCGATCTCTTGAAGCCAACTTGGGTACTACTGGGGTATTATCAGAATTAGAATTTTCCAACGATAAGGACTTAGGGGGCTTTCCTCTCCTATCATCATTAATAAGCCGCAAAGCTGTCAAAGGCTTGCTTTCTCTTCTTCAAGTAATCTATTTTTTTGCATTAAATCTTTATTGGTTGCGATAAGTTTTCCGTTCTGGTCTTGTAGTTGTTGCACGGTTGCGTAATGCAGTGAATTTGAAGTTGCAGTCTCACCCAAGCTAGCTTCGATTTTATTCACTCGGTTTACCAGTTTCTTGAAATCAGCTTTTAGTGTATAAACTGTTTTGCCCTTTACCGCGGCTTCTGCATGGTGTATCCTCGACACTGAGGCGTTTAGATTTCTCGTGTTCATCGATCGCCAATTACTTCAATCTCTTCCGGTTCGTTAGCTTTCTCAAGCACTATCTCCTCCACTTTAGCCGATTCATCTACGTCTGTGTCACCTAGGAACTCGTCCTGACTTTCCTGACTTTCCTGAGAAGACTCTTGACTCTCAATTGTATTCTCTTGACCATCTAAGCCATTCTCTTCCCTCGCTCCATCGCCATTGATGGCGACTAACAAGCGTTCCTCGAGCATTGTAACCGAACTTGGGATGTCAAAGCCAACACAATAACTAGCCACAAGCCTTCCTCTTTTTCAATGATTTTTTTTAAAGTAATTACTAATAAGAGTCTAAAATAATACACTGGTTTCGCCAGACTATACGATGGACTATACTAACAAACACACGGCTAAACTACAAATATATTAGGCAGAGAATATTAAGTAAAATAATAGTGTTCTTACAAACCAAACAGTGTTCTTCGCCCCTCTTTCTCTCTCCGTTCTACGTTTCTCTTTCCAGTTGTCACTCTAACTTCCTTTCCTCTATGCGTGCCTGCCTTTCCTCTCTGTGCACTTCCCTTTCCTCTCTGCGCGCCTCCCTTTCCTCTCCGCGCGCTTCCTTTTCCTCCATAAGTATCTGTCTCCGAAGCTCTAGCAATTGCATTTGCTCCCTTACATTATAAATATCCGAACCTACTCTACTTTCATCCTCCTCGGCCCCAGTTTCCGCCGCGCGATCAGTATCATTACGCCTTAGCCTAAGGCATAAATTTCTACAACCATCTTTATCGGTGAAAGGAAGTTCACGCTTCCGACATTCCTCCCGTAGTTCTGCTAGAGTAAACTCTTCGTACTTACTTGTCATCACTAAAAATGAGCGGAACGCAAAATTATTGAAAAAAATCTGACTTGTGGTTTGGCTTTAAACAATCCCACCGTTGCCACCAAAATTATGTAACCGAACTTGGGATGTCAAAGCCAACACAATAACTAGCCACAAGCCTTCCTCTTTTTCAATGATTTTTTTAAACTAATTACTAATAAGAGTCTAAAATAATACACTGGTTTCGCCAGACTATACGATGGACTATACTAACAAACACACGGCTAAACTACAAATATATTAGGCAGAGAATATTAAGTAAAATAATAGTGTTCTTACAAACCAAACAGTGTTCTTCGCCCCTCTTTCTCTCTCCGTTCTACGTTTCTCTTTCCATGACTCGTTCAATCTGTCTTCTCTTTCCATGACTCGTTCAATCTGTCTTCTCTTTCAATGACTCGTTCAATCTGTCTTCTCTTTCAATGACTCGTTCAATCTGTCTTCTCTTTCAATGACTCGTTCAATCTGTCTTCTCTTTCAATGACTCGTTCAATCTGTCTTCTCTTTCAATGACTCGTTCAATCTGTCTTCTCTTTCAATGACTTGTTTCCAGCTGGTCAGCTACCTCTCGTGCTTCCCTTTCCATACACAACTTTTCCTCCTTGTCCTATGTTCAAATCGTTTAACCCTTGAGCTCGATAACGGTTTGCATGTCGGGTTACGCTCTAGGGCCCACTGGTGAGTTCAGCGGTGATTGGATTCAGTAAAGGTTTTAACTCTTCCTCAGTCCTGAAGCTTTCTTCAAAGGTATATTCTGCTGCGTTTTGTTTTTTGGGCGTATTTATACGGGGCTGGATATTGAATACATTAATATTTCTAAGGCTAAGACTAAATAAACATTATGTAACAGGAGTGCAAAAAATGCTGTAACAATAGAACGGCTATATATATAATTACTATACTTAACAAATACGTGCAACTATGGATTGTGCGGGTTATGTAATTCTGTCACAAGCATTGACTTTGTTTCTTTGTGCCTTTGGCTCTAGTTTTTCGTTGCTTTCCCCCCCTGCATATCTGTTTGTCTTTTGTTTTTTGGGCGTATTTATACGGGGCTGGATATTGAATACATTAATATTTCTAAGGCTAAGACTAAATAAACATTATGTAACAGGAGTGCAAAAAATGCTGTAACAATAGAACGGCTATATATATAATTACTATACTTAACAAATACGTGCAACTATGGATTGTGCGGGTTATGTAATTCTGTCACAAGCATTGACTTTGTTTCTTTGTGCCTTTGGCTCTAGTTTTTCGTTGCTTTCCCCCCCTGCATATCTGTTTGTCTTTTTATCTCGTGCCGCGCAAGCGCAGAAACGAGTTATTTAGATATTTGTGAAATACTGTCACCCACCACTCACTCACTAAGCAATGCCAAATAGCCTTGGATTAAGGAGCTTGATGATAACAACCTCCGCTGGTGTTATGGATATTTTCTGGAACACCACATAGTTAAATGCCCTGTTTGTCTTTTTTCTGTTTGAACATTTTACTTATTGTAGAAATGATGGTGAATATTTTCAAGTAACTCTGTAACCAAAAATCGGTGTTCTTTGGTCTTTAAATTGGCTCCGTGTTCATTAATTTTTTTATACTTTTTCCTTGTAATATATCCTCTTTTTATTTATCTGTTTCTTTTATTCTCTCTGCCTATATGTTTGTCGGTCTGTTTTTTATTTGAGGGCATACTTATTTGCTGCAAAAAAAACATTACTTTAGTTTTCAGGATCAGCATACAAATAAGTCCTACAAAGCCAAAGTGGCCTTCCAGCTGTGGATCCGTCCAGAGAGCTACAAAGTTGGGAAGGAAACCATCGGAGCGACCGAGGAGATCGACCCAAAGTTCAGTAACCAGGAAATCGAGTGGTCAACGAAAGAACGAGGTTCTGTCAAGCTGTATGGCCTGTTGGTCCGATTGGATGAAAGCAAAGGCTAACGGGATAAATGATGAGGTTTCCGAGCTAAATACAATTGTCTTCCCACAATGCAATCACGATCTTTAAAGGAGCTGGTGTTGCGCATGTATGGAATCAATGTTCGATGGTGTATATCAATTGACTACGAACAGGTTATAATAAGTCCTCTCTCTCACTGCTTGATTGAAGGGATATACACTATTTTCCTTGAAAAATAGATCAACGCACAGTTTGTTAGTCATGTTTCCATATTTCGATCCTTTGAATTCAACCATCACACACGTGTGCTAGGGTCGTCACTTTGTATAGGTAATCGCATGGGACCGAGTAAAATTAATGATAAATTTCACGCGTGGTGTTTGCAAAATTGCCCAAGTCGCGTTGAACACAAGTGAAATTCATCATTTAATACCATAGAGGACAAATTAATCCCTAATTTCAACTTGAAATTTCACGCGTAATTTGTAATTTCATATGTGAAATTTCAAACGCCACCTACACGCTTAAAATAACGTTTTTCTGAATCGTAATTTGCTCTCCATAATATTAATGGTAATCAATAATTAAATATACACATTTTTTTCTGAGAAAAAGACACTGAAAAACAAAATGGACGACTACCTGTGCTCGATCAAAAAACTAGTTGATGTATGCTGCATTGTCATTACATTCGCTTCACGTACAATGTAATCTCGACAGAAAAACACCGTTTTAGATTAAATTCTATCTTGATTACTTACTATTTGGTCTCACCTAGAGGTTTCAAGTGGAAACAAGGAACTGCTTAACTTAGTTTGTCAGGCAAACAAACTCAAAATCACTCAGTCACTGTCAAAAGATCAATTAACTTTGCAGTCACAAAATTGACGACAATTAAACTAAATACCACACTATTCACTTAAAAGATCCTTTTAGAAAGTTGTAAAATAACACAGATTAGTGGAATCACCTATAAACGTTTTGCTGTCATGAAATGCTTGAGAAATTCTTATTTGTTCGCTTTTTGGAGCAGAAGCACACCGGCCCTAGCTGAAGGCAGACTGAAAATTCTCGACAAACTTTGACAGCGCAAAGCCTGTTGCTAGACACCTTATCGACCAATCATAAGGTAGAAATGTTGCCCCGAATTAAGAAAACGTTATCCTTGATTGGCCAATAAAGTTAAATATTCTTTTGCCCTCCATGTTATAAATATGAAAATCAATAAAAATGATTTTGTTCCGTGACACAGCTCCTTTAAGAAAATTGGTTAAAAGTTTAGGAATAAAAAAAGATTGATAAAACCCAAACTATACTAAGAGGGTCTTGAGGATGGTATACAAATGTTAATTGTTCTGTTATATGGAATAAATATTAAGTTGAAAGATAACCGCCTAGAATACCATTTTAAATGGCACAAAGGCCTCGTTCACGGTAAATGACGTTCACGTTCACGTTCTGTCAAAAAATAATTGGCATTGGCTGTGTCTTTTTGGACCCAGTAAATGTTATACTTTAATTTAATGCGGCAACAGATACATTCAATTGATGATCAAATAGTCAGAAGCAATTGACCGAACCTGACAAATATGGACGTGGCTAATTTGCATAATGGTGAAGCACGTTATTTTCGGGAGAAGAAACTGTGCCATTTAAAAGGAAATGTGTATGTCAATAAGGTTTATAAGTTTTTTTATACGTTTATAAGTTCGGAGATGAAATAATCAACCCTTGTGAATTGATCAAGGTGTAAACTACTATGTAAAAACCACCAAACTGAGGCTAGTGAGGCATTACTGCCTATTCTCACACAAAAGTCGCGATATCGTTAAAGCCTTTGTTGCGACATTGTATATCATCCAAACTTTACAAAACTAGTGATGTCAAAGTTATATTTTAGACGGTAGGGGCAGCTTTAAAAGAAACACTTTTCGAAAGTGAAATTTAAAAATCGCCATATTTAAAATTTGAATTCGGTCTATAGACGATGAATCTTGTATGAAGAGTATAGAGTAAATAACAGTTCGATGCTGCCATGTTAAAGCGTTTGCCAAGATTAGTGATACTCTGACTTTTGGGGTGATAGCATAAAATAGTCCTTTAGTTATCGAGATTTAAAGATATAGAATTTTGTATGGGTTTGAGCCAGTTATGTCTATAACTAGCCTCTTTTTCGTAATTTTCTCTGTATTTAAATGTCAATAACTTTGCGGCAATGAAAGACCAAACTCTTAAACTGCTCAGTATTACTTACTGTGGCATGTTTTAATAAAGGCGGCATTATTTAACTAGAGGGTCTACATGTCAGTTGTCAGTTAAAATTTTGGTCATTTGTCAGTTGTCAGTTAGCCCTAGTTAATCTTTACTAGAGAAAATTTACAATGTTTGACCAGAAAAAAACAAATTTGTCAGTTGTCAGTTATTTTTCGGTTGTCATTTGTCAGTAAAAAAATCGTCAGTTAGTTATTTTTAAGGTCGTTTGTCAATAGTCAGTTATTCAGACCCTCTTACTACGTTTTTTTGGCGGCATTATGCAAATTAGAGCAGCCATATTAGAATAGGGTACATAGACCTTTCATAACTACTGTTGAATGCGGTGGCCAGATTTTCAGATTATTCAACATTCTAAAGTTAATAATTTTCAAATACCAGCAATAAGGCTTAGAATTCGATGCTACAACAATACACAGTGTACATGAATAGCCCACCTTGCTGCTGGTATTGATGGTTACTTTTAAAAAGTGTCACAACGATCAAATTTCGGGGTAGCGATGTTTTTGCACATTTGTAAAGTAAAGCTGCTATAGTTTTACCTGTCCAAACAGTTTTTCGAGAAGACGACGTGAAGTCTTACTTATGGAGTCCGAATCTTGAGTTTTTATGTCCGCCAATACGCGAGCCCGTTAACGTTAACTGTGGCCGAGATAATTTTCAGCGGAAGTGACGTCATTTACTCAACACGTAGGGATACTTTTCACACACAAACCTTCACGCGAACTTATAGTATTTAAGAAATTTTTCCATTTTTAACATTTAAAGAAAATAATGAATTGTAGAATAGAAATATGATTATTCAAAAGGGCGATGTGTTATTGTGAATGACGCCGCGACAGCAAATCGCACTTCAGTAATGGCGAACGTGACTTTGACGGTAAACTTTCCTCAAAATTGGCCCTTTGGCAACCTTTTTCACTAATTTGGATATTTCGGTCAGAGTTTGTCCATCTGGAAGAAAAAGTTGTGCCAAAAAATGATCTTTTTTCCGTAGTGGCAGTTTATTAACACCAAGACAACTCTAACACGTGCCATCGCCTATACGAAACTGGACTATTAAACGCTCAGAATCAACATCAGGGATTTCATCCAAATTCCTGTTACCACGAAAACTAGTAATTTTGGAGAATTATGGCTTCTACTCAATCCAATTACCTTATATTTATGCATACGAAATGTCACTGAATTTCTAACGGGACCTGAAGTCAGGACCCTGCTAATTGGAATTTAGTATGTCGGTTTTTGTTGATGGAGGAAAACGAGGGAACCCGGAGAAAAAGCCTCGAAGCAAAAGCGAGATACCAGCAAACCCAACTCACATATTGCGCCGCGTCCGGGGTCACAGAGGTGAGAGGCGAAGCGCTTAACTATTGCGCCACCCCTGCGCATCACTGCCAATATCATAGCACAAGTACAGTGGGCCCAGTTCCGCTAAGCCCGATTAAGCTAATCCAGAATTCAAAGTAATCTTTAGTTCGATTTAGTAACTCGTGGACTGTTGATTTGGGATTGGAAACTTATTGTTTGATGAGGAATAATTCGCGTATTTCTACTTGTAATCATAAAATACGGAAATACACCCAGCTTGGCTTTTAGCACCTCGAGCGGGCTTTTGGAGGGACTACAATTAATGTAGCAGTGCTCTTAGGCTTGAAAATAAAAATGTAAAACTTTAAACACGTCTCATAAGGACTGACAGTTCTCTTTTAGGCTTTACAGAAACATTACACAACTTAGACCAAGTATCAGGTTCAAGGTTCTTTATTTTACACTATTTACAGGTAGGTATGAAGTTTGACATAGGATTACTGTGAGAAAAGAAAATTAACAAGAAGTACTATACTTTACAGGAATTGTGTGTAGTGGCCAAAGTGACAATGAAGTCTACACATTCAACTCTTGGCACGAAAACACTGACTAGCCTATTACAAGAATACTGACTAGCTTATTACAAGAACACTGACTATCTTATTACAAGAATACTGACTAGCTTATTACAAAAATACTGCCTAGCTTATTACAAAACGTACTGACTAGCTTATTACGAAAATACTGACTAGCTTATTACAAAAAGTACTGACTAGCTTATTACAAAAATACTGACTAGCTTATTACAAAAAGTACTGACTAGCTTATTACGAAAATACTGCCTAGCTTATTACAAAACGTACTGACTAGCTTATTACGAAAATACTGACTAGCTTATTACAAAAAGTACTGACTAGCTTATTACAAAAATACTGACTAGCTTATTACAAAAAGTACTGACTAGCTTATTACGAAAATACTGACTAGCTTATTACAGATATTATGACTAGCTTATTACAAAAATACTGACTAGCTTATTACTCTACAGAAGGATAGTCCCATAATTCCATATATATATTGATAAGAGGAATTGCTATTAATAAATATATGCATAGGGAACCAATACTGTCGTTTGAAAATTCTGTAAAAATAGGTTATCGATCCTTTTCGTAGCGTATACTGACATTAAGACTAATTCAGGATTCCCAATATTATTCATGATCATTAAAGAAAGTAGATAGGGAATCCGTGAGCCATCCTACTGGTCCAGAGCTGCCGATCCGTAGACTGAAACGTCGCGGGATTCCCAGTTAGCTCTTTGGTTAAAGTGCCTATAACCTTTTTGCATTTTTTATAGCTTATGAACCTCCGAAAAGTTTTGAGTACTTCTGTTAAGAACGTTTTGGTTTTGAGTGAATACTTTATGTTCTACGCGTGTTTGAAATCGTGTAAATGTAACCTTTCCTGACCCATTACCGCGTAAGTAAAAGCCTGGGTCCATACCTACATAGACGTTATCTTGACGTCATATAATTAATTCGGCTTTGCAATCATTTGAAGAAATACATAACATGTTGACTAAAATGACCTTTTTCTTTACTAATAACTCACAAACTGTCTATATTTTCTATGCATCGATGTTGTTGTGATAGAAAGGCGCCATGGAGAATAATGCATTAATGAGATGACGTCTATACAGGATTCAACCCAGGCTTTTACTTAATTACGCGGTCATGGGTCAGGAAAGGTCACATTTACATGATTTCAAACAAGCGTAGAACATAAAGTATTCACTTTAAACCAAAAACTTTCTTCACCGAAGTACTCAAAACTTTTCGGAGGTTCATAAGCTGTAAAAATTGCAAAAAGGTTATAGGCACTTTAAGCGCCGGTCTGTTGTGCGGGAGGTCGCGGGTTCAAACCCCGGCCGGACCAACACTCAGGGTCTTAAAATAACTGAGTAGAGGGTGCTGTCTTTGTGAAACAATTTCGTTCACGAGCTGCAAATGGTTAGACCTTCGTGTCTTCTCGAATAAGGACGTAAAATCGTAGTCCCATCAGTGGATGAAGAGCCACCTCGTGGATATGCCACTGATTAATCCCATTATTATTATTATTATTAGTAGTAGTAGTAGTAGTAGTAGTAGTAGTAGATTTTGCATGCGCATGTCAGAAATGTAACCAGACGACCACCGTAAAAATGTGGAGGACGCCTGGCTTCGTAGGTAATAATAATAATAACAATAACAAGAGGCTGTACGCAGCCTGTACTCGGGTCGAATATAATTCCAACAGAAAATGAAGATGATTTTAATTAGCGTGTACCAGAATTTGAAATGTTAAGGAAAATTGATTGGAAAAGTGGGCTGTGTAAATGGTGCGAGTTGCCCATTGTCCTTAGTCGGCTTTTTTTGGCTGGGAGATGGGGCTAAACAATTGCAAATTCTATTTTTTTTAATGATATGCAATCGGAATTACATGTTTTGACTAATGGGAATAAAGTAATGCAATGGCAAAATGTTGCCTTTTAAAATCTCCACGGATTCCTTTTACTGGGAAAATACCAAAATATTAATATAGCAATTTGCAAAAACTCGGACTGAATTCAAATGAGTAAGTTTCGCGCTTATGCTAGCTGTCTCGAAACGAACGGTATATAAACAACAACCTACTTGTAGCGTTGAAATATAAATACAATTTGAGCTATTTGTAGCGTCGAAATATGCCCTCGTATTTCGTCCGCGTACATCTTTTCCGAGAAGAGAACAGCGAAGTTCGAGGGAAACTGTGAGCTTCGAGGAACAGATAATGTCCAGGAACAAGTATTTAACAATTATTCACCAAAGTGGAGGTGAATAGTGGTGTGGATATTTACCGAGCCGCTGTTTTAGTATATACCACACTGCAGGTGAATAGCCAGCACCAAATAGTTATTTAATTTTCTGTCAAATGGACAATAACTCGCGCGAGGTGATCGCTGCTTCGCTCGGAGGTGAATATGAAATATTCACTGTTTGCAGAGTAGCCAATCAGAGCGCGCGAAAAGTGATATTCACTGGTGTGGTATATACTAAAAGGGCATATTTCGACGCCACAATGTAGGTTATTGTTGTTATTATCTTTCGAATATTTTGTTTGACGCGTGCTTATACGCTCACAGGGGGTGTATCCGCTGATATTTTTCGCTTGTGGAGCGAAAATAGCGGGTTACGTGACACATTCAACCAATCACGCACGAGAGAAAATATTTGATGAGTTATAAGCGCGTAGAGTTTCGTAGAACAGATAAGGGGGGAGGAGGGGAGGAGGGGGGGAGGGGGGATGGGGGGGGACTCAACAAAGTTTTATACGGGGAGGCTCCGCCCGAGGTCCAAACCCTTACCGTTTTATATCATGAGCCATAATTACCATTTTTGACAGAATAGCGGGACGGTACCCCTTTCACATACCCACAGTAGAAACACGGCATGCCTTTTCTATACGCTTGGAATGAACTTATCCTGATACATGTTGTAATGAGAAAGCAAAGACAAAAAGTCGTTTTAGCTAATAATCGAGCGACTTTTACTAAACACACCGTCGTCTTCGTACGAAACAGCTATTCCATCCGTCTCTCCATCCACCTTTGACTCACAGCAGTCCATGGCTTTATTCAGCGGGCCAGTTATTCAAGGTGGAACATTTTCCTATTAACATATAAAATACAGCTGCTCACAACTAACCCAACTATGGAAGCGACTTAGGCCTTTGGACAGTGACTCCGTTGACGAGTAAGAATGACTTTTCATGACATTCATTGACATGATTCAGTAATTTCAAGTAATTATTTGCTGCCTTTCCCCCCTTGATAGACATTTGATTATTTGAAGGAGCTACGGATTTAGAAAACTGAAATGTTTAAAGTTTACTTTTTGAACTTTTGTGAGTTTTGAGTCAACAAAATATTATTGTTTCATCCTTGAACTGCTCAGCAGTATAAATTATGACAGTGACGAAAAAAATCTCAGTACTTTTGAAACTAGAAGTAATCATATATTATTAAAATGCGTTCGACATATTTTTTTGTATGAGAACTACGCCTCTCGATCGGGTTTCAATTGTTTTCTCAATATTTGGAATACCACTCCAATTTGTGTTTTAAATAGTACATAGGACTTAGTATAGCTATAGAACACAATCAACCCTATTCAGATGTCACAATACTGACTAAGTGTCGGTGATTACACTCCTGTGTAGAACATAAAATATGTGTATAAACTATACCAGTTCCTTCATAGGATTCAAATTATTCTTCAATTGAGACCAAGGCTGGCTGCAGAATATTGAGTGTCCATTGTTATTGCAGAATAATTCCTGATCATATTAGGGTACAAAGCAATAAAGAGTACTTTAAATTTCCCTCACCTTGTTTTGATATTTAAGTTCCTTGACATAAAATGTGGTAAAATAAACAAATTACTTCATGGTTGGTTCGCACAAACGATTTTTATTCACTTGTTGCACAAACTCACTCACTCGAAAACTCGTTCGTTCGTTTGTGATTTTTCACAACGCGTGAATACAAATCGTACGCGCTCACCAACCACGAAGTAATCTCAAAATCACGCGGCGGCCATCTGGAAAGAAGACCATTGTCCATACCCATCCAGCCTCGGTTACACGCGCTTTTTGCTAGTGTCAGTGTACCAGAAATTGACTTTTTCACAGGTTATTGCTATTTTCTCTCAGCTCCAGTCAATTATTAAGCTTTACTTTGAGATTGGCCGGGCTGTTCGATTTCATAAGCAAAATTATCTGCCAAGCGCAAACTTACAGGATTTTCAAATTTTCACTTGAGCTCAGTCAAAGTCAAACTCAAAGAAGTGAACAAACTCGGTGCACCTGACTCCTGATCTTGAGAGAACATCTGATTGTCTTTTTCAGTAAATTTCTTAGGTCATATTATCAACAAATAATAGCCTGATTTGTATAAGTGATATTTATCACTCGCTGTATTTATGTCAAATATCACTACAAATTATGCTATTTAATACCTTCGTTCTGTGCATATCACACGCTGATGTAAATACGAAGTCTTATAAATATGAAACGGGAAAATAAAAGGTTACAAAGGAAACCATAGTTCTGGTTATGGACTTCTGGCCTTTCCTAAACATGTGGTGCTCACCAGTTCTTATTGTAAATGAGAAATAGCAGCATCGTGCGCCTTGTCTGCCCAAAACAAATTCGCAAATGTAAATAGCTGTACAATATTTCAAACAAAGGAAATCGCTGTCTTAGCCAATCAGGTGCTGCTGATAAAATTTCGAAGAATATGATTGGCTGTGTGATGTCAGGAAAAGCTTTCTATAAGTATACTACTCTGTAAACTGATGGGCCTAAGCCCTATAGTGGGAGATGGACACTTCTGGTTATGGACTTCTGGTATAACTCTATATTTGTAGCCTCTCATAAGCGGATACCTTGCAAGCGGATGCGGGCATTAAAGGAGAACTGAACCCTAAATCAATCCGACGACTATAAAAACTTGTATTCAAGAGAAATAAGTTCTGCTACTTTATTTCTTTGTGGTACAGGTCTAAAAAGAGGAAATACGTGTTGAAGGTCGAAAAATAGCCGATTCTCCGCTGATTAAGCTAGTTTGTGTGGCGGCTCAATTCAGTGCTTTTTTCCCCGTATCGTACGTCATGCATACCAAGGACAAACAACAACACCTTCAGCACAAAAAAGCACAATAGTGCGCAATTATGAGTCGTTAGTCCATCTATTCAAAGCCGAAAACAACATGACAAAACTAATTTATTCCCCGTATCGTACGTCACAGATTACAGAAATTGAGCCATCTGTACTTAGCGGCGGTTGGGAGGAAGATTTGCAGATTTTCCTTCCTTTGACGCAAAACACAGTAAAATAAATTTTGGTATGAGTCTTTTCATGTTTAGATCTACTCATTGAGCTAAAGTTGATTTTAGGGTTCAGTTCTCCTTTAAAGTGAAAGACCCAAGCGTTTATTTGGAGCTCTCCTAAACGGCACCAAAACATATTTTCCTTCAAGCAGCCACGAGAAAGTTTAATACTCGGGAACGTTTATATAGTACTCGGTCCGGGATTGACCAAAATGGCGGACGCACTTTACAGAGATTGTATGAGAAATAATTAAAAAAACATTACATATTATTCCCAAAGCGTAATTGTACAACGTTTGATGTCATCACTTCGAATCGTAATCACCATCATTTAGCCCTAGTTCTTAGGCTCTTTCAACCAAATAGAAAGTAAGTGATGTCTGCTTGTTATCGACTGTAACACCTTCTTTATTCACAATTAAAATAGATATGATTTGCAACCGATATTATCGGCAATTATGAAAATGACTCTCTTGAACGGTTCAGGATATAGTAGGAAGGCCGGTTCCTATCACTCCGTGGTCTCGCAGTCTCCGCCATTTTGGCAGAAATAGCATTCCATCATGTACCGCATCACCAAATGCAGTACCGCTGACAGCGCCTCAAAAGTCTAATATTGCTGGGAACGGGGAAACATTCGTACATCAATGTGTTGTCTGTTCTCTCGAGTGCCTTCCTATCGCCAGTCACACAAACACTACAATTCTGCCCGAGGGGTGTACCAAGCATACGTACTATTGCTCGCGCCATAATTTCAATATCGTAGATTATCGTAGAGTGCCGATAGTAAGGCAGTTATAAATTTAATTATGCTGATAATTAATTAAGATATCAATAAAAAATAATATTCTCATATGCGGACACCTCCCATAAGCGGACACGTCCCTTATGTGGATATCTTCCGTATGCGGACACCTCTCGTAAACAGACACCTCCCGTATGCGGAAACCTCCCCTATGCGGCCACCTATAGTATGCGGACACCTCCCTTTATATGGTCCCAAGGGTCTTAGCTTACCGGAGGTGCACCTGCACTATCGTGATAATGTCTTTAGATGTGGATTTCTGTTTTCTGATCAAAACATTTATTCTATATATACGGTTGAAATTGTGAGAAGTGCTTTTGAGATCCGTTTAACCCTTTCACTACCAAACCGGCCAATACGAAGCATGTCATCAAATGTAGACATGCCGGAAATAAACTAGCTTTCGCGCGCTCTGATTGGCTACTTCGTCGAAGGTGAATATCCTTTGCTATTCGCGTCCGAGCGAAGCAGCGATCACCTCAGGCGAGAATTTGTCCATTTGAGAGAAAATAAAATAACTATTTGGTGCCGTCGAAATATGCCCTCATATTTTTCCTTGGACATTATTTGATCCTCGGAGCTTACAGTTTCCTCCGAGCTTCGCTCTCGGGAACTCTGATATCAAACAATTGTTGTCGTTCAGAGTAATATTTGGGCCTGACTAGATGCTAGTGAGGCATACGCTCATCCTTAAGTTTTCAAATTTCGCTATAGAATCTTTAAACGATTCGATTTTTTTAATCGCACTTCCTGAACGTGTTGTAGCATTCGACGATCCGTCCTGCTTTCCAAATATGGAATATATTGACCATATATTGAATATGACAGGGCTCCCTGGAACGACACTTTTCTCGATAATTGTTTGATGTTCGGTTCTCTTCTCGGATCAGATAATGTGCCACTTTATTCTCCTCCACTTCGGGGGAAATGTTTTCAAATACAGTCGGTATCCCAAGAAATCTGCACTCTCCGGTAAATATTTTTTTGTCCAGGAACTTTGCACTCCCTCGTTTTTTTTACTCATTACGACTTGTTTTACGGGTTTAGTGTTTGCACTCTACAGACTTATTAACGCAGTATTAATCTCATACTGAAATTGAAGGCTAGGTTTACAAGGTACCAGAACAGTTGCGTTTATACTGTGCCGGGTTAATTCGAGACAGGTACAGGGCACAGAACTATAGACCTGCTTTTATCCTAAAGCTTTTTTGCGGATACAGTATATGAATTTTGTACCTAAATTCGTCACATTCCATGCAAACGTAGCCTAATATTCACGAAACCAGCGAGATCGCGAGGCGTCGAATTGGAAACGTTTTTTTTTTTACATACTATCGTTGTGAATAAAGAAACTGTTGAAACATGTTGGTAATATGATGTATATTGATTTCGAGCTTTGAATTTCCCCGGCACAAACTTTTACTTACTTTTTAAATATTTCTTCAAAGTCTGTAAATGGTTCACTTTTTCCCGTGGAGGGAGTGGACTTTTACTGTTTGTAGCCAATTAACTGCCACCACAATCGAACTCTTACATACACGACACTATGACGTAAAGAGCGTTTTCACGTGACATCATAGCCGCCATGTTGGTGTACCTTAACAATAGATTCTTCGTTAACTTCTTTTGTTAGGTACACTAACATGGCCGCCATGTCCTTAGTCATTTGAATCTCTGGGGATTGAGTGAAAACGCACTATAGACCCTTTGTACGTGACGTCATAGCTGCCATGTTGGCGTACCTTAACAATAGATTCTTCGTTAGCTTCTTTTGTTCTGTACACTAACATGGCCGCCATGTCCTTAGTCATTTGAATCTCTGGGGATTGAGTGAAAACGCACTATAGACCCTTTGTACGTGACGTCATAGCTGCCATGTTGGCGTACCTTAACAATAGATTCTTCGTTAGCTTCTTTTGTTCTGTACACCAACATGGCCGCCATGCCCTTTGTCATTTGAATCTCTGGGGATTGAGTGAAAACCCTCTATTTACGCACGCTGCGTCATTGCATGCGCACGCAATTGCTTTGAAAGCACGTGCATGCCAGTGGACAGAGCGGAAAAACGGAGCGCATGCGCATTAGCCACTTCATTAAAAGTGAATCAAGATGGCCGCCGAGCGGGAGTGGATTGTAGCTCTTTTTCAGGGACCTCTCACAGCTCAGGAAATACCACGATTACTTTATTACTTCACACCATGGACTGATATTCTTCAGTGACTTCTCTGAGCCCAAATAACACATAATCCAGTTCACTGAAAGAACGCTACAATTGCTCGTTCAACTCTGTCTACAAGAAAAACGAACCATTTCGAAATGTTCATATGCGACTGGAAAAACGCCAAAAATAAGAAAACTTGTGAATATATAAGCTTTATACTTCGGTAGAGAACTAAGGAGGTAATTGGTTTCAACATATAAAATACCATATTCGAGATTTTCATACCATTTTTCAAACGAAGCATTTGAAGTTACAGTAGTGACTCGACTGTCTACAGCAGTAGAAATCCTGGAACGACGATCATTACCAAAGACTGTAAGTAAAGCTACAGAGCTATTATCAGGAAATTATACAAGATTTGATTATTATGGTATTACATCGTCATTTTGACGAATTAGTTGACTGATTTACCAAATGTAAAGAAAACGAATTTTAATTTTGTTTTAAAATGAAGTATTATATATACATGTAAAAAATATATAATATGTTATAATTGTTCTGTTTTCAGAAAGCCAACAATAAAACAGTTGTAATCGAATGCCTTTGGCAAAGTAGTTTTGTGTTCATTTAATTTTGTTCATGTTAGAAGTGGGTGACGCTTAATTATGTTGTGTGGGACTTTTGTGCGTTTCTGTATATATGAAGGGAGGTATGGTGGTTGGTCTACTTGAAATCAAGAGCCTACATGTGGACATTCTCATCCAAGCTTTATGTTTTACACGAAAGCTTTGTGCTTTACACGAAACAGTACTTCTTGTTGTTTTCCCAGAAAAAAAAAAGCCTGCAATAGTATACCTTTCCCTTCCCAGCTCCATCAGTGTTTACTTGATGTTTTTGAATATCTGGACTAAACAGCAAAGGAGCATGTTTGCTTGTGTAGACTACTTGAGAAATGGAGACTCTTCAAGCACGTACCATCACTTCTCCTGATCTTCACTTTATTCTCCCCAATCACAAGCAAAGTGAGACAAATACATGACTTGTGTAGGATAATTGAAAGAGATATAAATGGCCTCCATAGCAAACTTTGCACATGTATGAGAACAAATTTACATTTTTCGTGTATTATACTTTATTTGAGTGTTTTAAAATTGTTAAAACCTGTTTATTAATTGTAACAGAGGAAGGACTACAAAGATTTATTATTATTATTTGCTTTAATGTTGTTGACATGCAGCAGAATTCTCTACTATCATGCTGAGTTTATATCCAACCAATAGGTGACATAACACAGGATGCAATAACTTTCCACAAAAGTTAAGCCTTAAATATTCTAACAATGAAACTGTTTGTGTGTCTCTCTCTTTTTTCATTTGCCTAATGGTTACTAATACATGATATTTGTACAGGAATCCATAAGCAATTACATATAATAAAATTAATTGTTAAATTCTTTGAAAAACGTGGTAGCTTCCTCTTTCATGAGCCTCTTTAATTTGGAGTTTCGCAGAAACTACATAATTAGCATAATGCAGAGGTTCATCAATTTTCAGTGTACATGTAGCTGGCTTGGACTTTGAAAGTAGAGCTCTGTGAATATGCCTTCAGTAAGAAATGTATGTTAAGATACAAATATAGTATGTGTAGCTGGCTATACATGTATATACAGCTATTTCAGGCTAAGTGCAATGTAGATACATGCTAGTGCTGGAGCACTGGCTGTAGCCAGGTTATTTTGAAACCCTTGATAATTATAGTGACCATTTCATGTATGCATGGCCCCATTTTCTGTACACCTGTAATATACTTATTTTATGAAGTGTGTGAACATTAAGTGAATGTTATTTTCTGAAATTATGTGAAGGGCTAATCTAAGAAACATGTCAATAATAATAAGTAACGTGTTTTCTAAACTTGATTTTTTAAATGAAATTTGTATGAATTATGTGAAATTATTTTAAAGGTTAACTGTGAATTGTGGCTTTGTCAAGTGCTTATATATTACTTTATGTGAACTTATTTCAGAGGTGAATCATGTGTATATGCTAATGCACCTACTAAATCATATCAAGGCAGGAAGAGGGTCAGTGAATGAATGAGATAGTCCAGTCTGTATAAGCACAATTAAATTTGGGAAAGGAAAGCAATGAGGGGGAAGTATGTTGGAATGAAGCACATGTTTCCAATTGCTTCCATTTTATAATAATAATAACAACAATAATAACAATCAGACAGTGTGTATTATTAAATAAATAATTAATAATAGTGCTATTATAATAATGATATCAATGCTAAGAATGACTCTGCTTATGATCATGCATGTTCATTTAAAATCAAAATTTTAAAAAATATTTAAGTTTTAAAATGCTAAGTGTGCATTCTGTATTAAGCAGACCCTTTTTAAATGGCTAGGACTGGTCTGCCTATGACCTAGAGCTCAGGGATGCTCCGAGATGGGAAACTCTTTCTGAATTTAAGGTTCAGATACAACATACATAAATATGTAAGTATTTTGATAGCTAGTATTATAATTTTATGTCAAAAATGTAACTTTAAAAAATTAAAAACCCTTGTGATTTGAATTAACATGAACATGCAATGTATGTGTAAGCAGAGATTGTTAGTATTGATAATCATTATTAGTCAATTAGTTATTTTATGTCATGTTTTGCACATGTATCTGATTGTTAATGTTAGTATCATGAATGAAACCTCCATAGCCATCATGATTTTCCTTTCCCAAATACATTATCAAGCCCACATATTAAACTGAATCAACTATCACATTCTTTCAATCAACACTTACAATGTTACCCTTCCTCACTCAACATTTTAGTTACAACACCAACACATACATGATTTGCCTCTTAAATTAAATTTTATAGAATAGAGTTTGCATATTTTAAGAAAATAACTTATTTTTAATGTTTCATAGATACATAAATGTTCTTGTTTTTGGTGGAGAATAAAGATGAAGAGAAGCGATGTTGCTGAAAAGTATACATTTTTTTAGTCTTAATTCCATATAGATGTGTTCCTTCCAATGCTGTTAAAATATGGAAGGTTCCAGATAATTGTCATTTTTTTTACAGTAAAAATAAATAGGTTTAAAACACTTATAGTCTCAAATAATGTAAAATTATATAGATCAAAACTATACGTTTGTATTTGTTTTCATAGTTTGCTGTATTTGCCTGACTTTGCTTTTGTTTGGGAAGAATAGAGATAAAGAGAAATATAATGGTGTTTGAAGTCTGTATTTCAAAACAAGTAATCTGTATAACCAGGTACTCCTTTACTTTTTCGGTCCAGATATTCCAAAACAGCAAACTAACACTGAGTGAATTGGGAAGAGAATCAAGTTTTACTATTTTACAGGAAAATAAACAAGACCAGAGGTACTGCTTCTTTGCTTGATCTGCATAAAATATGTATAAAAGCAAACAATGCAAAGCTTGGGTGAGAAAGTCCACATGCAGGCTCTTATGATTTCATACACCAACCATGCACCTCTCTTACAAAACCACACAAAAATCCCACACAACATAATTAGTGTCAACCCAGTCTTCAAACATGAACAAAATTAAATGAACACAAAACTACTTTGCCAAAGGCATTCGATTACAACTATGTTTTATTGTTGGCTTTCTGAAAACAGAACAATTATAAAATATTAAATTAAAATTCGTTTTCTTTACATTGGTAAAACAGTCAACTAATTCATCAAAATGCCGATGTAATAACATAATAACCAAATCAAATGAAATATTGTATAATTTCCTGACAATAACTCTGTAGCTTTACTTACAGTCTTTATTGGTAATGATCGTCGTTCCAGGATTTCTACTGCTGTAGACAGTCGAGTCAATACTGTAACTTCAAATGCTTCGTTTGAAAAATAGTATGAAAATCTCGAATATGGTATTTTATATATTGAAACCGATTACCTCCTTAGTTCTCTGCCGAAGTATAAGCTTATATATTCACAAGTTTCCTTATTTTTGGCGTTTTTCCAGTCTGCATATGAACATTTCGAAATGGTTCGTTTTTCTTGAAGACAGAGTTGAACGAGCAATTGTAGCGTTCTTTCTGTGGTCTGGATTATGTGTTATTTGGGCTCAGAGAAGTCACTGAAGAATATCAGTCCATGGTGTGAACTAATAAAGTAATCGTGGTATTTCTTGAGTTGTGAGAGGTCCCTGAAAAAGAGCTACAATCCACTCCCGCTCGGCGGCCATCTTGATTCACTTTTAATGAAGTGGCTATATAATGCGTATGCGCTCCGTTTTTCCGCTCTGTCATGCCAGTGCCTTTAGAGTATAAATACAAACATCAACTCCTCCCCACCCCTTCCCCTTCCACAGCCTTCATCTCCCACCTCCCCTGCCATCTGATAGTCTATTTTAATGTATAAATTCCGCCGTCAATCATTTATAGTAACTTCAATAATCAATGATTTCACACAATCCAAGGCAAAGGAGCTATTCAAATGCACTGTAATATTCTTTCCTTGCGATTTCACATATTAAAACACACGATACATACAAACTTTCCATTTTGATATGAGTATTAATCATTAATTGGAGGCCATCAAAATGATTCTGTCTTAGAGCTGAAACTCGTTCAGACGGGAATATAAGAACAAGTTATAATACCGTACTTTCCCCTCATATGATTGTCACCCTTTAGATGATATATTTATAATGATGGCCCCGCTCAAATAAAGCCCCCCTAGCTCCCTCCCCTGGCTTCCCCTATAAAAGAGTCAGGTACTACAAGATTTAGAGTCATTGACGACTCTGACGAGGACAACGGACTGATCAGTGATTCTTTATCGCCATAAGATACTAACCGTTTCTGTTCGCTAAGTTTTTAAATTAGCATTTAGACTTTATAAGGTGCCAACAATTGAAACTGAAAGCCCCTCGCGAATAATCGTCCCCATATGGGACCAATAAAAAAATAAGCTTACAGCAATGAGATACTTTAGATCTCATTGAAAAGCGATTTATTCGTTAGGCTAATTCATTGAATTTATTTAGTGATGTGATAATTGTTTCTGTGGTACGGTATCCATATTATGCATGTAGCATTGTCGACGAGAAACAAAAAAGACGATTCCAATCACCAGTGGCATGCCTTAATAAAATCTTCAGTTTCCCTCAAAATTCTGATATAAATATATATAATATAGATAATCTAGATAATAGTTATAACCAGCATCTTTGCATCTTTTGTATGATAAATTATAAACTTAGACTGGAACTTAGCAAACCAAGTAGAACGTTAACAATCTTTTTGTATAAAAAAAACCTTCGACTCACAATAATAGTGATCATTTTACAATTAGACTGCGAGTTCGATCGAGGTTTCTGTCGGCAGATAGTAAAGGGACCTAAAGCAACCAGGACGGCGACGGCAGTGATGACGGGACGTAGAAAAAAGTGTCTGCGGAAATTTGGTGTTTACTATTTCATTTGATAGCCTTTCATTGTTTTTCACAACCAGATTTTTGAAAAATAGAATGACTATAGAGTTCCGTTCACGCCGAACGAAAAATTATTTGATTTACTTTCTTACATTCTCGTTGTCTTTAAAACGTACACTTTGTGTTTTCACGTTGTGTTTTTGCAGAGAACGGTGAAAATGTAGGCGACTGCGTGCATTTTCACGTGCAGTTATTGTATTTTGTAATTAAGGCTATTGTTTTATGCCGTCGCCCTAGGCGTTGCCGTCGTGGTTGCACCTTAAGGTCCCTTGTTGGCGAGGGCCGCAGTTCCGACTTAACTCTCAAAGTCGATACAAACCAAGATCGAGAAGACTAATTGTTTTAGCATAACCACGCCACCATTCTATCGAGAAAAAAAACTCGCTAAAAAAGCATCGATGTGGACTATCGATCGATAGACGGTGTCTGGCTAGCCAATCAGATGGCGAGTTTGCCAAGACGGTGGCTGGGTTATGCTAATGAGATATATACCAATGCTCATCTCATACATGTGGATAAATGGCACAGCAAACTTCTCATGAATGAACTTTCTAGATCTCTCAGCTTTCTTCAATTCTTTCTGACCCACAATATTTATGTTTATTTAAATGGTATATCCGCACCCACGCACGAATTCTGTTTCTGTATTGTCCCAATGCAAAAGCTTTTTGATGATTACTTCTCTATCGAGCTCACCTCGTCGTAAAGCCTGATTTGCACTAGCGCAAGTAACATACGCAGACGCAGTGGCGTAGGTGTGACATAAGAACAAGTGGCACTAATGATCAATATATTACTGCGTCTGCGTATGTTAATTTCGCTTATATCCTTGCGTCGCTAGGAATGAGGACACGCACTTGGATACTATTAGCTCTTACCACGCGGCCCCAATGTAGGAGAATAAAAATTGTTTGTTTTCCCCCGTCTAACGGTTTTCAGACAATTAAACGCGGATTTAATCCTTTGTTTGCAATCTATAGCCCATTTTAAATAGAACTAGATTAATAATCCATAAACAAGATTGATAGATACATGCAGACGGTACATGCATCAGTGGTATTCATGGACGTGATGTCATGTTGCTCTGAGAGTTCATTTTCCTTTGTATTGATCAGTTCACCCTGTGCCATTCACTGTTATGTCTCTATCAATTCCAAACCTACCCATCCCTCTACCCCGGACATATGTGGGGCATTTGAAAACCCAGTCTGTCCCTGGTATGGTGCATTTTGCCAGCAAAGAAAAGTTAGGGGTGGGGAATTTGTCAAAGATAGCGAATTTAGCATCAATGTTTATAAGAGATTTTCTCACTTTCCAAAGCCTCACGGTGGGGCATTTGCAACATTCTGATTCAAAAATGTCAAATGCCCCACAAATATTAATAGAGATATTAATATTAACGTGTGTAAACTTAGGATCGAAAACTGACAATCGCGGTAGCAACCATTTTCCATTGAGTGTCTATAAACTTATGTTTTATCATTAATATCGATTCTACATCAAGTGAATAGTAAACAATTTCTTGATTTGAGTGTTGAGTACGTACAATAATCTATTCCCAATATGCTAATTATGTGATGCCATAGGAGAAGTCATTTATTATACAAAAACATGCTTGCAGAGATGAACATTCTTTTTACACATCCATGTTATTTTGGGCCTATCAGTGATTTTACCAAATATTTCGCATAAATCAGAAATAGTTTCATTCACAAGGAGATAGAAAAGACGGTAAATTGGTCTCCGGCATCACATAATTACCATATTCGAAATATGTTAGACGCAACAATCGAATCGATAAATATTTTACTATTCTCCTATTCACTTGATGTAGAATCGATATTAATGATAACAAAATTGGGCTTATATGCACTAAGAAAGATGTCAAAACGTTATTGCAAACCGTAGCGCTCCTCTGACCCCTAGTCCGCATGTGCCCTGAGTGCCAGAGACTCGAACAAATAAAAGGCGAGGAGGCGAAAAAGAGGAGAGAAGAAAAATAAGTACCTCTGGTGTTATGTGTTGAGAAACTCACTTCCATGCGCTGAGTATCACATCAAGAAAACACGTCAAACCAGTTTTGCTGAGGCGTTGGTAAACCAATGAAAATGAGTAATGAGTAAATTATCCAATCAGGGAAGAGGTTTAAATTATGAACCTAATGTTCGTAAAGTGAGATTCTCAACGGATAACACCAGAGGTTATTCTTCTTCTTCTCTCTCCTCTTCTCTTTTTCGCCTCTTCGCCTTTATTTCTTCGAGCCTCTGACAACCAGGGTATGTCCGTATGACACACAGGGTACGTCCCTATGACACACAGGGTATGTCCCTATGATACACAGGGTATGTCCCTATATTGCCCTGGAAAGCAATCACTGTTAGGGCAAGAGCAGATTGGATGAATGAGTAAGAACGAACTCACATAGAATAGAATATGTGCGCAGCACCGTCGTGTCAGTGTACAGAGTTCAGCAGCTGTCGCGTCTTGTCATCTGTCTCTCTAGAATCTGCAACGATACCATAGCAACAATAAACCACGTGACCTTATGGTAGAGCAATGATAAACCACGTGACATAAGCCATGGCAACAGCTGATTACGTAATTGGTCCTATTTTAAAATTAACTAATTTAATAGTTTACCGTGGTATATCCTCTAGGGTACCTTACTCCTTTAGTTTTTTCTTAAAGCTATTTCAGGTATCCTAACACTCTCTCTTCTCAATAATATTTGTTTGTGTTTTATATATCGTAAAAATGAGTGTAAATAAATATATTTGTTGTTTTTGTTTGTCTTTTTTACTACGTTTTGCGTCATCGCATGGTCAAAATTGTCGTGGATTTCACGAGGCGCTGGCCGTTAATTATTTTTTTACCACAACAAACGAGAAATAGTCAAGCGGAAGAGCCTTGAAAAAGATGGAAATTGTGAGAGAAAAGCTAAGTGATTCTAGTGCGCGCTATCACGTAATCCGTGGCGCGAGCAATGACGCAATCCGTGGTATGTCCTCCTATTTCCAATGGCAATAAGCCAATCAGAACACGAGAAACTGAGCAGTGGTAAAAACAGTATTGTGCCTTGCTTGCCCTTTTGATCTTACCGTCGAGACATTAACAATGTAAAAACACAAGTTCCATAGTATGGTAAAAACATGGAAAACGATGGAAATTGGAATTTCTATGGTATTTCCGTACGATGTAAATATACAATAATCGAATGCAGAAATTTTGAACTCTCTATCAGTTATTTATTTAACTTCGCCTTAAAAAACTCTAACAAGCAAGCACGGCAACAGCTGCCGCCAATTACTGCAGGCCCATATTCTCTATGTAACTCTGAAAATTCCTACCTAACCTTGTGCATCTTTACATCTATCACTATTACGTTTAATATAGCTATTTTCATTATCATTATTTTCTGGTTAATTATATATTAATCTATGTGCAATTACGATACGCCTACCTGTTATAATAAGACAACGGTGACGTGATAAGGAAATTGGTTTAGGAATAATGTTGCTAGCTTTTCAGATTTTGAGCCACCTTTCTGTATATAAAGCCGTTGTAAAATAGATTGAGGGAACTTGTGTGACAGAATATAGTGTGGCGTCACATCAATATTGTGACAGAATATACTCTGACGTCACTCGAATATTGTGTGACAGAATGTAGTTTGACGTTACTTTGATATTGTGTGATATAATGCAGTTTAAATTCACTTGAATGTGTGACAGACATGTTTGTCTGACGTTATTTAAATATTGTGTGACAGAATATAACGTGACGTGTCATGAATATTGTGTGGTAGAATGTAATCTGGCGTCATTTGGATATTGTGTAACAGAATACAGTCGGACGTCACTTGGATATGGTGTGATGTCACTGGAATATCGTAAAACAGAATATGCTGTGACGACATCAATGCTGTGTAAAAGAACATAGCTAGTGTGACGTCACCTTTGTCTCATTAAAAAAAAAAGGTTGTACAAAAGGTGAATTTAAGCTTACAGCAAATTAAAATTGAATTTGAGTCAGTTTCAATTTCAGAAAAAAAGCAATTACGAGGCCTCCCTGCTGTTTTTTTTTGCTCACTTAAAGGCTCAGTACGGACCTTGATGCTTTGCGCGCTTAGACGCTGGCCGCCATCTTTTGTCACAGTCGAAAATTGCTCTCTTTTCAACCGCTCTATGTAATCCACTTCCATCGGCCGTTTTTCTAATCCGACTTTCAGTATATTTATTTTTACATGTTGCCAAATTGTAAGGCATCATTTCTATAGCATTTTAAAGACATTTAGGTCGTAATGTAGGTGAAATTTGTGTTACGAACAATGCGATGTATGTTTATGGAGAAGGCATCATGGCGGAACCGTCGGTAGGAAGACCACGTTAGCCTGGTTCTGTTCGGAAAATAAGACTTTGTTCTTCTGTATTTTACGGCCGGAATGAGAGGAAGCCACATATGGGTTTTGCAGGAAAAAGAATCAGTGTTTTTGCGTTGTGTAATGCCACTGTCATTAACGGTAAGCAGTCTTCAGTGATATTATTCGCCGCAAGAGATATCGATTCCACTGGCCATGGCTGGAGTAGTCAAAGAGGATAAGAATCATTTTACTATCATGACAAGTTTCAAGTCGATGCTATAGAAGTGCAATGGATTTTATAAGCCGTAGTTTTTGATGAGCCGATGGGCATGATTTGGGAGTTTGTGAAAATTTATGTGAACCCACAACAAACACTAAAACAGTCTGAACAACTATAAAGGTGAAATGACAGAATACTGTTACGTTCATTAAAGCAATTTACCAGAGACTTTTTCTGAATTCACAACTAAATTAATTATTAAGTTGAAACATACTGGTACTGCTGTACAAAAAATATATATATACATATATAGTAAAAATATTGTAGGGTGGTGGAAGGATTTTGCAAGAATATAGACCAAACATTTTGAGACACATTTACACTTGGCTACCACTACCGTATACATGTATGCATTTCAGTGATCTGCTGAGAGGGACAATATTAGAAACTTCACATTACAGCAAAGTAATTTTATTAAATAATGTTGATTCTAACTATGGAGTGGCAAATTGGAACAATTTGAGTGTTTATAATGCTAAAACAAAAACCTATAAATTAGCTTTTTTTTATAAACAAAGCAGGACAAGTGATTCTAAGTCCCTGCATCTAATTGGTAAGAGAAACATTTAATTAAAGTTGGAACTATTGTGGTTTTAATAAAATCAAGGGTACTGTACAGGCTGTTGCTTGTTGTCACTGATATTTACTTGCAACACAGTCTAATCTACATGTAAGTTTCAAGGTTAGTGTATTCGACTCAATGTACATGTACTGTAAATGAAGGGCTGTGTGTAAGTGATTCTTAATCACATTCTAAATTCTCCCTTAGAAAACAAACAAATTGAAGGAGAATTTGGAATGTGATCAAGAGCCACTTAAATTATGCCCTTTTTGCACACAGCCCTTCAAATATACATGATAAGTATTCTAAAATAATACAAAAAGTAGGTTTACGATAAAAAATATAAGATAATATGCATATCTAGACAAAGAGATACATGTAATATAGAGTACATTAAGTACAGGAAATCATTGTAGCAAAAGCTAAACAATGTCCACAAATAAGCAATATTCTACTAGCAAAAAAAAATCTATAATTTCGTAAGTGCATGAAATCAGATATTTTGTTTACCCTCTGATATTACATTTAAGGCTTATTAGGCCTATAGCAGATCCTACTAATGATCCGAACATTCTCCACACACTTTCACTACATTCAATATAATACAACTCACATGTTGATATTTACAGAGGGAGGAAAACCGGAGAATAACCTTCAAAGGGTGGATGCGAATCAACAAACTCGACTCTCACATAATGGTGTATCTGGGATTCGAACCTGAGTCACAATAGTGAGAGGCGAGTACTAATACAGACTGCACCACCCAGCTCTCCCATGAGCCTAATATACAGTCCTGGAGCCTGATTGAGCTAACCAGGATTAAGGGTTTGTTAGTGCATTTCTAACTAGTTGTAATATTAGAGTGCAGAATGACTTGTTTTACCAAAAGAACCAGAATCCTCTGGATTAGATGCTAATCAGGCTTCAAACAAGGGCTCTGCTATATAGTTTTCAAGTTTTAGGAAAAAGTGATAAAATACTTCAGAGATTAAAATAATATGACATATTGACCTTTTTAATATCCATAAAACTTCACAGTCCTATAAATTTTATCCTACAGTGTACCCTCTTCATTTCTGGCCTTGTAGTCATAATACATGATCCCAGCTACATTTACCTATTTAGAGGGGGTGGGGATGTGCAGCAAGAATGGTGTATGTGATTTGCTTTGGTAACTCCAGTAGAATATAGCAAATTAATATTGCCTGGTTCAAAAAATACTATTGACTTTGAGGGTCAGTGTTATCTTGCCCCAGAATTTAAAAAAAGTGTTTTTCATGATCCAACATTTTGCTGGAGCCAATCAGCTATCTTAGGACCAATTTATTTGACATAATATATTGAATCCAAGCATTGTACCCAACCTGACAGAGGCCTGAGGTTAGGCTCTAAGCAAAAGGAGGCCTTTGTTACATTTAATAAATCATTAATTCATTAATATGTATATTTCTGATTTACCTGACAGAAGGGATATAGATACCTCTGGAAATCTGTTGCATATTCGGCAGTATCCCACAGGTTGTATCAATTTTTTTTCCACTGCCATAATGTGCTGTATATACACACTCTGAACAGATTCCAGTTTTGCCACCAAAATATTGTGATGCAGCACATGTACCAAGTGAGGTGTGTTCTTTATTTAGTTTGGCATGGGATAAAATAGTTATGCAACCATGAATATTCCACTCCCCCCCCCCCCCCCCCCAGGTTTAGTAAAACTAAAAGTAGAAACAACAAAATAGATAATATTGATAACTAATTTCTTAGTCTTGATTTGTCCAGAAACCCATATAGCTGCATATACTGTGCTGTCATTGGGGTATTTCTTATCAAAGGTACAAAAAAGGAAAGCAACCTAAAATATGACACTGGAGGTATAGTGTTCAATTTAATTAAACTACCACTGTCCAATTGTGCACCTTTTATATTGTAGGGGAAGAGGGGAAGGAGGTGGCTATTAAAAAGTCATGTGGGAAAGGGGAAAATGCTGAAAAGAGGAAGTGCATGCATATTAAAAACAATTCTGCATACTCCAAGTGACTACAAATGACAATTTGTGCAAGATAAATATCCCCCTAGCCATTTCCTATATAATGAACAGCTTGCACTCAAATAATTTGCTATAAAAAAAACCAAAATTTCAAAGGATGCATTTCTTTTGCCATGCAGCTAATGGAATAAATAATATTGCAGCAATCCTCTTGGGTAAACTGTACTGGAATAATGACGTAATGAACGATAGAGAAAATATGTGCTCCTCATTGTCCCAACAACAACCTGAGCACTTTATGCCATTCTGGACAACTTGTACGTCATGTTCGAACCGCCAATTCCCCATAAACAAATTTTCTATTAGGAACAACGTAAAAATGGACAGATTGTGCTAAAACTAGTTGCCTTATTTTAGCTTACCTCTGTCATATAAAGCTCAAAGGTTTTGATACATTTGGCCTTGTTCTCGCGTAAACTTTATATACATGCAAGTACCCCTTCCTCCATTCGTGGCACATTGACTTTGGTACGTACTGCACTTGGCTTTGTTATTATGGTTCTTGGGTAGAGTAAAAGGTAAACACCGACAGCGACCATTACGAATCAAGAGAATGAGTAAATTAAACTTTCGTTTTTTCCGGCCTGATTCTCACAGATGTTTACTTCGCCTGCAACAATGGAGCCGTAAGCACTCTAACTACGTTGTTAATCTTCCACCAACACCACACGATTGATAACGAAGAGTTGATTTATACTAGTGTCCGTGTTTTGCTAACATGCAAACAAATGACAAAGGACGATGTTCTACAATCGCACGCGAGGGGAAAACAATAGAAGCCTCGGTTTCATGAAATCAAAACAAAAACAGAGGCGCGCAAAGCACCAAGGTCCGTACTGGGCCTTTAAGTTATTTTCATTTTACTTTATGAGCAATACTTTGACTAAGTCGAATGCTGATATTATCTATATTTATTAACTTCGGCCTCACTAAATACATACAAAATATAACAAAGCAAAAATAAATAAACATTACTATTTTAGACTAGGAGAAGCAACACAGCCTGAGCCAATATAATTACGTCAACTGATCGTCTCCTCAAACGTATAACATAAGTTTACATAGACAGGATATGCAATCAGGTCACACTTATGTCTGGTTAAACACAAGTTTCAATAGTGCATGTTACTTGTAGGAATTTCGGGTTTTTGCTGCATAGAAATAATACTGTAAGAGTATGTAGCAACAGGCATGCTAGAGTATCATGAGTGCATGAAACGTGAATGTCCATATACAGCTCTTTCACTAAAGGTTATCTCGTGCATATTGAAATGCACGTATTGCAATGCACGTTCCAAGAGAGAAATGTAATTCCCCGAAGCTACGCAGTAGTCGAGTCTGTATACAATATTTCCGTATTCCAAGGAATCAAGCAATCTCGATGCGTTAAAGGCGTCTATCATACTGTGAAAGTCATTCACGATGGAGTTATCATCCATTAATTAAATGCCGGTGTCTGTTTGGTTATATATCCGCGCGTTTGGTATAAGTATTCAGTATATAGGATTTACTATTTCTCAACACTCTTTTTAACTCGTGGAAGCGCAAGCACAGAAACGAGTTATTTGAGTTAGGGGAAACCGTGTCGCTCACGCACTAGTACTTACTCACTATGGTGTTAGCACGCCAAAGAGTCTGGTTTGCATTTGCTGGACCCGGTCTTTGAAGACCCCTTTGAATGCACAATGCAACATGCACGAAACAACCCTTGTTGAAATAGCTGTATGCATGCTAAGCGAAGTACGAAACCCGATTAATGTTGTTAACAGCACCACCAGAAAATATCCTTGTAAACAAGTGACACTCACTTATTGACGTGAGGATGAATAATGAAGTCGATAGGTTATACCCACAATTTTGGGCTTGTTGAAGACAGTGTTCATCTCTTTACGTAGCTATTCACCTTGCACTCCGAGCCTAGCTACGGTTTTCTGTACCATTATGTTCCGCTGTTTATTTTCTTCTTGCTGCTTGTGAGGCATTGGTTGCTGTCATCCTCGTCAAGGCTTTAGCTAATACCCATTCAATCTAATTCAGTAAGTCGTCCGTTGGTATTCCTCGTTTTAGGACAATTTCTGCATGATTACCATCACACATCATCTCTTCATAAACGGTAATGTAAATTCACTTAGTGTTATTTAATCTTCCACTGATTTTGTAAGCATTCTGATCCAATGATGTCCTGCATGATGTTAAAGTGCTCCTGCAACCCGGTGTGTATCAATATAGATTGCAATTTCCCGCGTTATTGTTACCTAAGGAGTGTCCTTCCGTCAGCATGAAATAAAACCTGTAATTCCTCGAAGCTACGCAGTAGTCGAGAATGTATACAATATTTCCGTATTCCAGGGAAAGATTACAATTCCTGAAGCGTTGAAGTCACATACGTCTACCATAATGTGATACTCGTTCGCGATGAAGATGATCACCAATGAATAATTTCTACGTTATCAACAACTTTCTAGTGTATCCACTGTTCAGTCACTACTGCAATTGGCTGAACAACCTTTTATTTCACTACATCTTTCTGGTTTTCAAAGTTCGCAATTTTCTTTATTTGCCAACCTTTGCTTAAGCTTTGGTATTGTGAACGTTACCAGAAATAGCATAAAGATAAAGAAATAGCAGAAGAAGACAAGACTCAACTCACATTTCTTCTGATACTTGACTCTTTATAAAGAACGTAAATGACGCAGTACTATTTTACATTGCTATTGAGCACAAGTCGAACCAGAAGTCAACTTGCTTTATCGTTTAGCAAATAAATAAAACTGTTTTTTTCTTATCTCAGATTTCATGCACGACGAAAAAGCAGTACATTACACTGTAATTACAATTCAATGTATCGGAACCAACATTTTCAATTTTACAAGTGATAAAAAGCTGAGGGAAAGTCAATAAATATGCACCTAGATAACCGGTGTCACGCCTAATTTGTTCTGATTAATTTAGCATAACATCTACCATAATAAAACGAATAAAAAGTCCGTAAAATGGATTATTTACCATTTAAAACCTCTATAAAAACAAAGGTAAAATTGCACGTGATAATTATGCGTCCAAAATATATCTAACTAACGAAAAAGAAAAGTGTTTCTCTTAATAAGGCGACAAAAAAAAAACATTATTTGTATGAGTACTATATATTTATTGTAGCATGCATAGCTCATTGTGGACTATACATTTATATTCTGGAAATATTGTACTGTTTTCTTTTTACTAACATTTTCCTAAATTAGAAACAATGAAAGTGCATCAAAAACACATTTTTTTATTGGATGATACAAAAAAGTCAAATTTCAAATTACATGAACTTATTTAATTAATAATGAAAAAAATACAATATCCTCGAGGAATTTTAGAATTAATAAAGATGGCTTGTAATAACATTTTCATCTAGTATTTTCAATCCAACGTAAAACGTCTTAAACTTGTTTGATACAAAATTTCTTCATTTAAATGCGTTTTCGAAACGAAAATCTGATTACATTTTGTTACTTTATGTTTAAGCAAAAACATCTCCAAGGAAATAAACAATATTATCATAGCTGAGCGCCACATTTTATGCACCTATCAATGTCTTGGCAACCCTTGGGATTGTACACCCATTGCAGCCTAGGATTACCCTGGGTTCCAGAGGCCCTTTGTGAGGAAAGCAGGGGAGCCTGAGGAGGAGAGAAGAAGACTTCGCTCCTCAATGGCGGCGCTTCTCGCCTTAGAGGATGGGAAATTTCTCAACCGCCATCTTCGAAAAGTTGATAGAGAATCAAAGATGGCCGAGGTAAACTGTGCATATTTTTTGTCATTTAAATGAGATAATCCTGCCTTGAATTTAGTTTCTTTATTTCATGCCATGGTCCAAGGGTGGAAATTTTGACAGCCTCAGATGGCCCCGGAGTGGGATTTTGATCAGCTCATTCTCAAAATATCAAAAAGGCTACAGGGTTACCCCCACCATCCCTTCCCCCGACATTGATAGTTGCTTTATTTGCGGAAAATCGGATGGAATTTTTACTAATAATTTGAACTCGATTTGACTGATATACACTAATGCAAATACTCGGCGTATCTTTAAATTCTAAACATAACACTAGTAATTTGGAACTCAAGGAAACCACTTTCAATTTCGAATATAAATGTGGAGTCTTCGCATCAGTTTTGTGTTTTCGCATTAGTGGATCCAACTAAGTTTTTTTGTGTTAACAGACTCTTAATATTAATTTTAATATGGAATTAACCAGGCTTTCTATCCTAGCAAAGTACTTTGACAAAACAACGGTGATGTCATCACCTTAACTAATTTTCCATTATTTTTCTTTCAGGATGAATCAACATAAGTCAAAGTCATGCACCGTATTTTTTGAAAATACTTGTGACACTGATAAAGGTATCTTTACGTCAATCGAATTGGAATGACATCACCAATGTTTTCGAAGCTCATACTGTTCTAAGCTAACATAATGTCTAAAGCTTGCAGAAACAGATCGAATTGTTGTGCCTGAATGTTGCCTCTTCTCAGAAAATTGCTCAGTTGTCTTTTCTTTGTATTATAGGCTTTTTCTTTTAAGGGAAACACCGACTGTTGGAACAAATTGCCGTTAATTGTTGGCATTATAGTCTAAATTGAAAATGCGTCGAAAAAAATAGAAACTATATTTTAGCTGTGGAAAAAATGGATATGAGTATGGGCCGTTTTGGTCTTTAATTTTCGCGGGCGCCGCCATCTTGGATCTTATGACGTCACATGGCTGCCCCTATTGTTAGGGGCAACCGTGTGATATCATAACTTCCAAAATGACCCATATTTATATCCCAATTTTTCATAAACTAAAATAGATATTCCAATGTTTTCAACAAATGTTCAAGTTAGACCATATTGCCAACAATTTAACGGCAATACGTTCCAACAGTCGGGATTTCCGACGAGAGAAGCCATTCTGTTTCAGTTAGTAGGATCTATAAAGTAACATTTGGAATAAAGCAACATTGAGACCTTCCAACTTGATGATCCATGTCGTGAATGGTATGTTAACCTCGTAACCCTTGTAACTCTGATAATCCTTCTAAGCTAATATGGCCGGTAGTGTTTAAACCAATATGATGATAATCTTTGTATTAGCCTTTTGAACCATCCATAAATGCTGAAAATACAGCTAAATGCAGTTAATGCTATAATGACCATGAAATTCACTTCAAGGTGTTTATCAAGATATCTTTAGAATTCGAGTTCCAATCTCATAATGAATTCAGAGACCATATCAATTTAAAACAATTAAACTAAATCAAGTTCGTATTCTCATAAAATACGTCAAGTCTCCCGAGGATTTGTTTCTTTTCCCAATCGTTCTGAAAAATGCATGTTTTCCACTTTTAGAATTGTCATTCTCGTTTCAAACAGAAAAAAAAATACCTCACTTGTCGTTCCCTCAAATGGATGGCAAATCTTCCTTGAGGTTTATTCTTAAATTATGCCACATTTTCATGGCTAATGTCATCCCGTTAGTTGCAATATACCATTGCTTTGGTTTTCAACAAACATAGTTTAATCTACTCGATTTCTGCTTTTTCTCGACGTCGAAGATATCTGAAAGACCGAATTCTTTCATTTTGCAACAGGTATTAAACAGAACTTGTTTTCGCACGACCTTAGTGATCTATTTTTTTATGTTTCCACATCAAACACAAACATATTGTTCTCGATCAGGGTTAACTCCGTGCCGTTTCACAGTAGGCACATACATTTCATAGAATTACACAATAAGCACCTTGCTTTGTTGGATCCTCCTCAGCGTTGATACCAAAGTGTTTGAACAACAACCCATTCAAATACTGCTGCATATCTTTATTGCCTTCTTTCTCGGCAATAGCGAGAGCCGTGTCCCCGTCGTATGTCCTTTTGACGATTATATCCACTCCGTGATTCAGTAGCGTTTCAGCCTCCTTGACCCCGCCATCTTTGGCGGAGTAATGCAACGCATTCCAACCCTTCTTGTCGACCGCGTGTTTGTCCGCTCCTTGCTCGATAAGATAATCGATTACTTCCGAGTGGCGATTTTGAGACGCGATGTGCAACGGAACCGAACCATCGGTCGTGGGGCAATTAGGCTGGGCACCGTGCTTTAAGAGGACTTTCACTACACTTACGTGACCTTCTCGACTTGCACAATGTAACGCATTCCATCCCTTGTCATCTGTTGCATTCATGTTTGCTCCCTGTGCGACAAGGAATTCGAAGATATCGGCGTGACCACTTTTGGATGCACAATGAGCCGGAGAAGAGCCTGTACTATTACGAAGATCAGACTCCATTCCATGCTGAATCAGCGCCTCGACGATACTTAGGTGACCTTCAATACACGCTATATGCAAAGCAGTCCAATTTTCGGCATCTTCAACTCGCATGTCTGCGCCGCGTGATACTAGTGGCGTGATTGCATCAGCGTGACCTTTGCGTGACACAATGTGTAACGCAGTAGAGCCATCTGTCGTCTTGGAGTTCATATCAACCCCAAGCTCAAGAAAGAGCTCCATTATTGCTACGTATCCATTCTGGCTGGCTATATGAAGAGAATTATGACCATCCTTTGTGGTAACGTATTCATCAGCTCCTTTCGACATCAAAACCCTAATGGAATCAAGTTGATTATTCATAACGGCTATGTGGAGAGGGGTTAGGCCGTTTTGAGTTCGACAATTGAGATCTACCTTTTGCTCATAGATTTCGTTAATTATTGAAATTTTGCCAGCTTGACTTGCAAAATGAAGAGCATTCCAGCCGTCTTCGTCAAGAATGTTTATATCTCCACCGTGACTTATTAGGAACCGTAAGGTCTCCGCCTGTCCACCGATTGCAGCGCAATGGATAGGAGATAGCCCTTTCTCTGTTTGAGCATTCACTTCCATTCCATGACTAAGAAGCATTTCGATTACTCCGACTTCTCCCCCCTGGCTCGCATAATGTAGTGCCGTCATTCCATTGTTATCAGCAACGTGAAGATCACCACCCCGGGGGAGTAAGAACTCTAGGACATCCGGATAACCTCGAAGTGCTGCAATGCAAACAGGAGTCAACCCAGAGTTGGTGCGTACGTTTATGTCCAGTCCCATCTGGAATAACACCTCGATTACATAAGCATGACCGCCCTTGCAGGCATGATGGAGTGCATTCCATCCTTGATTGTCTTCCAAATTGATATCTGCACCACTACTGAGGAGAAAGTCAAGCAGCTCCTGATGTCCATGGCGAGCTGCGATATGCAAACAAGTAATTTCAGAGTTAGAGGTTGCGTTTACCTTGACCCCCTTCTGTATCAGAACATCTAAGACTTTTCCAGAGAGCCTCCCGCCCTGACAAGCATAATGCAGGACGGTCCACCCCTCTTTATCAGCTATCGTGACATCAGCACCTTTCCTGACGAGGTAATAGATGACGTCAGGATGGCCATAACGAGCAGCAATGTCAAGCGCAGTGGATCCTTGTTGTGTCTGACTATTAATGTCCATTGATAGCTTTAGTAGCATTCGGATAATAGGTACATGGCCACCTAGACTTGCAAAATGCAATGCAGTCCACCCAAATTCGTCTGAAGATTTCACATCCGCTCCTTTGGATACAAGGTAATCTACAGCTTCCGGGAAACCATGACAACCGGCTATCATGACCGGCGTGCATCCTCCTTTGATTCTAGAATCCGCTTCGATTCCGCTCACAAGGAGCGTTTCTATGACACCGACGTGGCCATTTTGGCAGGCGGAGTGGAGAGCGTTCCAGCCGTCTTTATCAACGGCATCTTTATTCGCGCCCTGTTTGATTAGGAAATCAACAGCGTCCGAGTGTCCATTCATGGCTGCTTTGTGTACGGGGGTGTTGCCATCATTGAGACAAACTTGCTCTTGAAATCCATACTGTATAAGAATATCTATTACGGGAACGTGTCCCGCTTCACTGGCGAGGTACAGCGAATTGCGACCGCCCTTATCGGTGGCATTTCCATCTGCACCATAATTAATAAGTAAATCTACCGCTATGTCGCTGCCATGGTTGGAAGCAAGATGCAACGGCATCGTTCCATCTTTTGATTTAGCGTTAGGGTTAGTGTTCCTTTCCAGCAATAGTTCCATGACTTCTGTATGACCTCCCTTACTTGCCCAATGAAGGGGTGTAAAACCATCATCGTCAACTGTGTTTACATTAGCTCCGAGTGACAGCAAATACCTGACCGTATCAACATTCCCGTATCGCGAGGCGATATGTATCAGGGCCATGCCATTGGCTTTGAAATCAATGTCCTCTGCTTGAACGACGTATTTTTTCACAATTCTGAGGTTTCCATCTCTACAAGCTTGTTGAAGTTTGATGAGGGCGCGATGGTCTACTCTAACTGCTCCTTCATGACGCGCAGTCACCATGTTCTAGGTGCATCGCACTCAGGTTGGTTGGAACTTGATACCAAGCATTCCTCACTGAAACGTGTCTGTAATAAAATAGACATCTTTAAAATCATTGGTTTATCTCCTTTAGAGCGGTTTCGATTGCGTGTCGTAAAACCAAAATCTGAGCCAATCACAGGTCAGGAGCGGATCCAGAAGTTTATGAAAGGAGGGGGGGGGGGGGGGGGGGGTTACTGAAATTCTATATACAGTGATCACCGGGAGTAATAGGGGTTACAACCCAATGAACCCACCCCTTGGATCCGCCTCTGCCGGGGCAAGTAAAAACCCAATGAACCAATCACGAACTGAAAGTAGTTCGTGTGGGGTTTTACTCAAACTAATCACGAGAAAAGATAACCGCAATCATATGGATAACTAACAAATCAAATTCGAAAGCAATTATCTAATTTTTCAACACTCACTTGAAACCTGCACTAATTACTGTGAATAATAATTTTACCTCTGTTCGTGTGAAAGGATTTGGAGGAATTTCACTAAAATTTGGTAAACGTGAGGAATGTCAGTAAGGAAATGATATGGCTATAAAAATCATTTAAAGCTCATAGTAATTTATTTTATGTTTAATGACGTGCGGTCCCTTTTTTTCTTTCCCTGTGGGGAAAATTTTACACAGTCTCAGCAAAACTGCACGTAGTGAGTAAGTCCATATAGCATATCTGTAAACTAAGGTTGGATGTACTAGGCCTATCCTAATGATGTACTTGACCTACAATCCTATTTTTCTTGACCTTTCTTTGACCTTTTTCTTATATGTCTTGAATCGTAGTATTGTATTATAAATATATACCTAATATATACCTCGTAGGGTTTAAGCGAGGTCAAGTTTCAATTTCGTGTAGCTTCACTTCTTTATTGGAATATTGCATTAAATATGTATTCTAAAATATGTTCTCCAACGTAGAACCTTTGCGGCTCTGCAATAACCTTGTATTATCTGTTATCACTAGTAGTGCGTTCATCCAATGAACTTTTAATTCAGTTCACGCTGTGCCTAGTCATTGATAACAAGCCTAAATCATTTATTGACTTATAACAGAGTTATATCTTAATTCGTATTTTTCCCTTTTCTCTTGAGGTCTTGTTTCATTTCCCTTGGCTTTTCTTCTCAGGTTTTTCCTGCTTCCAGAAGTACATTTTTTCTCAAAATATGCATATACAATTGAGAGAAAAGAAGAATAGTTCAATTGATTTACAATTCCTCTATGCCTTTAAGTTTTACATAATGTATGATTTTTCCTAATATCGTTTTTACTAGTGAGAAAATTACACTGACCTCTAGATCTGATAATTCATTTAGGGTACCTTGCATTGAACAATACTGTAAAAACCTTAGTAAATCGAAGGAAGCTAATTATAAAAGTGTAGAAAGCCACCAAAAAATAGTCTACAAGATTAATACCCATTTCTCAATCTTACCTTCAAATGAATGTTTACTTTGATGTGATTTGTATTTGCAAATAGGCTTATTAAAAGTTAAAATCCTAACATTTTCGGATGTTAGTTTTAGAGTATAGTAACAATATAAACTCTTACCAACCGGCTGAGTGTTGTGATGTCAACATAACTGGATATATACTTCTATTATTACTTTACTACATTATACAATAAAACTCTACCCGGCAAAATCCTCAATTTTCAAGGTTAAATCATTCAAGGTTACAAAAAGCTTCGGACATTATAGTGACAATGACAAATTGTTTTTGTTAATAACTAATTTCAATCTAGGTGGTCATTTAAGAAAGCCAAAGTAAATAGAACCACAGCCATTAAAATTGAACGGTTATTAAAAGGCATTGCCGACTGCTTTTACCCAAGCCCTTCAAGCCAGGCAGTCCCTTTGAAATTTAATTTAATAAATTCCTAATATTCTCGCAAACATGGAACAAAAATTTCTCAAGAATTCCTTTCGTTTTTTGTGCTTGCATCTTCTGCGTTAGATATGGTTGCCGTTAAATCCTTAGTTTGTTTCTCATATAGAAAACCACTAAATACAAAATTGGAAAACCACTAGAGACAAGTAAATATAAGAAATTATATCCTCAAACTAAATTTCCTCATTAGTTTGAATAGGAGGATACGAAATGATTGCAGTGAATCTAAAGGAAATTTCCTCTTTGGTCGTTTCTAGTTTTCATAACTCCTTTCCATAACAAAGTATTTTGTTATTGATGCATGAACACATTTTTTGAGGTTTGGCTTTATTTTCGGCCTTGGAAATGTGGTTTTGAGCCGACAGATACCTATCAGTAGAGTTAAAATGCCTTTAACCAAAAATGTCGCTAGTGTAAGGAAGGAAATGTCTTATTCTATGAACGCCAGTGAGACATGCTGCCACACTTGAAAATATCAGCCTCAAAACTGGTTCCTTTTAAGCATAGTTAATAGAGTGGAATGGTTATGAAACCCGGCAAACTTCAAAGGGGCTAACAAAGGCGCTGCGATTTATGTTGGAAGGGGGCAAAACAAAAGATTGTGCATGGTCATAGTTCATTAGCGTCCCCTGAACGACTGAACTCACACGTTTCTATTGGCTGATTGATTAACACATTGGAATTTCTATTGTGTTTTGTGCAGGTTCACGGTTGAAAAAAGCTAACAAAGACATATAACAAAGAAGGTCGTTGGGTTTCATAACCATTCCACTCTATTAACTATGTTTTAAGCAATTCCAGAATATTAAGTTATGAATTTGAAATACATAATTTGAACTGTTGGTTTGATGTGACAGCTGTTTATTAAAATAAAAAGGCACCATAATCTCATTATTATTAATTGCCAACTAAACATGTTCAATTCCAGGAGGCGTAATTCTTCCCACGCATGGCATAAGTTACCTCAAAATCGATCAGTGCGAAGCGAGCCAAAAATATATAAACCAGCACATTTTGTTTAATTCGCTGTCAAATTTAACGTATGTTAATATTAAAATGAAATAACGTCTTTAGATCAAACACGTTTGTATATTGACGTTATTGTGACGTCATAACGAACGACTCCTTTTTAGGTCAAATTCTGCGTTACGTTTGAAATAAAGCATGTTATTATAACAACATAAATATTGTTTTTGATTGACGCAATTTTAAAGTCTCTACGATAAAAATATATTCTGAGTTATTAAGAACTGAAGATTTCTGTGACGTCACATTTTCTGACGTCATGGGTCTGACATCAGTCATGCTTTCTAAATCGAAGAAACATAAAGACCATATTGCGGCTATTCAGTGTACAGTAAGTACATTTCCTCTTTAAAACCCGAAAAATACTCGAATAGTTATTTTTAAAAGACGTTTTCAAAAATATATGACGTCATAATGGCGTATCCTCTTTTTCACTGTGAATTTTAAAGTATTTCCTTTCAAAAATTGAAAATTCTAAAAACATACGGTTGTGGGTACCGATTGCTAAATTGTCGTAAACAAATATTTTTAAACTCTAAAAGATGAATGAAGAAGTTATTTTGTAAATGGTTTGGTATTGAATATTTCCCGCCAAATTGTTGAGGGAAAATTACCATAATTCAAAATTTAATAACCATTCTCCCTCTTAACCAATCGAACTCGGGTTTTCGGTTCCTTTGTTGTCAACATGATGGGAAATCGAAAATACAAAATTTACTGATGTTAAAGGTAATTGAAAACATCGAGAAACCTATTATAAATGGATACATGACGTAACTGTGACGTCATCAAAATGGCTACGGTAGTTCAAATCATCGGATTTTGTTTTTGGTCATCGGCCTTCATCCTCCCACAAAAATTCAATCTTCTACGTTGGAAACTTTTGAAAATATAGCAAAGTAAACGATTTTAGGGTCATTTGTGCCAAGCGTGTCAGGTGTTCCATCAGAGATTATTTTAAAAAGTTATAAAAGCTACTCTGATCGTCAGAGAAACGTAGGTGCCGCTGAACTCGAAATATCTATATTTTCTCTCGCGCGTGATTGGTAGAATGCATTTGATTGAATGAATGGTGTTTAGACAAAAAAAGGTTACAAACAAACTACTACAGCAAAATGGAAAAGATGAGGGCTTGCTTACCACATAACAAAAGCGATTGAAATATGAAGGGCAGAGATGGTTCAAAAAGCAAACAGCATATTTAAAGTATGTGGTACTGTCAACCTCAAATGATAACCTTTCTCATGACGAAATACAAAAATAACTACTCAGATTAGTAAAGTATGCTTTCCAGTTATACAGGAGTAAAATTTGAGACAATTTTGATGAAGGATATCAAAGATTCGAGTTGATAAAGAAATAGAGCTTTTATTTTAAATTTAGAGGTACTTGAAGTTTCTAGAATAAGCTTTTTTTAGTATATACAACACGTGAACCTACAAAGATCGTGCTCGCTATCTCGGAATAACGAGAAATAGACACCTACAAAACTCGGGATAATTTTGAAACAAAATGGCAGGAGTAAATTCACGTTTCGCGATTGTTTCCGATGCGGAAATTTTAGAAACTCAACAAAATGCAATGTCCAAAAGCAGGTTCCGGTGTTGTACATACTAAAACAATTATTCGCCTCAATATTGGTGAATATTCCCCAAGACGATATCGACTGGGCCTGAGGCGAATAATTGTTAAGTAATCCATTCGAATTCTAATCTTTTCCATCCTCTATGGAAATGGTTTGACAAGCATATCACGACATTCACATGGTATATCTTCTAAATTTCAAATTTAGAGGTACTCGAAGTTTCTAGAATAAGCTTTTTTTAGTATATACAACACGTGAACCTACAAAGATCGTGCAATTTGATTGGCTCGCTATCTCGGAATAACGAGAAATAGACACCTACAAAACTCTAGCCTGCTTGCCGGCTCTCCTGTATTTTTTTTCGGACGTTTCTTTTCGGATTGGGTCACCTGTGGCACGCGGTCAAAATGGGGCGAGGACAAAAATGAAGGGAGGGGGAGGGGAAGGGGAAAGGAGGGGAAGAAAGGAGAGCCTGCACGAATGCCATTGTTTTCGGAGTATTTACCGTTCGTCCACGAACGGAAAATTCCCATTGGCTAGAATGTGACAGGTGTCAAGTTTGACATTAAGCACACACGAAACCGAATCCCGTGTGACATATGTAGTTACATCGGTCGTAACACAAACGGAGACATTTCCATTCGGCTAAGTATTACTACTTTCACACTGGTCTCCTTCGTTTCTGTAACAACATCAATATTTAAACTTCATCGGCACTTTACTCCTGTTGAACTTGAAACAAATACTTTCTCGACGACCGCGAAGAAGTCGTTTTTATTGGTAAATATTCAGACCGTGGTTGTTTTCTTGCCAACGGGCTTCGATCGGGTGTCAAAACTGTTGTTGGTAGCTGGCGTTTGCTTCGAATGGCTTCAGAACTAGGACTACTGCAGCTTTCTCCAGCTCCACTTTATTTACAAAGTTTTTCACGTAAAAGTACAAATCATTAAGAATTCTAATCTTCCTCCCACAGGGATTACAAACTCGACTCGATATTAAAACCAGGAGAATTGACAACACGGCTTCCTTCACGTTTGCATTTGGAAGGAATTAAAAGATTATCCTTAGAAATAACTCCAGAACAACCTGGATCAACACTTGCAAAGGCGACAAAAATCATCCACGGATGTTTCGACCTCTCTTACTGGTAATTACTTTCTTTGGGGTTTCTTCTTGGTCCACATGCACCATTTGTGTTATCATTAATACCGCAAAAATTTAGAACGTGGAGCGCTGAACTGGAGCGCTGTCATTTTGAATCGTGTTGACATTAAGCGCGATTTTCATTGGCCATTTTTTTACACTTGGAGCGTGACGGGCTGTCAAGCGTGGAGGGGCGTAATTCTCAAAACAATGGCATTCGTGCAGGCTCTCCTTTCTTCCCCTCCTTTCCCCTTCCCCTCCCCCTCCCTTCATTTTTGTCCTCGCCCCATTTTGACCGCGTGCCACAGGTGACCCAATCCGAAAAGAAACGACCGAAAAAAATTACAGGAGAGCCGGCAAGCAGGCTAACAAAACTCGGGATAATTTTGAAACAAAATGGCAGGAGTAAATTCACGTTTCGCGATTGTTTCCGATGCGGAAATTTTAGAAATTCAACAAAATACAATGCCCAAAAGCAGGTTCCGGTGTTGTACATACTAAAACAATTATTCGCCTCAATATTATTGGTGAATATTCCCCAAGACGATATCGACTGGGCCTGAGGCGAATAATTGTTAAGTAATCCATTCGAATTCGAATCTTTTCCATCCTCTATGGAAATGGTTTGACAAGCATATCACGACATTGACATGGTATATCTTCTATCTCACGGTTTTAACGAAACTTGAAAATTCAATTCGATTGACATTGTCCCTTTCAGCGTTCCATTTAGTGTCATTACTGGGTTGGTTTTAGTCAGTGTTTGTCAGACAAGGATTTGAGCCCTTGCTTACGTTTCTCCAGAATAGGTGTACAAATCTGGTATGCAATATCGGCTACCGTGTGTACGGACGGCTTTTTCCGGCTCGGCACGTCAAACATGTACGGCCCCATCACGTGACGTTTGTAAATCATGGTTTGAAAGAAAAGCGAGAAGGGCGCAGTATGGGTCATATGCTAAAGTTAATTATTTATTTAAATTATACCAGCGCTATTATATTATTTATTATGAACTATACTGATAATGTAAATACATATATAATGAAATTGTATGCTTACTGGCGAGAACGTACTGCTAAGTATCTCATCAATTATAAAATTATATTATAAGATTAATATTACAGTTCATTAATTACCTTAGGTTAGATCTGCCTGTTAGTATTGTTTGTCCTAGATTATATGTTTAACTAGTTTGTGTCCTTGGGATACCGTTATAGACCCATTGCATAAATAGTGTCCAATTTAAATAGACCAGTTTACGGTTCATGCGCAGTTGTACAAATCCTTTGTCTATTTGGCGGGCAGGCAGATGTGAGACAATGGAGGCCCACCAGTGAAACAAAAGACTTTTACAACTGCGCATGAACCGTAAACTGGTCAAAGGCAGTCCTGGAGACTTAAGCCTCGTCTTCACGTTACCACATGAGGGCGTGTTCATATGAACGTGAGACTAAATATTCCTAAACAATGGTTATTAAAATTGGACGCCCGGTGTTTATGCAATGGTCTGTAGACCAGATTACGGTTCATGCGTAGTTGTTTCAACTGGCGGGCCACCATTGTCTCCCATCTGCCCACCCGCCAGGTAAACAAAGGATATTTACAACTGCGCATGAACCGTAGGCTGGTCTGTTGGAGCCAGTTTCTGTAGGTAATCCCTGCCTATCATTGTATTTTTTTCTTTTCATTATTATCCTTTTTGTCTGATTTTTTTCGTGTTATTGTAGGCGAAATCTGTAAATAAATAAATAAATAAATAAATAGTCCTGATCTAGACTATAGACTCTAGAACTCCGACTGTGCATCGTAAATGTGACAGTAAAAAATGCAATGAATTTATAAACTGACAACTGACAAAGAGCTGAAATTTTAACTGACAAATGTGAATTTAGTGACAGCTGACAAATTGGAGACCCAGCTTTGAAATTCGACAAAATAATGCTAATTCACGAAGACTACCCTTGGCGGTATTCTTGGAGGTTAACTTCCAATTAACATTTGTATACGCCATCTACACTCTCTTACATGCGATATAGTGTCACGAATACATGTAGCTGGTTGAAAGTTTAGCCTATAGACAGTCATCACTTGGCGGCCATCTTGGAATAAAACATGCCCGATCAGCCTCGTTCTGAACAATCGTTTTATTCCAAGACGCCCGGTGTATTTGAGATCCAGCCACTAAAAGCGGTCATTAATATAGCTGGTTGTCTAACAATTTTCTGAGCATGCGCAGTATTGACTTATCCGTTTTATAGACATTGGCATCTTGATTGCAGAACTGTATAGACCTTAATGTAATGCAATAAAACCTTAATGTAATGCAATAAAACCTTAATGTAATGCAATAGCTCAGTGGTTAAGTGCCGGTCTGTCGTGCGGGACAGACCGGAGATCGCGGGTTCAAATCCCGCCGGCCGGACCTACACTCAGGGTCTTAACATAGCTGAGTAAAAAGGTGCTGCCTTTGTGAAACAAACTCGTTCTCGAACTACAAATGGTTAGACCTTCACGTCTTCTCGGATAAGGACGAATAATCATAGGTCTGACGTTGGCCTCAAGTTATCAGTCTCACCTGCATGGATGTCACCAGTTACCCACGTTAAATAAAGTTGCTTTACTTTAATAGCGATTACTTTAATAGTTTCCGTTGGCCACTGATGACTGCTTCCATGTTAAAGAGTACGGCATAATTAGTGATACTGTGAAGTATAAAATGGTACTAAGTTATTGAGATTCAAATTACAGAGATTTATATGGCTAGAGCTTGATGTGGACTGACAAGCATCGTTTTCATGTTTTTCTAGTTGTTAAAAGCTAATATCTTTGCAGCAATTTAAATCCACGCTATCGAACTACTATGACGTGCTCTAATAAATGGGGATATTCATTTTTATAATTACTAAACAAGCTAACTGTGGACCGAATAGCCTCGTTCTCACGATAAAGGCGGCCATCTTTGTATTTGGATTAAATTTCCAGTTTCGAAACTCTGCAGGTAAAGTTATATTTTGTCGAATGATAAAACAATTATTGAACTAGGCTATCGAAAAATATCATAATCTGTCCGTGTCTTGTATCAGTTAATTGCTTCTGTCTTCGGTAAATAAACTGACAGCTCGCCACGAACAAGTCATTTGCACAACCTCAACAAATAGTTGCTTAATATATGGGCAATGTTTGTTTTAGAGTGATTAAATATTACAGGTACCTACCGGCTTTCTGTTTCCCCTTATTCAGTCTTACTGCTCTCAGTTTTACATTACATTAAAAAACATTATTTATGAGTCATAGGAGACAATATACGTGCGGTGAAACTTTATATATCTTAACTGGTAGGAGAGTGTGTTCATAATCGCGACTGTAAACGATAATTCTTCGAGCAAAACTTATAAAAATAAAGCTGAAAATTTGCACTCCATCGGTGTTATTGAAACTCGTACCCTACCATCAACGTGCATGGGCGAATAAAGCACTTATATCTCCGAAAATATTACGTATCTTGGAATTATATTTGTTACTGTTCTTCAATATCAGTAAATACATATTGTTCTAAAAATCTCAAAGATCGACCAAAATCTTCCCGCTGAAAGTGCGAATCGCATTTCGTGTTCTCGAATGACGTCAAAGAAAATCTCGCCAGATCCCCTTTCACGCGGTAATTTTCGATTCGGAAGTGACATTTTACGTTTCCAGGCACCTATAAACCGGCGAACTGAAAATTGAAAATCCAATTTGTTTTTGCTGTTTACATCGGGATGTGATGTAGATTCGAAAAATTATATATATATTTATTACACATTTGGGGTTGATATCCGTGTGATAAAGCCGTGAATAAAAACCATATCAGTGAAGTGATACGATATCACTTCACTGTACTATTGCTTTTAGAAATATTTTTTTGTTATGCTTAATTTTGTGTTATTGTATTCACTTTAAATGTATAATAAACAAATTATGTCATGTTAAGAGCCTGATATCGTTTTTATTCACTCGATTTTCGTATCATATCGCTCACTCGCTCGCGGACTTGCTCGTTCGAGATACGATACGAAAACCTCGTGAATAAAAACGATATCAAGCTCTTAACATGTAATAATCTCTATATACTTAATTGACTAAAATCAGACGTGTCTGAGTTTACAAAGTTCGTTTGAGTTGCCGAAAGCTAAATTGTTGGGGTGTATATTACGTCATCGCCGCCATCTTGATTCTCTTTAACAAAAGATTCCTTGGCCTTTGTCAGTTCAATCTCTTGGGATTGATTTGCACACCAGCAATAGACTCGTCCACTTGTTCTAATCTAATTTGTCTGTTACCCGTTTAACTTCTGGGGACCAGAAGTTAATAAATAATAAATGTGCACTCAACAAGGAATATATTAAATTTTTCTCGTTGAAACGAGGCGCTATAGCACGAAATCCTACCCAAGATATACTAAGCAATGCAAACTGGCACATTTAGGTAGTCATATTTACACCCCTTATTTTCGTCGGGTAAATGGAAATGTTCCGGGCACGGTGCCCAAGTTAGGAGTGCCGTGCCCAAGTTAGGAGTGCCGTGCCCAAGTTAAGAGTGCCGTGTTTGACGTGTAAGCCGGGCTTTAGAATGATAATGCGCCCGTCCTACGTTCAGTTAGCTAGTGGCCCTGTTTCAACCTAGCACTAAATGGCGCTGTAAACACGACACCCTAGCGATGAAAATTATCCGGCTTGCTGCAAGCTACCAGACAACCCTCAAAGTTGTTTGTCTTTTTCGCCATCTTCACTATAGGCCCGAATTTTGGGACCGGCACTCCTAACTTGGGCACGGCACTCCTAACTTAGGCACGACACTCCTAAGTTGGGCACGGCACCCCTAACGTGGGCACGGCACTCCTCACTTGGGCACGGCACTCTTAACTTGGGCACGGCACTCCTAACTTAGGCACGACACTCCTAAGTTGGGCACGGCACCCCTAACGTGGGCACGGCACTCCTCACTTGGGCACGGCACTCTTAACTTGGGCACGGCACTCCTAACTTAGGCACGACACTCCTAAGTTGGGCACGGCACCCCTAACGTGGGCACGGCACTCCTCACTTGGGCACGGCACTCTTAACTTGGGCACGGCACTCCTAACTTAGGCACGACACTCCTAAGTTGGGCACGGCACCCCTAACGTGGGCACGGCACTCCTCACTTGGACACGGCACTCCTCACTTGGACACGGCACTCCTCACTTGGACACGGCACTCCTACCTAGGGTACGGTACTCAGCCAAACAGGCAGGCCGAGTGTACTGACCTTTTTACAAGGTCTCAGAACACCTAGATTCTCGGGCACGCGTTACCGGGACAGTTCCATTTACACGACTAAAATAAGGGATGCCGTGTCGATAAATTTGAGCACGCGTGCCTAAAATTTAGGGGTGTCGTGCCTAAAATTTAGGAGTGTCGTACCCAAAATGCTTGTCGTGTAAATCGGGCTTATGACTGAAATAGGAAACACATTTGATTAGTAACAGTGAACTAAAAGGTTCCCAGAAGGTTGTAGTTTCTTGTGTGGCTGGTTTCTAGAAGGTACTGAAATGACCAAATAGAAAAGCTGAATGGGCCGATCAGAATTGATTAATGTAGTCAGTGTATATCATATATATATCGGTGTTACCTTCTTAGTCTAAAACCGTCTTCCGGTTAGCACATGCAATTGTTCATGTAGATTCGGCAACAAGTATGGATCCAAGACGCGGGTTCACACCCATGTCGCTGGAAGTGTTTACTTTGGTTTTTGATGACTGTATTTACTTCCAAAATTTACATTCAGAATATTCTAGGCTGGATTTTTTCGGATCTCTTAACTAATCAGATAGCCAGACTGTCTATCAAATTGGTTTTGCAATACCCAACTGAAAGCCAAATGAAACGTGTTCGTTGACATGTGTGGCGAAATTTACCTTTCTGCAAACGTATATGTACACGTGCACCGCCCCTAAACGTGCTTATCGCCTTCATAAAATTAATTTTTCACTGACAAAATAAGTTCTAGTTATAATCTTTGCAATGACAGTTGATTTCTTTAGCGCAGTGTTTCACAAATTATTTTCTCGATGACATTTAGAAAACTTTACGACTATATTATATGCGGCCATTAAACACTGAATGATTGAATACTAAGCAATATAGACTAACTGAAATGAATAATATCAGCTCCTTAATTTATAATACATATTCTTTGAGTTCATTATTGGTTTATAAACAGTAAAGTGAGGCAAGAAAGCTGCAGAAAATGATGGTAAAGGAACTTCTTACCAACACTCGTATCAAATAATAGATTAATAATTTTTGCCGAAGACCTTCTGAAATTAATGATACAACAATGCGTTGTTTACAAATTTCAGTTGATGAACACATTTATAAGCAAATTAACGCTATTCAGTGGAACTGAAATCATAACAATTACCACATCTAAACCAGCCAGTAGAGTCTTTCGTTGTATGTGAAGCCGGCCTGTTATCCGCCTTGTACTGAGCGGAATGACTTATAGACGCAGCGCAACACGGTGGGGGGTGGGGGTGGGGTGGTAATTTGGCTAAGTTGACTTTTAAATCATTGAAAACCATTTAACCGCAAACTAACCTGAAGCAGAGTTGTGTGAATGGCATACAAATTTTCTCAGAACTTCAGCTGCGTGGAAGAGCTACCAAAGTGACCAGATGGTCCTCCGTAAAACACGAAAGCACTTCACGTGTGTATTATTATAAACTCTCGGAAACGCCACTCTTTTGACTTAAAAACGAATCGATACTTTTTTACCAGAAAAACGTAAAAAGTCAAATTACAAAGTTTTGATACTGCACCAGACCTCAAGATCTCCTCATTATTTGTTTCGCTGTACTTGAAACGCGAAATTTCCCATTTACCGCTTTAATATTCGAATCAGTTGATTAACTTTTTCTCCACACAGGAGCTCTTCCTTGAAAAAGTAAAAGTCAGGAGAAATAAGCTTTAGTAATCGAGCTGTCATTTGAGAATTGAGACATTTGGGGAACGTTTTTAACTCTGGTTCGTGAAATAATTGAGCAAAGTTGTCTTTAAATAGTGAGACTAATTAGCATATTTCATTTATATCATTTACCAACCCATGAAATATGAATAATAACACATGGTACCTTTCGCTCTCTGTTATTTCTCATCGGACGGTTTCCATTCTAGCTACCCTCTAACATTCTAATTTTCAGTTGAAAAAGAGTTCCTCTTTTTAACCTATCCTAACTTGTTTTGAAAGTAATCGGTTAGCATAACTGATAAATAGTAAATAGACCAAAACAGAATATAAGAGTTCAAATCTAATCTAAATCTATAGTACAAAGGGCGAACCCATGACATCACTGAGTTGTACCAAGGAGTAGAAGTCTAATTTAAACTATACGATTTACAAACTGAAAACTAAGCTTTTAAAGGGGCATTTATTTAGCAATATTTAGAACCGACGAATGTAAGTATTTCTTAATAAATGTTCGACTGTAAAGCGGCGTCGAAATAAAGCAACCAAAAAGTCTCGACAACAAACCATAATCGATAAACCTGGATTTAAAGGGACTGCACTGTCAATCGAATTGAACTAAAGAAACACTATACGAAAATAACACCCTAAGATCGAAGAGAAATACCATGTGAATGTCCTGGTATGCTTTTCAAATGTTTTCGATAGAGGATGGCAAATATTAATTAATTAAAAAGTGAATTACAAAAGACTCTAGAAACTTGATTTCGGTTACAGTGAACTGATTTCAAGTTGCTCCGGCTAAATTTCTCTTAAAAGTTTTTTTCATGTACTAGGATCTTTGCCATCCTTCATCAAAATTGTCTCAATTTTTTCCCCAGTATAGTTGGGTGGGGTGTGCGGCCAGGGTCTCAAAACCCTGACCCTGTTTCAGACCAAAATATGAGATTTCCCATACAGACCTGTACTCTATTTCATAACAAGAAAAATATATGAAAATGTGCAGTCTCATACTTCCCTGTCAAAATCATACCCTATACCAGACTAAAAATGCGAAGTTTATAACCTATTTCAGACTAAAACAGCTCGTAAACCATACCCTTTGGGGCGGGACATACCCGTACAGCGTATATATGCGAGTACCCCTCCCCTCCGGGTGTAAAGCATACTCTGCTAATCTGAGTAGTTGTTTTTGTCTTTTCTCATGAGAACGTCTATCATCTTGGTGTTGACAGTGCCCCCTTAATCGAGAACCAGCACTATAAAAGGGCCTCATCCAGGTTCAAGACACATTGTCAATTAGCCTTTTCGCCCCCTCCCCACCCCTCTCCCTCTCCCTACCATATTGTTGATTCAAGCGAAGTTACCTTACGATCTGGTTAATTTTTCAACTTCTAACTAATTACATTGGTGGAAATTCAATCATATAGACGGTGAAAACATAACTAATTGTTGGACTGAGATCAGAACTGCACCGAGAAAAACAAAAAGGCGTACCAAGTGCAAGTAAAATCAAAACATATTGTATTTTGTTCTTATGTTTCTCAGAGTAACATTTAAATGCTTTTTTTTAATCTTTAGATTGACTTCTGTTGGTACATATAGTCTTGCAACTTCATCGGTAGTATTGTTGATTTTAGAATAACAAATGCGTCTGATATTATTTCAAATTAAGGATCATGAATATGAAATATTTTGATTTTGAAAGTGACTATTGATTATTAAAAATGATTCAACTTTCAAACTAACTGAAGTGTTTGATTTGGTAGTGTGAATTTTGATTGTAAAGTAAAGCAAGAGATCTACAAGGTGTAAAAAAGACAATATTCACTCAAGACATCATATAAAGGGAAGATGCGAAATTCATTTTCGTCTGGGCGCTAGCTTTATATGGCAAATTTCAATTTAATTTTGTTTGAATAAATAGTCCGCAACACTTTGATGAAAAATGGAGCCGTTTTAACGCAGTTGACAGAAAATAAATGAAATGTAATATTTATTTCACACAAAGTCATAATTCTGAAAGTTCTATTTCAAAATGGCGGCGGTCCGATGAGACCGCGGTGGTACTGGTATCTATTGGCTAGTTTGTTTTTAATTTTAATCGAACCAAGCATTTTGAGTAGAAAACTCTTGAGGGCCGAGCAAAATTAGAATATTTAAGATGTCTAAGTAGTTTTGCTGTGTGTAGTATGATCACATCGCTTAATCGAATGATGATTCTCAGTCTCTTTTCTGATATCGATAAAAACGTAAAATGATTGTGACACTTTCAATAAAATAATATTGACACTAAAAAGTGAATCCGAAATGAGAATGAAAATAACATGCAAAATAGTTAAACATATTTTTAAGAAGGGAATACAAAAAGGAGTTAAACTCAAAAAGCGACGGCTTGATCGACTGTGTGTAATTTTTAGCTTTGAGATTTAATGTTTTAGAAATTCCTCCATCTACAACTATGTTTGGAAGCCAAAGTGAAGCACAAACAGTTCATGTGTTTGTCAAAGATTTCTGGTGACATTTGATTGAAGCAGCACAGCATACGTAACTCGAAAATAATATCAGGACAGAAACTATATCACTTTGAACCCTGCAACTCTGATTATAGTAATTCACTAGAGAAAATCCACTTTAGATTTAAACTAGTTATTCAACTCACCGTCCGGCCTCTAGTCCGCATGGGCATAAATGCAAGGAACCAAATGCGACGGATTAACTGTATTTTCAATCTTTGGTACTTAAATCAGAATAACGGCTCTCTTCATTTTCCCAACACAGATTTCAAGACCTCAGGTATTGAAGCGATTAACATATGGATGCAAAGAAGTAAGTTCGCCGTACGTAGTTCCACTTCTCACGAACACTTTGCGTTTGCCCTAGTCCCTTTTTCATGCTTTAGGGTTTTTTAAAGTTCCATATCTCCCCAATGTTTGGTGGTAATTTCGTTTCATTTCAGACCGCGACGATATTTAATATGCGGTTTCGAAGTAATAATGTAGTGGGACTGGAATTTTAGTTGCGAAGAAAGCCAAAATGACTTTGCTGTAAAGCCAAATATGATCACGTTCATAATTCATAAAGGCCTTTTTACAAGAAACTACATTATTATAGTAAAGTTTCTTTTTCGTGAAATATTTTTCTGCACTTCGCAATTCAAAAATTCCAAATTCAGCACCAACTGATGTATTGTGTACTGTTTTTACTCAAAATCGTAAGGTAAAACTCGTAAAGGAAGACTTCTCGAGCTGCGAGAATGTTCAAGTGTGATTAAATTAATTGCTGATAGATCTTTGGTGGACTTCAAATCATACCTTAAGTCTCCAAGAAGTTGTACCGCGTTCCGGAGCTGCGAAGTGTAAGTCTATAGCCTTTCACATCACAGGGACGCAGAAATTAAGAAAAATATAAACAAACCCTGTTTGCCTAGCAGGTGGCTCCGAGAACCAAGAATGAAGACTGATGCGTTCGCTTTAAGTACAGCTGCGTCCGATTGGTGTCGACTCTTCTATATTTGAAGTAGACAGTGACTTTGGAGAGCTGTAGACTCCTTCAGACAACTTTCCTAAATGACTATATTGAACGGTTTTCACACATCGACGGGGAAGTCTCCAACGTTTATTCGGGCCGCCTTCAAAAAGCGTTGATTTGAATACTAACAAAGGCCGTGGATTTGGCTTACTTCACTTATACATAATTTATGTCTTTAGTCGGCAGTTTGTGGGAGTTTAGAAAGGCAGAGTCAAATGCCTTCAGCATTGAGTTGGCTTTGTGGCTATGGCTTGTATTTTGTGACGGCACCTCAACGTTTCCACCAGCGATGAATTCTTGCAATGTTGGTGTGTTCCCGGAAATTATCCAGTTAAAACAAAGGGAAATACTCGAGCTGTACAATTATCAGAAAAAAGATAAGAAATAATTCTTTACATGTTACATCATTTTTTTAATCAGAAGAATACACCTATTTACTAATTCATCCACTTAAATATTCACCCTTGAGACACTTTAACAAAAATAGAGCTCGATCGCGAAGAACGGTGATTCTGTTCGGACCGACTCTCCGCAAACCAATTGAGAGTCACTGATCTGATTTGACTATAAAAGCAGGCTCTGTATCGAAGTATTCTAGCTGTCTGCAATAGCTACAGAACGCAATGCCACAACGGGGTGTATTTGGCTATACATTTCCTTTGCGACATAAATAAGGCACTCACTCAGTCACGTCCTCGAATTCATTTTGATTATTCCAAAACCGTTGGAAACCCATGCCTTGAAGATAAGTCCAAAATGATTGTTGGTTTTACGCTAAAAGTTGTACAAATAAGCTTGTCAGAATTCGTACAGTTCCTATAAGCACTTATCTGCATGGTTAGTTTCTTATTTTATTTATATTTAAGTGTTCTTGATAAGATCCAAAATCTTTAGCAACTTACTGGTCTGGAACACCGCAACCTAAAGCCACAAACGTCCAACCTGAAATCGGCTAAATGCAACCAAATTACGTTGGTCACTTTTTAAAGAATTGAATTTTGATTCATTTACAAGAGAAATTTCTACCTTTGGACTCGCAAATAGCCCTGAAATCTACTTTCGAAATAATCGTAAACCTACATCCGGCTACAAATACTATTTTGGGCATTTCGCCGGAACATGTATCGAGCGCTGTGGTTGATGTTATGGTTCCAACTAGTCCTGAATATTTTCCCTTCGACGACCTATTTCAATGTAGCCGTTAATCTTTGCATCAATAACCAACATCAAAACCATCCTTTAATAAACGACTCGAGGTGCTTACTAGCTTTTTATTCGAAAAAGAACTAACGCTAAGAGCAGGACTTTTGTTAGTTGCATTAGAAATGAAATTAACCTGTGAAAGCATTCATTTTCCATACTTGATAAAGTATTTTTGTGCACGAGTGAAACTCCCAAATCAACTAGCAGTGCCGTGTTTTAGACAGATTTAGTTGGAAAAATGTTTCTATATAGGCGAGACAGTGAATGTATACGATAATTGGGTAGTTTTATACACCAAACGTATTTGCGCATAGAATGTATAAACCATAAAATGCCATTTAATATGCTCTACATAGCTCAAACACGCAACGGAGAAAAAAATAGCATCTACATGAAGCGATATCGAAAAACGCACTAAATCAGTTTTTTTAATAACCTACGCAACTTGGAATTATAATTCGCATTCTGCCACTTGTGCGTTTGGCTGCACAGTGCGAGGGGAAAATAAACATCAAGGCTCTATTCACATCTTAGGATAGCACACATTAAATAGACTCACAAAAAATCGCATCACAACGGTATGTTTGTACAAAACTAGCATCATTTTGCTTCCAAAAACAACAAAAATAGAAAAACCTATGTTAATTTCCTCACAAAACAATCACGAATTCGAATATCGTGGGAAAAATATATTATCATCTTATATTCTATTGTGTTTGTTTGATTATATCCTTTGTATTTTGAGTAGATTTCTATCCAAGATATAATTAAAAGTCTTACCTCATGGTTTCCTACAGTAATATAGCGTTTGAAATAGCCAATATTGTCCTAGTTCTGGCAACGCAAAATGGCTCGTCACATATTGTTGTTATTGAATATGCAAAGAGAGCTTCACCACAGAGATTCTGTTATAAAATTGATGACCGAAGTACAGAACTCCTACTGAGTTTAAGAAAACTGCTTCTACACCAAACGGCGATGCAATAACTACTGATTGAATGTTAACTGATATACATATATATATATATATAAGCCGTGAAGATTATTAGAAGTACCGTACTAGTGTAATAATTTGATTCAGTAATTCTCTGATCTTCACTCGCTGCGAAACTGACATGAATACGTTTTTTGGCGCTAAAACACGAGCAGTATATTTTCGATGGAGGCTTTAAAAACAGATTGTTCTAGTTATGACAGTATGCGGTCATTTAAGGACTTCTGTTTTTTTTCTCTAATTTTATTTTTTCAATTTTCTGTATACTTGGCTACTCAAAGATGATCTTGATTATTTCAGTCATAGATTGCATTAAAAATTACATTATGACTTAAACAATATACGCAATATTAGTCACTTTTGCGAGAGAATCATGTCTATAAGTCTTGAATATCTCAATATTTCTCAGTCGGAATTTCCTTTCCGTATCATCACTCTCATATTCATTTCTCTGTGTACATGGAGAAATTGAGCACGCAAAATCGTTTTGAATACATAAAACTCGAATTAATTAAGTCCGCCTTCAATATTTTTATCTAAACTTATATGCGGTTTCTTCTTCCAGCCTATTTTGACTACTTCGTGGACTCACTTCACGATTTCGAGTACCGAAGTGGCTTTGATGGTATTTTCACTAAATAAAAACTAATGGGACTAGTTTTAAAATGTCTCATTCTTACTTCTTAATAGACGTCTGTAGCTGCAGTCTAAATTCCCAATCGCTTTTTCTAAGAAATTATTTCTTTCCTGGTGCTTGCACGAAGCGTCTGTTAAACCAAATATGACTAAAATTGGTCTAAAAGTTAGCTAACTCAATTATCATCTTTTCTCTTAATTTGAACGTTAAAAGGGGATGTTTCTTTTAGATATCACACGGACTCCAAGGTTCCTTTAGATTAGATTGGTATTTTTTCGAAAACAAAGAGCCAAATTTATAATGAAAAGTTGCATGCTATTAATTCTTACTACCTTCAGCTTAGGGACAAAACTGCGTATTTTTGAATGGGAAATGAAGCTTTATTACTCTTTAAATTTTAACGATGACTGTACCAAGTTGCATGTTCGTGTTTTGTTTCGTTTGGAGGAAGCTTTATTTTTATTGAAAAAAACAGCCTTTGAAACTGCCGCGTCGCTTTACGGATATGATCCCGTTTCACTCACAGCTCAAACCATGGAGAGCTTGGCTTTTCATGGCTATAATAATTCCTCTGAAGAATAAAACTTGTATTATGTAAACAAACACATTCTAGTGTTTCAAAGCCAAAATACATCTAGCATCAATCCAAAAAGGACTGAAAAAGGAAGCGAAATTCTCGAATGATAAAATTGATTTCGTTGAACATCAAAAGTATTTTACAATTTAGCTTTGAAGAAGTTTCTATAAATGCAGATTTTATGCCTAACATAGTTGTCAAGATATTCGTAAACTTTGAGGGCTAGAGCCTCAACAATATAATCTAAACATCCATAACTTAATGTTTACTTTCTTCATAGTAGTTAGCATGGAATGAAATACCGATTCTTATTACAATCATGTCAAAGAAGATTCGCTCTCATGTAAATTTTTCTGCGACTAATAAATTGTTTGTAACTAGGACAGATTGACGTTATCTATCGCCTAGTTGCTGTGTTAATAATTTGCATTTCAAAGGCTAAAACCCAGTATTTATTTCAGCTTACCTTCAATATTATATTTCCTATAGCAGAACGTCAGTAGATATATGATGAACAAACGGTCCGTGTAAGATAATATCGTTCTGACAGATAGAAAACACTCCTAGCTTATCCAAAAGCGACAGGAAGGCCAAAATGCATTGGCTATTGTTATACGGACTAAACTATTAATAAATTCCCAAACCATTTAACAGGTGATTTGGGCTAGGTATTACGTGAAGGTCAGTGGGGACTGGGGACGAGTTTGGATACCTTCGCTTCAAGGATTGACCTGAGTTTTTCATCAATGAAATCGAAATTGAAGTTAAAACCTTAGCAATCGCTATCTTATTAAATACGTTCCCAAAAAAAATAATGTGCACTTTTTACCTACACGCGGTGCTCCATGTTCGTATCTGCGTCAAGAATATTGCAGCTTTTCTACTGCAAACTAATAAGCAATTATTGGACGAGGCTGGCATCGGCAATTACTGACAGCTCGCCACGAACAAATCATGACATTTTGCGATATTCGATTTCAATAATTGTTTTATCACTCAACAAAATATAAATTTACCTACAGAGTTTCGAAACTGGAACTGTGAGTCCCCAACAGCTCTGCAAATCGATCTGACTTGTTTACCAACTGCTGAGTATTCTCAGATCGTTATTTGTAGCAAATATTGAATTATCACGACTGCGCCTACTCAGATCTTTTTTTTGCAGGCAGTAAATGAATCAATCTCGTAACCCAGACCCCATATGTTTCTTACTGCGCATGCGTATGGGCTCATATATGGAAAAATATATAAAATATATGGGCTCTGGGATAATCCGCTAATCACGGACTTCCGGTGACTCTGTGCATGCTTATCATTACGTCACCCTTCGAGTGAGTCTTGCCTGAGGCGCTGGGCGAGAATTGAACCCGACTAGGTTTTAGTTTGATTTGAAAGTTCGCCGGGTAGTTTCATAGAAATAATTTTGCTTGCTAGTGAATAAAAAAGAAAGTGAATAAAACGAACCAAAATTTAATGAATGCTGGGGTGATCGAACTCCGACCACTCGGCCACAGAGCCTACAACCAGTATATTAAGATTCGAAAAAAGTATTTGTAGAGAAGGCACGCGTCGGGGACCCTGTGGCCGATCCTTACTATATCTACGATGCTACGCTCCTTGAAAAACAGTTCCTTGCCTTTACTGCATTGCAGTGGTCCACTGAAAAGAGACAACAAAAGTCTTGCTGTGGACGACAAAGAAAAGGCCAATTTAATGAATATGTACATTCTTCTCCACTTTTGGAAAAACTCTTGACTATGAATAGTCCGTCTTGGTAGCAGCAAAAAGAATGATCTAGTTCCGGTCTCATCCGAAATAAGTTTATCGATCAGCGGTGTTGATCTATCTGTTACGGGAAATCCCTCGGTTATATCAACTGTGTGCGATGTGCGATGTGCGATGTGCGATGTGTGCTGTGAGTCATGAAACAAACTCAAAAGAGCTCCGGAGAGTTTCTCTTCAAAATCTTTCCTCCGCCTTTGAAACATTGCACGGCTTCTCAATTCTGAATTTCGACTCGTGGATGCACGCATGTGCAGGAACGAGTTATTGGGGTTAGGAGGATTTTCATTTCCGAATGTTGTATCCTTTTCCGAAGATGTATGTTAGTTCGTAATATGATAATTTCTCCTGCGCATGTGCAGAACTGTAGACGACTAATTCCTAAATATTTAAATGGTGATTGCTCACGGTGTTGAGACATTGAAGACTTGAGAAGACTATGAGCCAGTAGTAGATACAAGCGTTCAACTTTTCAGAAGGAGTGCATGGCGGGATGGACGTGGTGCAGTTGTGTTCGATGTTTTAATGATTAAATTTATTAATTATTAGCAAATTAAATTACCTATTTTCTGTAGCAATTACTGTAATTAGATAAACTTGAGAAATTGCAAAGAACCGTGGACGAAAATCCTGCCGGTTGCAACGTTGGATCTAAGTCAGATCTAATGAGCCAAAATGAAAATGAATGCGAAGTCCAAGGACTACGGCAAAGCTGACACAACGTAGGATTTTATATTGAATATTACAATATTTCGGCTGGCCAAACCAGCCTTCTTCAGGTACTAGATGTTACAAGTGAAGAGCTCTAAGGTAAGAAGATCTACTGATAAATGTGGTAAATTTCGCAATAGAGATTGCGAAAACGGGAAGTGACGTAGACCAAAACTTGAAGTAGCAAAATAGTATAAGAGATAAGCACTATGTTTCATCACGTATATTCATACCATATGGTTCTAGAGTTTTAGCTTTATCGATAAGGTGCGCTTCTCTGGCTTTATGTATCGAGTCTCTTGAGGAGTATATTATTTCTAGAGGGATACGTTGCATGTCGGTGTAAGAGTGGTTAGGTCTAGAAAGAAAATGTTCAGATACAGTAGTAGGTTTAGATTTAATGTTAGGCTTGCCTACTGTCCGTCTGTGAAAAAAACCTCTGAATTTCTAACGGAGCCTTAAACAACCATAGGGGCTGGCCAAAGACAGGACCTGAAACAACCATAGGGGCTGATCAAAGACAGGACCTGAAACAACCATAGGGGCTGATCAAAGTCAGGACCTGAAACAACCATAGGGGCTGGCCAAAGACAGGACCTGAAACAACCATAGGGGCTGATCAAAGTCAGGACCTGAAACAACCATAGGGGCTGATCAAAGACAGGACCTGAAACAACCATAGGGGCTGATCAAAGTCAGGACCTGAAACAACCATAGGGGCTGGCCAAAGAGAGGACCTGAAACAACCATAGGGGCTGATCAAAGTCAGGACCTGAAACAACCATAGGGGCTGATCAAAGACAGGATCTGAAACAACCATAGGGGCTGATCAAAGACAGGACCTGAAACAACCATAGGGGCTGATCAAAGTCAGGACCTGAAACAACCATAGGGGCTGATCAAAGACAGGACCTGAAACAACCATAGGGGCTGATCAAAGTCAGGACCTGAAACAACCATAGGGGCTGATCAAAGTCAGGACCTGAAACAACCATAGGGGCTGGCCAAAGCCAGGACCTGAAACAACCATAGGGGCTGATCAAAGACAGGACCTGAAACAACCATAGGGGCTGATCAAAGTCAGGACCTGAAACAACCATAGGGGCTGATCAAAGACAGGACCTGAAACAACCATAGGGGCTGATCAAAGACAGGACCTGAAACAACCATAGGGGCTGATAAAAGACAGGACCTGAAACAACCATAGGGGCTGATCAAAGACAGGACCTGAAACAACCATAGGGGCTGGCCAAAGCCAGGACCTGAAACAACCATAGGGGCTGGCCAAAGCCAGGACCTGAAACAACCATAGGGGCTGATCAAAGACAGGACCTGAAACAACCATAGGGGCTGATCAAAGTCAGGACCTGAAACAACCATAGGGGCTGGCCAAAGCCAGGACCTGAAACAACCATAGGGGCTGGCCAAAGCCAGGACCTGAAACAACCATAGGGGCTGATCAAAGACAGGACCTGAAACAACCATAGGGGCTGATCAAAGTCAGGACCTGAAACAACCATAGGGGCTGATCAAAGACAGGACCTGAAACAACCATAGGGGCTGATCAAAGTCAGGACCTGAAACAACCATAGGGGCTGATCAAAGTCAGGACCTGAAACAACCATAGGGGCTGATCAAAGACAGGATCGACCTGAAAAAACCATAGGGGCTTATCAAAGACAGGATCGACCTGAAACAACCATAGGGGCTGATCAAAGTCAGGACCTGAAACAACCATAGGGGCTGATCAAAGTCAGGACCTGAAACAACCATAGGGGCTGATCAAAGTCAGGACCTGAAACAACCATAGGGGCTGATCAAAGTCAGGACCTGAAACAACCATAGGGGCTGATCAAAGACAGGATCGACCTGAAAAAACCATAGGGGCTTATCAAAGACAGGATCGACCTGAAACAACCATAGGGGCTGATCAAAGTCAGGACCTGAAACAACCATAGGGGCTGATCAAAGTCAGGACGACCTGAAACAACCATAGGGGCTGATCAAAGTCAGGACCTGAAACAACCATAGGGGCTGATCAAAGTCAGGACCTGAAACAACCATAGGGGCTGATCAAAGTCAGGACCTGAAACAACCATAGGGGCTGATCAAAGTCAGGACGACCTGAAACAACCATAGGGGCTGATCAAAGCCAGGACCTGAAACTGACAACCATAGGGGCTGATCAAAGTCAGGACCTGAAACAACCATAGGGGCTGATCAAAGACAGGACCTGAAACAACCATAGGGGCTGATCAAAGTCAGGACCTGAAACAACCATAGGGGCTGATCAAAGTCAGGACCTGAAACAACCATAGGGGCTGATCAAAGTCAGGACCTGAAACAACCATATATAGGGGCTGATCAAAGTCAGGACGACCTGAAACAACCATAGGGGCTGATCAAAGTCAGGACCTGAAACAACCATAGGGGCTGATCAAAGTCAGGACCTGAAACAACCATAGGGGCTGATCAAAGTCAGGATCTGAAACAACCATAGGGGCTGATCAAAGCCAGGACCCGGTTAAATCACAGATCGAATTTGAATTTAGCGTGTTGGTTTGGAGGGAGGGAAACTGGAGAACCTGGAGGAAAATTCTTGGAGCAAGCGTGTTGGTTTTTGTGGATTTTGTGAATTACAAAAGCTTATTAAAGAAACTTGATTTCGGTTACTGATGCGGTGAACCGATTTCAAGTTGCTCTAAATTTTTAAAAAGCAGTATTTTCATCCACTTCGTCTTTGCCATCCTTCATCAAAATTGTCTCTGCTAATCTGAGTAGGTATTTTTGTATTTCATCATGTGAAACTTCATCATTTGGGGGTAAATATTTTAAATTCTATTAAATCTAGTAGAGTAATTGCAATAGACCTGTGAAACAGATAAGTAACCATTGGATCTTTAATGGATTGTATAAAATAACAAAGTACCACTATGGGATAGTTACTTTACTAGTTCAAGGGTTGTGTGTAACGACTATCTTTTAACAGCCTCGGCCAGGGGTGGGGAGGGGGAGGTGGGGCTGTAGTGATATACCGGCCAAATACTTTTATACCCGAATTAAGAGCTCTGCCGCAGAAGTCTTTCTGACATTCAAATCATATATTGATGATGTCACAATTACTTCATTTAGACATTTATAATAGGTTTCATCATAAAGATGAGGGGAGGGCCATGCCGGTGACTGGTTGGGTTTCCCAGCATGATTTGAAGTCAGAGTGGTTGGATTTAGCTTGCAGTGAAGTGCTTATGGAATGAATGACTTGGTGGTGGATAAGTTTAAGTTTTGAGGTTAATTTGTTAGTGCAAAGTTGAAACTCTAAATTTGAGGAGAAATATTTATTTTGCATGTGCCATTTTTAGTCATTTTCTCTGAAACGAAATAATGTTCGTCAGGAGCCCATTACCAGGAGCGTCCATGTATACTATACCTGTGAGTCAGCGTATGACCGGTTTGAACTATTTTCCCGGGTAACTGCCTTCTGATGCTGCGATCGTGCATATGCTTGCCGTAATTATCGAGATTAAGAATGATCTATTGTTCTATGAGGTGATTTTACTAACGCTGCAGTTGTCCTGACTATAGTTTGATACTGGTTTGATTGGATTCCCAAAGTGTGGGCACGTGAACTCCCATGAGATCTGTTCTAAATATAGCTCAATCCGGTCATTCGCTTACTCACATACAGACCTAGTATGGGAGATGGACGCTCCTGGTAATGGGCTCCTGTGTTCGTATAGTTAACTACGACAAAGACAGAAATATTTAGATGAAATAGTTCATTGCATTGTTAACATGCCTAATGCAGTTCAATAGGACCATTTGTCTATACAATTAATATGATCGTGTAGGAATCTCAGGGTTTTGCTCTTTAAAAAGTAAGATTGAAACCCTCAAAGTAAGTAACCATTACGAATTAGTATAAATTATTCGTCTTCAGCGGTACAAGAGTTAACCTTCCTGGGGAAAAAAGAATATTCTACGTTATAATCTTTTGAAAGTATAGAAACCATAGAAACCATGCATAGAAATGTATTTACTTTTCTAGAGAGATCTCCAAAATCAGAACATATGATATTCAGGATACATTTAGTATTTCAGTGGCTAAAAAATCCCAATATATACGATTTGTAGTGATCATTCTGTGTATTCTTATTCAGGAATGCGGTCAATCAAAGGGCGCCCTTTTGTGGGGCTATTCCGAAAATATAATATCTCGAAAAACAGCACATATCCCTCTTCTGAAATGTGGAAAGTAGTTGCTACTCTTAATACTTTTTCTGTGTTTGTGTGTTGCTAACTAAATGTGAACAAGATTAATTTTGCGGCGTACTCGGAATATGACCCAAGAAGATACAATAGGTGATGTCAAGGCGGCAGAAGCCTTACCATTATTGTGTATTTTAAAATTAAATTTGTAATAAAATACTTATGTTATCGTATAAAATTTGTTTGTGAATAATCAATCTAGCTAGTGACAAAACAAAACAATCAAAAAGGATCAACACATAGTCTAAACAATAGGAGATATTGTAGTTGAGTCTACGAATAGCAGTTTCAGCGGTATTGACCCGAACGCCTCACTTCAATGTAATGAAGCGCCATTGAAACCATCATTCTTACACGACACCAACACCCTCCTAAACAAGCACGACTAATTTAGATACACAGTTTGAATAGCGCTTCATTACATTGAAGTGAGGCGTTTGGGTCAATACCGCTGAAACTGCTATTCGTAGACTCAACTACAATATCTCCTATTCGAAGTTGTGTAGAACCGAAAGGCAAAACAATTATATTTCAAATCAATATTTAATTAAGCTAAATTAAATAGATTACCGAGAACGGTCAGGCCAGTGGGTACATCCGATGAGAATTTCAAATAAAGAAAACACGTCAAACCGGTTTTGCTGGGCCAAAGCTAAGCCAATGAAAACTACCTTTACATCCAGCACTCACGCTTGCGCCTGGTAATGAGTAGATTATCCAATCAGGGACGAGGTAATTCAAACGGTCTAGCCAGCAACATTAAGTTACAGAAGATTGCTAGACATGTACAAGCAGCTCTTTCCATTATGTACAGGCAACAAATCATGATTCCCGGTTACAATAGTCAACAACAACACTATCAGCAACAACACTCGGATATTAAAAAGGACGTAAAATAGTAGCCTGACTAGTGTCCCCAATTAGCTCAGTGCAAAGCTAAAACTGATTAACACTTAAATAAAGTCCCTTACTTAATTACTTAACACTAATTACTTTATTTACGTGTCTAGACCCTTTCTAGGGTAATCGGGGACACGAATTCCTCGGTCGAATTGGAATTTAGGTTAGTTTAGTGGAGGAAGGAAAACCAGAGAACCCGGAGAAAACCCCTCAGAGCCTGGGCGAGATACCAACAAACCCAATTCACATTCAACTCACATATGGTGTCGCGTTCGGAGTTTTCGTAAACAATATGTCGTATTCCGTGTTATATATGAAGCAGAATAATCAAAACAGTTCGTTTTCACAATAACTTGGAAATTCGGGTTGTGGAGATTTTCGCGCGCAAAGAATTGTGGGTAACTGTACATGTGCAATAGTCTTGCTAGAAAATAACAAATCATTTGTACCACTAGATTTTTATAAATTGTAGAAAACGTACAGCAACCGCACCCTAAACATTTTTTTTGCAAAATCACATTTTTAACCTCTATTCTCTACTGTTTAACGTTTTTTTTTTGTCTGGCCTAATTTGATTAGATTAGATAAGATTTTATTAATTTTATTAGATTTCATTAGATTTGTTTTTATTTCATTTGATTGTTATGTCCCCCAGTGTTTGACGTGACCCCCATCCTCAAAGTTACATTCCATGGTTATTAGTTGAATATAATATTAGCGTTACTCGACTAAAGCCCTGTCTACACGACAAGCATTTTGGGAACGGCAATCCTAAATTGGGCATGACTCTCCTAACTTAGGTACGCCACTTCTAACTTGGGCACGGTACTCCTAACTTGGGCACGGTACTCCTAACTTGGGCACGGCACTGCTAACTTGGGCACGGCACTCCAAACAGGCGGGCCGAGACTACCTTTTCACAGGTTCTCAGAACCCCTAGATTTACGGGCATGCGTACCCGGAACATTTCCATTTACACGACAAAATTAAGGGGTATCGCGCTGAAGCATTTTGGCACGCGTACCTAATATTTAGGAGTGCCGTGCCCAAATTGCGTGTCGTGTAGACCGGATTCGAAATATAATTTGCCATGAAAATCATGCTATTGCTGGCGTTGTACCGTTGAACTCTTGTCAGAGTAAATTTCGTTATTTTGGCTGCGGATTGATGCCATATAAATGTAAGGGCTTTAAAATCCTACGAATGTACCCAGAAAACCTGCCTCTTGACAGTTATTTCCTTCAGACTACATTGACCGAATTCAAATATGGCCGTGGCTAATTTGCATAATGTTGAAGCTCGATATTTTTGGGAGAACAAACTATGCCATTTAAAAGGAAATGTACGTGTATCTTAATAAGGTTTACAAGTTTGGAGATCAAATAATGACCCCTTGTCAGGAGCCATTACCATTATTGTTCTATGAGGTGATTTTACTAACGCTGCAGTTGTCCTGACTATGGTTTGATTGGATTCCCAAAGTGTGGGCACGTGAACTCCCGTGAGATCTGTTCTAAATATAGCTCAATCCGGTCATACGCTGACTCACAGACCTAGTATGGGAGATGGACGCTCCTGGTAATGGGCTCCTGACCCTTATACATGTGAATTGATCAAGGTTTAAAATATGTGAAAACCAGCTATTCTTATACAAAAGTCTATAATTTTGAGCTACATGTATATCATCCAAACTTTCCTGAACTATCAAGGGAAGAGGTTTGGTAAGCGAAACTAAAAATGGATTTGAATTCAGTCTATATTTGTTATTCAGTCTATATTTGGGATCATCCTAAGAACGTCCGATTTGATTGGATGCTCAGCGTGTTTGATTTTCTTATAAATGCACGGTCAAGAAAAAATCAAAACAAAACGTATCGGTGATTGTTTTTCACGAGTTTATATAGATAAAGGAGATAATTTCATAGATTGGAAAGACTTTGAGTTGTTACATAACGAGCTGCGCTCTCTTAAATTAGTAACCAAAAAGTAGCTACAATATCGGGCTTCACGCCTATGTGTCATAATCCGTAAGTGTTGGGTGCGTTTTAACTAAGATTTCAATCGTCACTCCAGACATCCTATTCTTAAAGGAATACGAAGATAGCTTTGTTCATTGAACTTTAGTTGAGCAGCCAAACTGGCTTGAGATTGACTGGGTAAGCAACGATGATTCTCTCCCTTCGGCCATGGTTTTAAACAACTCGTGACATTGCAGTGCGGAAATATTCTAATTAGTAATATTTTTAGAATATTTGGTGCAAAAACGTTGGTGCAAAAAAAAAATATTCTGTTGTAAAATCTAACTCGGGATTTCAAGTCTTATTTTAGGTAGCCTGCCTCACTAGGTATAAAGTTGTGTTCATTATCCCAGAAGCGATCAGGCATACGGCGATGCCAGGACTCCAACCTGGGTGAACCAGAAAGGATATAGAACACAGACCTAGTTTTTCATCGCACATTTCAAAAATAATAGAAAGTTGTGTTCCATATCCCAGAAGCGCTCAGGCATACGGTGATGCCAGGACTTCAACCTGGGTGAACCAGAAAGGATATAGAACACAGACCTTAGCTAGTTTTTCATCGCACATTTAAAAAATAATAGAAAGTTGTTTTCCATATCCCAGAAGCGCTCAGGCATACGGTGATGCCAGGACTCCAACCTGGGTGAACCAGAAAGGATATAGAACACAGACCTAGTTTTTCATCGCACATTTAAAAAAAAATAGAGAGTTGTGTTCCATAACCCAGAAGCGCTCAGGCATACGGTGATGCCAGGAGTCCAACCTGGGTGAACCAGAAAGGATATAGAACACAGACCTAATTTTTCATTGCACATTTCAAAAATAATAGAAAGTTGTGTTCCATATCCCAGAAGCGCTCAGGCATACGGTGATGCCAGGACTCCAACCTGGGTGAACCAGAGAGGATATAGAACGCAGACCTAGTTTTCTTTATCGCACATTCAATCAAGTTTGTCAACAAATCAAGTTTTAGATGGACTTCTAGAGTTGGCATGTCTATCAGGCTGATGCAGCTTGGTCTCCCTCGCTGCCCAAGCAATTCAACTGCAGCAGAAAGGTTGACTTGATAACCTTGAGGACCACTGTCTGGAAAAGGCTTTATGTCTATTGCATTTCTCATAACAGCCTTATACTTGATTCTTGTTGAGAAGGATTGGGGTGTTAGTATTCCTCTAAATAAATAAATAAATAAATAAAAACAATCATAATCAGTCGCATCAATGACAAAAAAATCACCTTCAATGATGTAAGTTGTAAGTGTCCACAACCAATTTAATTAATCTCAATAAAAAGATTGAAGTATTCGCTTACCCCGGTATCATCGCTGTCCTCACGAGATCGCTTGTGAACTCAAGTCATCTCGAAGGCATGATACTTGGTGCATGGCAGCTTCGAGAGCAACTTTGAGCTCTCTGTTTTCCTCTTCTTGTTGATCTATATATTGACTATAAATTATTAAATGACGTACCTCAGGGACGGTTGTTGACGTTGCCGATGCAGTTGGTGTTTCGAGTCGATCGCCATCAAGTTTTAGTGCATTGATGTCATCTACCAACTAGCTGTATTATCTTGGGTTTGAGTTCAATTTCTGTAGCAATATGGCGGCAACAACACCAAACGTAGAGGCAATGGGGCCAATGCTAAGACTTCCTTAATCTTTGAACACTCGTCGATCAGAAAGCCCGCCATTTTCAAACTTTGGCGAAATCCTCAGGAAAATTAGCTACTAAAGAGTTCCTTGACATTAATTTTTCAACAGGAATACCGCAGATCTTCGAATTGAGAACATATCAGTTCTTAGACCTACAAACTACAGACGGATTAGCGATCTTTGTAAGAAAATTCCAACCGGATGCAACGCGATGATGTCAAAATTTGGTTCAAGTCCAGCCTCTAAAACTAAACAGGCATCCTCGCACCACAGGCGAGTGTGTACGCAAACCGATAAAGGAATTACCGAGCGCTGTTATAATAAAGCCGCAAATCAAATACGACGAAAGCAATTCAGCAGGCCTATGACGTCACTCCATAGCAACCGGACCTCGAGTATTTTTGAACATCCGGTTCACTGAGGCTCGTTATGGGTGTGTTGAAGAAGAGGAAAATAAAATTCCGATCCCAAAACTAAAAGAAAATGATCGGCGAGAGAATTTAGCGTCGGCTTCGAACTCTAAACTAAACGTTTTTGGATGAGTTACATTATTGTTAATATAAACTCGTATCGCAAAGCATTATTGTTGCATCTTGTAAATATCGATTGCTTATCGAATTGATTGTGTTGTGTGGTAGCGTGTCAAAAATAAACTGTTGTTGAACCCTTTGGAACTGGAGCGTGGAATTGGCTTTTTTAATTACCAGGAATAATATTAATGAAGCAAAATTCTGGACTTTACATGGGCCTTCGAGTCGGATGTGATTGGATAAATTGGATTCGACTGGATACGTTTGGATTTGGGATACGATCGGATTGAGACACACCATCTTGGATTTACAATACGGAGAATCGACCACAACTAGAGCTCCAAATTCTGGAATTTGAACGGGTTTCTCCACCACAACCATGTCAGATAAGCTGAGCAAGAAAAGAAAGGTTAGAAGTTGGGAGTCCAACGCAAGAGAGATCCTTGCAGTTGTAAATTCGACTAATACAGGAGAGCACTTAAAGGGTTCTTACCTTGCACCAAAAGCCCGGAAATTCCGAGGTATTCCGCGGAAAAAGCCAGGAAAATATTCCACTATTCCAATATTTCCGATTTTTCGATATTCCACGCTTTAAAAACATATGGAAATATTATTTGCTTTCGCAGAGTTCCCCCCAGCTTTGCAAGTAAAATTTAACCTTTTTTGCTGGAACGAGTAAGTTGCTATTATTCTTCCAATGAGTGGCCAAATGTGAGTACTCAATAAAGATTAGGCAGCAGAGAGTGGAAACCACAAATTAAGAGTAGTATATGATCTTAAATAATCGATTCTCTTTGCATCTTTCACGTTTAACGGTACTGTTTGCATTCATATAAACTCTCGCCAGTTATGTATCTTGGATTTTGGGATGGTGGACTTGATTATTGAAGCCATGCAGCTAACATGCCATTCGTGTTTGTTTATATCAGATTTTCATCTTTGTAATTGCACGCTGCAGCAATAAAATTATTGACTGAACAGTGCTTAATTTAACAAGGTTTCACTAAATCTCTTACAGATGATATAATTTACAGTGTATAATAACTACTATATAGACCCATTCGAAAAATGGCGTCCAATTTAAAAAAAAGCTATTGTCCTGGTAACGTGAACACGAGGCTAGTCAGTCCACACAAAAGCTTTTGAACGTGTAAGCGAGGCTAGTCAGTCCTAAACAATAGTTAATTAAATTGGACGCCATTTTTCGAATGGGTCTATATACGGTATATTTGCTATTGAGTGTAAAGCAAACCGGCCTTCTCCCTTCTCTCCCACCCCCCCCCCCCCCCCCCCCCCTCTCGAATTTTTTTTTGGGGCTACATGATGATTTTAAAGAGAGGATTTTTCTAATTTCTAATGTATTATTTGCAAAAAGCGCCAAAAACTAGCCCGCAGACTAATTTGAATTCCACTTCTCGCTTTGGATTAGTATAGACCCTTTTCACGTGACGTCATAGCCGCCATGTTGGTGTACAGTTAACAATAGATTCTCCGTTAGCTTCTTTTGTTCTGTACACCAACATGGCCGCCATGCCCTTTGTCATTTGAATCTCTGGGGATTGAGTGCAAACCATCTATAGGTAATCAAATGGGGACGAGTGAAATTAGGGATAAATTTCACGCGTGTTTGTCAAAATCGAAGTAATTTCCCGAGCCGCTTCGATTTTGACAAACACTAATTTCACGAGTCACTATTTGATTACCATTAATATTATGGAGAGAAAATTATTATGCAGAAAAATGTAAAATTACAAATTACGCGTGAAATTTCAAGTTAAAATTAACACTCTAATTACTATTTCATTGGTCACAAACTAACATAAACTCTTGACTATGAACTGTTTTAGCGCGGCACAAAGTTAGTTTCTTGCTTTTCTTTGTAAATAAACCGCCTCAAGTTTGGTCAGCTACATACTAACATAGTCAGGTCTTACACTTATCTGATGAGAGAAGTTTGCTTTAAATTTTCGCTTTAAGTTTTGATTTATTTAACACTCCAATTTAATTGTCAGTCCATTCAAAAAGCAACACAAATATTGTGAAATCGTTGCTAAAATCGAATTTAGCTTGGCACAAAACTCCGTCTTTAGCCTGTTAGTTTTTGGCTACCATATATACGAGGTTTTGTTAAAATTATCTTTTCTTAAATTAAAATCTAAGAGCTGAGATTTATAAGCACTGTCGCCGAGAAATGTGTGAGGCAAAATGACAATTGTACACTTACCGTGGCTAATGTAGTGATCGTTGGAATCCTGAAGCACCGCTGGAGAATTCGCGCTAAAAAAACATGCTTGTTTTCCCGCCTCTGAAACATGCACCAATCAGAGTACGTATTATAGTCAGTTTGACACAGAATTTGACAGCTGAGAAGGGCATACGCATCTCCCTCCAAATCAATATGGCGGCAACGTGTTGTAAATGTGAAGGACAACAGTTCGTTACTGGAAGAAGATTTATATACGAGAATCTCTTCAATGTTTTTCTTGGTACCACTTGAAGAAAGCTTTTTTATTGGACACCTAAATGCTTCTCAAGAAAAACGCCTTGGGTGCATGGTGATATAGCCTATTTGGAGGGTAGGTACGCCGTTCAGGCATTTTTTCTTCCATGACTGAATCAGTCTTTAATAGTAATCTATTACTAAAAAACTTTATAAAGTCCGAGTCTGACATTCTATGTGAGGCAGGAAATCCGTGTTTCGTATAGCTTTAGATAAATCAAGCACTTATTGGGAGAGTCTAGAATGATTTCCAGCTTTTTCTAGTGGAATTTCGCAATAAATATAGTTCACAGATTTGTTTCGTTTTTTCCGTGAAACTAAAAATGCTGCAGGGAGAAAATACGAAGGGCTTAAGGTTTGGTGCATGAGTCTTCTCAAGTATTAAATCAGACATTTACATGTAACCGGGAAAGTCTGATTTTCCCCCCAGAATTGGCATGAATATTTTTACCGTACTTTCCGGGAATTTTTTTCAGGGCTTTCTGTGTGCATGTGAAAGGCAGGGAAAACCAGCTTTCTGGGCTTTTTCCGTGCTTTAGGCTTCCTCGATGAATTAGACATTGCCGGGAAAGTCTGCATTTCTTTCCGGGCTTTCTTGGCTTTCCAGACTTGCCTCGATTTTTTTCCAGGCTTTCTGTGAAAAGCAGATAAAAACGGCTTTCCGGGCTTTTCCATGCAAGTCTAATAATATATTAAAGCTTATATAGCGCTTATAACAAATAGATCTAAGCGCTTTACATTGGTCTAAAATTACATTGGTCATTAAAAATTTACATACAAATCACAAAATCTAAAATCTTAGATTGGCGTAATATTACATTGGTCATAACATTTACATATTAATCATAAAATCTAAAATCTACAACTTCATATAAATAAATAAATAACAAAATATCACCACCCTACACGTTATAGGCTGTTTTAAACAAGTGTGTCTTCAGTTTGCTCTTAAATTTAGAAGCATTATTACATTCTCTAATAGAAGCAGGTAGCTTATTCCATAGCCTAAGGCTACAAACAGAAAAAGCTCTACCACCATAGTTATTTACATTAAATCTAGGTTCCTTAAGTAGGTTAGCTTTTGACGATCTAAGGTTTCTCCCAGGCACATAATGACTGATCATGTCCATGACATATTGCGGAGCAAATCCATGTAGTGCTTTGAATGTCCAAAAAATTATCTTGTAAATAATACGTTGCTCTACTGGGAGCCAGTGTAAATGTATTAAAATAGGGGTGATATGATCATACTTGTAAGCTCCTGGTATCAAGCGTGCCGCTGAATTAAGAACACGCTGTAACTTTCTAATCTGATCCTGTGGAAGTCCATACAACAGTGCATTGGCGTTATCAAGCTTAACAGTCACAAAAGCATGAACAAGCGTTTCAGTTGTCTGAAACGACATATATCTTCTAGCACGAGCAATGGTTCTAAGGTAGTAAAATGCTGACTTACAAATGTTGTTAATATGTATAGACATACACTGTAGTAAGACATTTATCTAATGTGACACCAATATTTCGAGCATGAGGCACTGGAGTGATTATATCTGAGCCTACAGTCAGTGAGGAGAAAAAAGGTTCAGGCCGAAATTTAGAACTCAGAATCAGAAGTTCCGTCTTATCCGTATTAAGCTTCAACTTGTTCACTACCATCCAGTCAATAATGTCTACTAAACAGAGTTCCACACAAGACTTGACTTGCTCAAGGTCATCCTGGTCCTTATAGTTAAAAGAAGCATAAATCTGAGTGTCATCAGCATATAGATGAAATCTCATGTCATGTGATCGTAATATGTCTCCCATCGGTGACGTGTATATCAGATATAATATAGGCCCCAGTACCGACCCATGAGGAACGCCACATACTATGTCATGACTGTCTGAGATAGCGCTATTGACATGCACAGCCTGGGTGCGACCAGACAGATAAGACCTGAACCAGCTCAATGCATCACCCTTAATCCCAAATTTAGAAGACATTCTACTAAGCAAGATAGTGTGATCTACCGTGTCAAATGCCGCTGATAGATCTCATAGCAGCAGTAGGACACTAGAGTTCTCATCTATTTCGCGAAGTATGTCATTCTGTACACGAATCAGTGCTGTCTCACAACTATGAAATTGCTTATAGGCAGATTAGAACAGTTCATTCGAGAGCTTGCAATGGGAAAATTGTTCAAACAACTGGAATAACTGCAGTAGTGATCATTTCGTACAGTTATCTTTCAAATTAGACGATATTAAAAACCGCTGGCAAATAAAAAGCTATTCTGTTTAACCAGGATGAAAATATTCGAAGACACTTTCCCAGGTAATAGGTTTATGTGTATTTTTCCCAGCTCAGGAGAAGTAGTCACAGATTCCCAGGAAAGTTAAAATGTCCTAGCCAAAAAAAAAATCCCAGGGTGGGTCAGAGAATATTCCTTGCATGCTAAAAAAACCAGGCTCAACTTCCAGGAGTCAAAACATGTTCCTGGTATGTTAGTCGCTCCCAGGAGTCAAGGTACTTTTTTTACCATTCCCAGGAGTCGAGGCATATTATTTCTATTGTATTCCCAGGAGTCAAAAGTAATTGTGAGCGGACCCTGTGAAATCTTATCAAATTTCCAAATTCCAAATTTTAAGGATCCCAGGACTGTTAATGTTTTGCAACCGGAAATCGCCAATGAGCGAGCGATGTATTTTTCGAATGCTCTTATATCAGAAAAATTCCCAGGGTAAATACCTCTGCAGAATAGCTTTTTGAAAGAATAGCTTCATTGCAAGCTCCTGTTCATTGAGGCTATTGCTCCGAAGATGATGTAGTAATGCAAAAAGCATGGTGAATAGTCCGGGAATCCCCGTAAATCCGGGCTTTTCCGGACTTTCCGGGCTTTTCACTGGGCTGGTGCAAGTGTACGCAGCAGAAATGGAGTCTTCAAGGGAAACTTGATATTCTTCAGAAACTCGACGAGAATATACTGGATCTCACCAAAGAAGAAGATTTGGAACACGAAATTGAGCAAGCGGATTTGATGAGAGAGAATGTAAAAAAACTATACACCATGCCCATTATAATCGAAATTTATGGCGTCCGCGCGATCGGATAACAACACAGTGAATGGGAAATGACTACGTGCTACAACACCAGTAGAGGGAGCGACATGAGGCCCATGAGGTAAGAAACGCGTAGAATTAGCAATAAAACTACCTAGTAAACTAGACCTAAAGAAGTTCAATGGGGATATTACCACATGGATGACCTTTTGCATTGTGACTTCTACCAAGCTGCTATACATTCTAACCCAGCATTATCTAGTATAGATCAGTTTACACACTATAAAGGTTTAGTGTGGAAGGCAGCTCTAATAGCTTAAAATAGAGGAAAAGATTAAATAAAACTGAGAGAGGAGAAAAAGACTAGTTACAGGCTGCTGTGAGAATCGAACTCCAAATTGTTGGATTCGAAGCGCGCGCTCTACACCACTTTACCATAGAGCCGATTCACTTGTAATAAGGTATATATGTGTAAGTTCTGAGCCCGTGAACTTTGGGAACCAGCCGTCGTCAAGCGTTGTCAACTTGTTTGAAATTGTAGCCACGCGATTGGCTACTCAGTACAATAGGCGGAACGTTAGACCCCGTGGGGAGAGAGTAAAGTATCTGGCAATTTATTGACTGTCCCTCTGCCAGAAAGAGGAATTTTGTCAGCAAATCAGGCTACAAAGCCGAGTTTGCGACGGTCATGTCCGAAACGATGCGAGTTCGTAGTTTCTGACGAAGAATGAGCGGGCTTTTTCAAAGAAATGAGTTCATTTGGAAGAGTTAGGATAATGATTTCTCAAGTCTGAAAACTTCTGGGGTAAGCAAAACTATCTATCTTTCACCTGACGGAGGAAATTACGCCGATCGGACGGGTTTTAGTGAGAAAAATCGGCCTCAAGTGAATCGTGGTTTGAATTTGAGTGTGCAGCCTTTCCTTTCGTTTAGACAGAGAAGAGAGAAAACCCCAAAGTGAGAGAAATGCCCCATAACCGCCATTTCTAGACCCCATAGAAACAACAGGACAACAACAAACTCTTAAGGTAAGTTTATTTTCTTTATCTGAGAATTTTGTGAAATAATAGTCACACAGTGCAAATACAGATCTTGGGCTGCCTGTGGTATAAAATGGGTGGGAGTGCAGGACGGAACGATATTTGATACGATGTCATGACGTACGGACCGAGTGCAGCGAGGTTCCTACAAAACGGCCGAGCGCCATTTTCCCGTTCATCTCGACCTAACTCAGTCAATAAGTTTTTCTCATGACCATTTCCCTTGCACCAAAAGCCCGGAAATTCCGCGGTATTCCGCGGAAATAGCCCGGAAAATATTCCGGGCTTTCCCGGAGCCAATCCTGGCTTTCCGCGCGAGTAAAATTCCGCGGAAAGCCCGGAAAAATCCGGGATATTCCGGGAAACCACGGAATATAAGAAAACCTGGAAATCCACGGAAAGCCCGGAAAATACCTAGCTATCCCGAGAATTTTCCGTGCTTTCCCGGATTTCCGAATTCTAGGAAATCCACGATTTTCCAGGATTTAAAAACCTAGGGAAATATTATTTGCTTTCGCAGAGTTTATCCCAGCTTTGCAAGTAATATTTAACCTTTTTTGCTGGAACGAGTAATAGGTACTTATTGACTGAGTTAGGTCGGGCCGGCTGGGAAAATATTTTAGCTCGAGGTTATGCGCGCCCTCATCGCGTGACTTTCGTAAATGGTTTTGAAAGGAAAGCGCGCGCGGGGCCGTACGGGTCATGATAAGTTGCTATTATTCTTCCATTAGAGCGGCCGAATTCGCATTTCGGTGATTGTAGGTTCATGATGAACAATTACTAACGTGAGTACTCAATAAAGATTAGGCAGCAGAGAGGGGAAAACACAAATTAAGAGTAGTATACGATCTTAGATGATCGATTCTCTTTGAATCTTTCACTGGGACAGTTGCACGTTTACCGGTAATTTTGCATTGATATAAACTCTCGCCAGTTATGTATCTTGGATCTTGGGATGGTAGAATTGATCATTGAAGCCAGCTGACATGCCATTTGTGCTTTGTTATCAGGTTTGCATCTTTGTAATTGCACGCAGCAGCAGTAAAATTATTGACCGAACAGTGCTTAGTTTAACAAAGTTTCACTAAATCTCTTACAGATGATATAATTTACAGTGTATAATATCTACTATATACGGTATATTTGCTATTGAGTGTAAAGCAAACCTGCCTCTACCCCCCCTCCCAACCCTCCCCCCCCCCCCCCCCAACCCAAAGCAAATCTGGCTGTATGATGAGTTTTAAGAGAGGATTTTTCTAACTGTCGCGTATGTATTGCACATTAGCGCCAAAAACTAACCCGCAGACTAATTTGAATTCCATTTTTCGCTTTGGATTAACACCCTAATTGGGATATTTCGATGCCATTAAAATAATTAATTCGGCTTAGATGGCCAGTGATGACAGATCTTGAATAGAATTTGAAATAGTGTTATGCACTAGTCAGTTGTTTCCACCCCTCCCTCCTCCCTCCCCCCCCACCCCCCCCCCCCCCCCCCCGCCCCCCCCCCCCCCCCGCGACATACGGGGAATTTACCGGGCAATAGTGGGAGAAATAACGTAGCTTTGCGTCAGTTCCATGCACTACCCCCCAGGGTATTTACCTCAAATTTACGCCATGGCATATATAGATTTGACTTTATTGAAATGCAACAAAACTGTGTTACATCACAAGACGAATACGGGCTGATGGTTGGGTGTGATGGAGAGTGCCTATGTGCAGTGTGTTGGACTGAAGGGAAAGCCGAAAGCAAAGAAGTCTCTCTGTCCGTTATGCAAGGAATAACGGTGAACTGTGATCATCTTCACGTGTGAATTGGCATTTAAAACTGTTGCATGTAGTTTTAAACACTTAATATGTAATTAAAACCATCTATTGTAAATCTTGCCAGTACTGTGTTCACGTGGTGTCACGCCAACCAGAGACCATTAAATGCCTAGTAGAAATCCTGCCCCAGCTTGCGGTGGGGATTTTACATCGGAAATTTGCCCCACAGTTTAGGGTAATTCATTAAGATTACCAGAGTTCATTTACGAATTCCCCTACTATGTCGCGGGGGTGGGGGCGCAGTGGAAACAACTGATTAGTACATTATATCAAGTTACAATCATTACTCACAAAGACCTTTCAGATCTGCTTGTTCTCTCCCACCCCCTCCCCCCTCCATTTGTCATTCGATCCCAGGTCTCAATCACGCTCGGCCAATATGGCGGCCGCTTCGATGATCCGTTTGCTACGCGAAAAAACACTCTCCACCACCTGCAAGCAGGCTACACTATGGGTAAAAGTGGCTTCAGAGGATGGGACTCATTCATACGGGCTTTAGAGAAGATTTTGCGATCTTGTTTTTCAAGTAGTGAGGAAATATCATAGAGTACAGTGGTACATCTACGTTTGTAACATCTCTTTAGAAATTGCTGAACTATTGTAAGATTAGGTCGGCACGAGCCATATACGGGAAGGCCATATGTTATCTTAGGTAGTCACTATAGATTGAAATAGATAATCTCCTTTTCACTGTAGCCTTCTTGTCTTAAACTTCTAATTACATATAGGTACTAAACTACACTCTGATTGAAACATAACGCCTATCATATTGAGTGCACTATGCTGTTCAATATCACCAATTGGGTGATAAATGAGGTTTTGGTTTCTCTTACTGAAGATTTGCTCTTTACATTTAGCAGATAATATTGTACGCATGCGCGCTTAGTGCTATAGCTAGCTATCAAGAATCTCAGCCAATCAGAATCGAGACGTGAGTAAAATCTTTTTTATGGAATACGCGGGCGAATATTTCAAAAGAAATTTATATTATTTGGTATACAACGATCCTTTTTTATCCTATAAATAAGATTTGGGTAAATCTATTTTGTCTCCGAAAAGACGGAAGATTTGAACCATTATGAAAACTTTCTTTAACATTTTCTTTGAAGCCAACGGTCGTGAGTGGCGGCCGCGTCTCGAGACTAATTATGTATTAAATTTCTATATAGATTCTGATTGGCTGAAAGAGAAATAGCGCGAAATTTATTACATTTTGATTGGCTTCATCCAGCCATGGAATTCTTCGTTTGCAACTGACGTCATGGCGGCCATGTTGGATGACAATAACAAAAGATTCGGTAATAGAGTCATCCAACATGGCCGCCACGTCTTTGTCTCTTGAATCTCCGGGGATTGGTTGCAAACCAAGAATACCACTCAACCAATAATTACTTATTATTATATAACCATACGTTTTTCAGATATAACATGCGCCCTCATTGGTTGATGTATGATCACCTGACAAGTGAGCCCACGCGGGCAATAATTTTGAAAACTTTGACGTCAAAGGATAACAATTCCCAGTTTGTTCCCGCCACGTGATCACATCGTGATACTGGCAAGCTAAAGGCGGGAGATATTTGTTTACCAAAACGTCTATACATCTTCATCAAAAACCTACCTTTTTCAAAGAAAGAAAGCGTTTAAAATGGAACCAGCTCCAAAGGAACAATTTACAACAATCAATCTTTATCAATCTTGAGAGAGCGAAATTGGTAGCTTACAAAGGATGTAAGAAAGACACAAAACGATACTAAAAACGTCCACAACGGGTGCTCACTTATTTAGGATGTTTAGAGCTAGTCCCTAATTTTGTTTTGTTTTTACGGCTAAGTCACTAAACGACAAATAAATATAATGCTACCCTACATTTAAAAAACCCTAAAAATTACTGTTTGGGAAAAAATAACCTAGGTTGGACACAAATTAACCAAGGTTAAAAAAATAACCTAGTTTGGACAAAAATAAACTAGGTTGAACCAAAATAACCTAATTTGGACAAAAGTAAACTAGGTTGAAAAAAATAAACTAGTTTGGACAAAAATAAACTAGTTTGGACAAAAGTAAACTACATGTAGGTTGAAAAAAATAAACTAGTTTGGACAAATTTAACCTGAAGTATTTTTTAAACTACAACATCTATATAACAAAACACTTAATGATTGGTCCCTCGGGAAACCAGTGAGTTGTGCATGTTTCCCTCGATTCTCGAGGTTTCCCTCCACTGGCTTCTCGGGAAACATCGAGATTTTTGGGAAACAAAACTCGCTGTTTCCCTCGGGGCCAGTCATTAAGTGTTTAATAAGACACCTCGGTCACTACTTAAAAAAGTCAAGAAACAAAGTTACTAAAATCTGTTTAGGCGTAATGAGAAACAGTCGGCAATTGCAAGCCCAGCCAAACAGATTCCATTTGGATTCGTTCTAGGGTACTAACTGGTAAAGCGTAAATGGAAACCAACGCTTCCTTTGTTATATATTCAACCTTTTATTTTTCCTCCTTAATCTTAAATCCCTCTGAATACATTCTCAATATTCATATACAATCATATTTAATCATACTGAACACAGATAGGTTGGAAACAATTTTATTTTGGAAGAATGGAATTGTGGATCTTTAAGTTACAAAAGTAGGTGATGCCCTTCACGTCTATTACGTACTTATTATAAGGTCATTTAGGTGTTCGTCCCCTTAATAGATGAACAGAAATCTCCAAACATTTGCTAACACACTCAAAAATGCAAATAAAAAGCTGGAATTCTTGTTGTACATAAATCCCCCTGTCTCCCTTTGATTTTGATATATGTCTAACTGCCAGGCTAGGAAGAGAGAAAGACCGGCAAGCGTAAGAAGCAGGAATAAGATTTTATAGTACCGATAAGGAATCATGTACCTTTGTAGAGCTTGTTGACAACGTTGTATTGTTGTCATGCATGTGCTGTTATTTTCTGAGATTTGTAAGCTTTCCTCAAGCGAGCTCTCATTCAGATCTCCATTGGACTCGTCACTGGATGACGCAACAGGAGTTGGTAAGCTTTCTACGCAACTACCGGCAAAATAATCATCACTTTCATCTGTTCCTGATGATACGCTTGATGTTCCACTACTTTCCATTAAATGTTCTTCTGCCTGTCCTTCCTTTGAAGTCAATTCTGACACATTTTTCTTCCTACCTTCTGGGTTTTTATCTGGGTTAGACACACCTTTGAGAGATCCATTCCTTGGAAACCTGTTTGTCCTAAAGATGCCTGAAGTTCCAAGAAAACTGTGACACTGTTCACACCGTGTGTCAATAAGACTTATCGAACGACTCACGCCCATGTTTCTGAAATGCCGCTTGTCCTCTCTCATCTGCACATGCGCAATGAGGTCCATCATCTCCTTCAGGTGCTCTTCAAGATTTCGCTCATGCGACTCGAGACGTTTTTGATTGCTGACCATCTTTAGGACTTTCTTGTAAATCCTCTCCAAGTCATCTGACGTACTATCCAACCTGTGCTTCAAGTCTTCAATTGTGTTGCTTAGACATTGGATGGTTTCCAGAAGCAGGCTTAACCGGTTATTTAGCTCCTTTAGTGCCTGGTCCTTTTCATCGTCTCGTTTGCGAACGCCACCAAGTCGTTCCATCATGTTGGTATTCAACTCTCTTTCTCGGTTAATGGCGTCATCTTTCTCTTGCAGCAGTTGCTGAAGATAGAATGCATGTTCTTCCAAACTCGTTTTCTCTTCCTCCAGTCGTATCTTTGCTTGCTGTAGCTCAATCCATTTGTTCTCTATCTTGAAGATTGACAATCCTGAAAGGAAAATGGTGGGTTTATTGTCACGTATTTTTCTGCTCGCTGGAACGTTTTCCAAAGGCTTGCACAAATGACATCAACGAATGTTTCACGACTCGGTCAATATCCACCGGCAGTCACCTTCAATTCGGGAAATAATTGACTGTTAACTATTCACAACACTCGAAAATGAAATGCGTGTGTAAAATAGGAAATAGTGCCTAATAGATATGACCTGCACATATCCACGGGTTATTTACTCCCTTGGAATAGTGATAAATACCAGACCGGGCACTCTAGCTTGCTTCGTTCATATTGATCAGCGCCAAGGAGAGCAGTGGAACGGCCCACCCTCCAATCCTCATGCGGAAGATTTGTTTGGAGAACTCGTTCGATCCATATCTTCTTGAAGCGCTTGATCAACGTTTCCTCATGTCTTATTACAATGAGTGCGAGTTGCGAGTGTTGTGAAATAAAATACTAATATTCACTGTTTTCGGTCTCGCGCGCGTAGAATTCACTTGTTAGTGGCTTTGTAACTTTTTGAACTAATTTGAGGCTGTATATTTTAATTGTGTGGTGCGGTATCAGTGACTAGCAGTGGATATTTACCTCCGGCTTCTTCGTTTCGTGGCTCGGTAAATATCCACCACTAGTCAACGACACTGAGGGAAATAATTGTTAACTATACCTTCATTAGCCCACTTTCCAATCCACCATGAGAACAAAGTCATTCTTCCCACTGCACTGACTAACCAGCTCTTGGGTGTTTGAAACATGCTCGAAATCATGTACGATAACACTGATTTGTCTTTCTCTAAACCTATCAATCAATAAGACATTATAGTGTTACTGTTGAAAGCGCATGCTGTCCGCGCGCTAGTATGATGTCATGTATTCGTTTGCTGACTTTGCGATGGGCCAGTCATTCATACTTTGCCCGTCGGGATCTCCTTATTTGGAATGTGTTAGTATCTCCATCTTCATTTATTATTAATGGCGAGCTGGGGTGGCGCAGTGGTTAAGCGCTTCGCCTTTCACCCCTGTGACTCGGGTTCGATCCCCGGACGTGGCGCCATATGTGAGTTGAGTTTGTTGGTATCTCGCCCTTGCTGCGAGGGTTTTTCTCCGGGTTCTCCGGTTTTCCTCCCTCCACAAATACCAACCCGCTAAATTCCAATTCGATCTGTGAATTAGCCGGGTCCTGGCTTTGATCAGCCTCTTTAGCAGAAACTGTTACAAGCATCACGCTAATTATAAAGTAAAACAGAATAGAATCTAAACATTATAAAATTATAAAAAATAGAATGGTTAATATATAATACAACATCAATAATAAAGATCAATCAATCAACCCGAAAATACTTATTTAGTTTAATCTTAAGAATATCCAGGCTATTCCAGTCTCTCGTTGTATTTGGAAAAAGGAATATTTAAACACGTCTTCAAAAACTCATGAATAATTAATGAGCATTTTGTCCAATCAGATGAAGCAAATCAGTCACGTGCATGCTCCTTTATACCTGATAAAATCTCATCATTCTAAAAGCCCGCGGAGGGATTTCAATTTTGTCCCAGGGGGAAACGGGGTTAATGATTGAGACAATGGAATTTCTATTGATGTTTCAGCTTTCTCATTGAATTGCTAATTAGGATGAACGTTTTATATAAAGAATACTAATGAACATGAAATTTTATATAAAGTTTCATCCTAATTAAGAATTCACTGATAAAGACCCAAAGATAGCAAAAAGTACACGGAACATAAGGTACCTAGATAATAAATTTTGCACTAAATTTACTAATATCAGCAGACTACCGAGATACACAGATAATATTTTTAAAATGAAGTTATCCAACTACCATTACTTGTTTACCGAGCCACTGTTTAGTTCCAATTATTAAACCAAACTCAAAGCCGTCAAATAATAAAAACGTGCATTAAACTTACATATTTTGTGCCGGAGTCAAAATTTAGAGTCTGCCGTCATGTCAGTCACATCGCTTTCCAAGTCTTGAACTTTATCGAGGTAAACCACGACACCAAATCCTTCAAGTGCATTGCGAAACGCCGCTTCAAACAACATAGTATGGTAATTTCTTCATGTCATTCCATTGAGATGTTCGTAATTGCAGGCGGTGATTACTCTAATATTTTGCATGGCGTTGTGAATACAAAGGTTCAATGGTTCGTTAAGTAACTATTCCCTTGAGATGTGCGTCTTTCTTTCATTGCATTCTTAAAGCGTTTTTGAAGCCGTTTAAAACACTTACAGCACGTGTTTTATCAAGTCTAAACATTATCGGGCTTCGCCCTCGAATTTTTAAACTTGATAAAACACTGCTGTTCGTGTTTTAAACAGTACTTGAGAAACATGTTCTATATAGTATGAAGTAAATTCATAACTTCCCCGAGTATGCATTTCTCTTGCTGGTATAAAGTATTTAGTTTTATCCACCTCTATAATTAGTAATTAGGTCATGAGTTATCTTATATAACATAATTAAGCGTGCTTGCTTACACCTTACTGGAAGGGATTCCCAGTCTAATTCTTGAATCATAGTTGTTACACTTGAGTTATATCTATAAATATAAATAAATAAATAAATATTTTTTTTTGTTATAGCAGGCTATGTATTTCAGCATAGCTGGTCGGGGCCTGCTTTCAACTCCACACACACTCCCCACTACATTCATATATTTTTATACATACTACTCTCAAACTCACATGTTGATTTTTACGGAGGGAGGAAACCGGAGAACCCGGAGAAAATCCTCGTGGCAAGGGAGAGAACAACAACAAACACACTCAACTCACATATGGCACCAAGTCCGACTCGAACTCGGGCCGCAGCGGTGAGAGGCGAGCGCTAACACATTGCGCCACCCATGCCATCTATAATCGCCCTTACAGAAACAGGCAGCAGATCGTTAAATTCTTTCCAGTTTATAAATATCGCATTTAAAATGAGGGTCCCATAGACTATATCGCAACTCCGCCGTCGCAATGCACTATGGGACGGATACCTCAGTTTTCCTTTGTTGTCGTTGGGCGGCCATCTTGGATTTAACAATGGCAACTGAGATATCCATCCCAGAGTGCACTGCGACGGCGGAGTTGTGATATAGTCTATGCAGGGGCTGCGTACGTCTCGCAATGAATTGTGGTCAAATGAACAACCACCATCTTTTTCCGTATGATGTATTACCTGGGATCGTACCCACTATGTCCTGGTTCTGTTTTCGTGATTTGTCCCACTGTCGTCTTTGAACAGCACTCCGATTTTTTTCCAAGCAGAGCGCTATACTCAGTTCTTCAATCTCTTGGCGCAGTTCCTCGTTCAGAGTAATCTGTGAGTTTCTTTCTTTCATCAATTCTATTGCAATCGAATTGCGCTGATGCAGGGTGATCTACAATTGATAAAATCAATCAATCAATCTTTCATTTGTTATAGCAGGCTGGTTATTATGACAGCTTACAGCTGATGTGGGCCTGCATTTACTCCTCACACACTTGTCTTTCGGACAAACAACACTCGACTCACGTGTTGATTTTTATTGCGCGAGGAAAACCGGATAACCCGGAGAAAACCCCTTGAATGCAGATATGGAATCAACAACAAACCTAACTCACTGAGTGGTTTGCTCGAGCCATGAATCGAACCCGGAACCGCAGCGGTGAGAGGTGCGTGTTTTACCACTGCGCCAACCTACAGCCTCCAGCGAAGTGGAGCGAGAGAGGAATGGTGGAGGAGGATATGGGGATAAAGAGGAAGGGAGCTCCCCACCGCGCCGTTAGGCGAGTTATTGTAAATCCCAAACAGTTCGGGCTTGTATCTTACTTGTGAAATGAAATGAATTACAATATTTAACAATTTTATGAATTTGTGATGGGAGCGTAAAATTAGAGTTGAGTGATACACTTTACGTCACGGACATGCGCAGTGTACACAAAACAGGTCCCATAATGGTGAGTTGTGAGACCTCCCTCATGCTAATACCAGTGTAGTTAGTATTCTGCGCAAGTAGTAGTTAGATATGCGAAATCACTGCGCATCTTTATTCAGTGTCGTCCTAACAGGGCCCGCGGAGCAGGGATTTGAGTGGGGTGTGGCTAGATTGAGCAAGCGCGAGTTTTCTAGGGTGTTCGGGAGCATGCCCCCCGAGAAAATTTGAACGTTACGTCTTCTGAAATAGATCTAAAACTGCCGACCATGAAATGTGCAATTTATACCGACTAAAAACACCCACGTTTAATGTTTTAACTGACTGTACAAAAATGTATGTTGGGGGAGGGGCCGTAAATCACCCTATCCTCTCCCGCTCCGCGGTCCCTGCCTAGCTCACCTCGGGTTTTCGTGCAACAAAGACTAGCCTCGCCCAACATTGTCTTCTACATGAACACATTATCTGCGCATTCGCATTGCCCACTATTGCTGTATGTGCTACTAAAAAGTTTCGTCTCGCCTCAAAATTAAAAAATCCCTTTGTGAAACCGATCGCTCGAATTTCGCGACTTAATTTGAAGCCAATATCACCTACGAGTTTATCCAGCAAACGCAACTCTTATTGCGGCATTTCGGGCCCAAAATGTTTTAAGTAGAGTATCAGGACCTCTTCGTAAGCTTTCTTAAGGATTCCCTCGTACTTTGTAGGCCATGACAGCCCTTCTACCCGAGAATTCACACAGCTCAACACTTTTTCCATACTGTCGCCATTGCCTGATATCAGGAGTGTGGCCCGCCAGAAAGAGAAAGACCGAAAATTCGATGTGCGCATAGGACCGTGAAACTGGTCTATTAGTACTAAACTACACAACGCTTGGATAGGCATATTGTTTGCGCATGCGCATTGCGTGCCACTGTTGTACTACTATGAAAACACTTTTTTTAATGGGACCTGAAGCAACTGTAGGATCAGAGTCAGAACCCGGCTAAACTACAAATCGAATTAAAATTTAGCGTGTTGGTTTCTGTGGAGCCGAGGAAAACCGGAGAATGCGGAGAAAAACCGCCTCCCGGTTAGCTCAGTAGTTAAGTTCCGATCTGTCGAGCGGGAGGTCGCGGGTTCAAACCCCGGCCGAACCAACACTCAGGGTCTTAAAATAACTGAGTAAAAGGTGCTGCATTTGTGAAACATCTGCAAATGGTAAGACCGTCTTCTCGGATAAGGACGTAAAATCGTAGGTCCACTGACGGAGGCAGGCCTAGAAGGGACCTTGAGTACTATTGTTTGTACTCCTGTGATCAGGCTCTGGTCCGAATGTCTCATATCAAATCAAATCAAAACCCTCGGTGCAAGGGTGAGATACCAACAAACTCAACTCACATGTTACCTGGGCTGGAACCTCTCCTGGCCTCTATGTTTTGTTTGTTGTATATTTTACTTTATTCTATTTTGTATCTTCTATTATGGCCGAAGTAAGTAAATAAAAATAAATAAATAAATAACCTGGCTACAGTGGTGAGAGGCAAAGCGCTAACCACTTGCGCCACCCCCCTAAAGGTATGTACCTACCTCAAATGCCTTTACTTTCTTCAACAGGTTTTCTACATTGCGGTCCACTGTGGGATTTTCACTGTCGATACCCTCTGCGGAAGGTTTCTCCATGATTGTTTCCTCTTTTGGTTTGAAGTGTAACACCGTCTCGTGGTGGTTCTTGTGATGCGGCGAGGTTTCGTCTTCACGTTTGTTAAATGGTTTTTGAACGAATACTACCGTCCTCATCTTCCACAATGGTTTATTCCATTATCTTTTCATCCAGGAAGCATCCTGCAAATCATACGTCAGTACTCTTTTAATAAATCATTTATTTATACACGGTGCGTTTAACTGCAGCATAAGCTGATGTGACAGTACCGTGCTTAAAGTAAACAGAATATATAAGAATCCCTGTCGACGAGGAGGCAAATCGGATGGCTATTTACAAGCGTGGTCGAGCGCACGAGGAATCGAACTCGGGGTCCTGGATTGCGAGTCCGCCGTGTTAACTACTCGACCATGCGCCGCCGCCTCTTCGAAATACGTATTGAGCTACATACTAAAGAACGCTTATTTATGATAATAATAATAATAATAATAATATTTTGACACGAAAGCTCCACTCACAATTTGTGATTTTCAGGGAGGTAGTGTATTATATATATATATATGTATATATATATACAGTCGCTGCCAAAAAGGTTGTCCAGCAGAACATAATATAATACTTTAATATCCATTGTTTTGGCCTATTGTGTTGGCCTAGACAATAGCTCAAAACAATGGATATTATAGTATTATATTATGTTCTGCTGGACAACCTTTTTGGCATCGATTATATTATATACATATATACATATATATATATATATAATACACTACCTCTGTAAAACAGCAAAGATAAATGGTTGAAATCAAACAGAAATAGTATAAGGATTATTATAAAATTAAGGTATGTGCCAGTAAGATTTAAAAATTGATAATGTAGTTGATTGTTTAAAGTGCACCTAACCCCTTTTGCGATTTTTATACATATGAATCTTTGAAAGGTTTTGAGTACTTCTGCGAAGAAATGTTTGGCTTACAGAGAATACTTTATGTTTTAGGCTCGTTGGAAATGGTAAAATTTGACCTTTCCTGACCCATGACCGCGTAAGAAAAAGCCTGGAGTGGGTCGATTCTGGATCTTACGTCATCTAATTCATTCGACTTTGCAATAAGTTGAATAAATGTTTAGCATGTTGTCTAAAATAAATGTTTTGTTTACTGACAACTCACAGACCGTATAAATTCTCTATATATCGATGTTGTTGCGATAGAAAGGCGCCATGGAGAATAATGCATTAATGAGGTGATGTAAGATCCAGAATCGACCCAGGCTTTTTCTTACGCGGTCATGGGTCAGGAAAGGTCAAAATTTCACCATTTCAAGCAAGCCTAGAACATAGAATATTCTCTGTAAGCCAAACATTTCTTCTCAGAAGTACTCAAAACCTTTCAAAGTTTCATATGTATAAAAATTGCAAAAGGGGTTAGGTGCTCTTTAACTTCAGAGTCTAAAGAGGTTCAGTGCATGGTAGGTAAACTTCTGTTGTCCCCAATTCCTACGTGCGAATGGTAAATGTAGATTATGCTGACGGCGTGCATTATATGTATGAAAGTCGTGATTCTTCTTTAATTTAAAGTTCAAGTCCACCATGCTATTTAAGCATTTAAAGATAATAATACAGCGATGATAGCGCCGTCGAAGGTACAGTGGCATGGTTTTCAGTTTAATATTTCGAGTGCAAAGTCGAGCATAAGTCGAGCAGCATTATTTTGAAGAACCTGAATGGTCCTATCGTCTAAGTCATCTGAGAACTATTAGCCCGCTACGTAGACTTTCTCAAAGTCCTTCTTAGCCCCCCGCACGAACGACTTTTCCCACTTGCAGCGCGCCAAATTTACCGGTTGATTTTTCAACCGGAGGCGTGGCTTATGACGTACTAAGATTTGCCCAATTACAAAGCGTCAATTCTTCAGGCATTGTCTGTTGACGTGTCAAGTCAGTCGACCGTGGATGTGGTATTTACTATTTGATTGTACTCAGAAAGAGTTTGTAAAAGGCGCGAAATGTAAGCTCCGCCCCTAAAACGTGTTTTCGCGCCAATACATAATCCCCCGATTCAATTTCCTGCAAGTGAAACAAGTCGAACTCGCCTCTCACTTCGATTCTCGCGCTCGATTTTTGACCCAGTAATCGCTTACCCAGTGACTCAGCGAGTTCGACTTGGAGCATGTTTACCCGCTACGGTACAACGGCCTGGGCAAACGAGAACTCGTTGTTGCGGAAACATTGTTGCTGATAATGTCTCTTGGATGAACAAACGCGCATAAAGCAAGTAAAATGTTTTGCTACCTGGCTGAGCAAACCAAGAAACATTTTACGGGAAACAAACGTTGGCGCATGCGCCTTAATCATGCCAGGAAGTTTGCGCGTGCGCAACACATGTAGCATCATATGGAATATAGTCAACATTGTTACTCACTGGAAAAACTGGATCACTTCCATGGGTAGATAGATAGATAACACTTTATTTAAAGAGGGTGCACAATTACAGTAAATACCGTATTCTCCCTTGTGACCCTAACAAAAAGGATTGGAAATAACAAAATACAAATATTACTCTAAAAAAGTTTGAAAGCGAAAGCGATTTATGAAAAAATATAAATATAAATCCTAATTTACTTAGTTAGCTAAATATATATCATAGTCCATTGACTAAGTTTTACTAACACGAAAATTATCAGGAGTGTACTTAGACATTGAAAATTGAAAATACAGTTGAATCTTAAGTGAAATTATTGATTTACAATCTTTAATATCATTCAGTAGAGTGTTCCAGATGTTAATAACTGAATAGAAAAATGTTCTGCAGAGACTGTTTGTGCGTGGGACAGGAAGCCTATACTTAGTATCGGATCTGTATCGTACACAGAAGTAAATTTAAAAGAGGATAGCTTGTTAATGAGATAATCAGGCGCCCGTTTGTCTTGAATTCTTTTCAAAAGAGAGAAACGATTAGCGATACCAAGCTTATCGACAGGTTGCCAATTCAGTTTATTAAATAAAACAAGAGATCTAGTGTCCATTGGGGCGTCAAGGATAGTGCGAGCAATGCGTTTCTGAATTCTGAAGAGATCATCTAGGTGGCAGACTCCACAATTTCCCCATATTGTTGAGCAGTAGTCAAGCAACGGTTTGATGTTTGGATCACTTCCATGGGATGGAAGTTTGTTGGAAGATAGTTGGAGGTTGGAATTTCCATGGTTTTGCACACTTCCAATGGATGTGAATATGTTGGAAATACCATGGAAATTGTGTTGGAAACTTAGTCTCTATTCCCGTGCCCGTTGCGCGAGTACGGTCACGATATTGGTAATGGAGCCTAGTTGGAAACTTTCCAAGAAATTTCCATCTCATGGAAGAGATCCATTTTTTTCAGTGACGTCGTCGAACATGTCTGCAAAACGCTTGCACATGTGTGAATTTCACCCGGGAAAGGACGTTGCGCACGTAATTTGAACTTAAAAACATTTTTTACAAAAAAGTATAAGCTTCGAATTTGAAATAAAACTCTGAACTCTTGCCTTTTTGCTCGGAAATTTCGGTCGGCGTTTCTGCGTAAAAGCATTCAGGATCATTTAGAGCTGCTCTCGCCCTTTCTACCGCAGACTGAACATGCGCAGACCTGTCACTTCGGCGAGAAAACGGGAATAATAATAACAATAATAAAGACTTTATTTAGCGAGGGTAACACATAATAGCAACGCTAATAAACTTGTGGCCCTCCTAATAGTTAAAATACAAACAGTGATAAAAAGCTCTACGTTCTACATATACAATATTAAAATCTAAAAAACTACTAATCTATAACTAGCTAAATTTAAGTATAAAAATGCAAGAATATATAAAACTAGACTAGGCATAAAAATGGACAACAGGAAAAGATAACGGATAAAATTGAATTAAATAACAAAATGATGTATAAATTTCTGCTCACTAAAAATTCGATTCCACATGTTACGTCTAAAAGAATGTAAAGAGTCTTGCTTCCTTAAATCTAATGGTAGAGAGTTCCACAATTTACAACTAGTAACAGCAAATGTTCTACCTCCTTCAGTTTCTCTAGAATAACGGGGACAAATCACATTAATACCAGAGTATCTTGTGTTACGGGCATGTAATTGATTATTAAGCTTGATTTGCTCCATTAAGTAGGATGGAAGGTTGCCATGGATACGCTTATATACAATTGAACATTTACTTATTTTTGACTCTTCATAAAAAGGTAGCAAGCGCAGTTTATTAAACAGTTGCACCGATGGTGAAAGTCGATCTGCAAATAAAATTACTCTTGCAGCTCTTTTCTGTAATTTCAGTACTCTGCCTAAACACTCTTTATCACAAGATGCCCATATAACGCTTACATAATTCATTACTGGTCGGATCATGGCGTTATAAAAAAGAATTCTTTGTGGCAAAGGTAAATATGACCTTATTTTTCTTAGTAATGCTATGCGTTGGGAAAGTTTCTTACAGAGTTTGTCTACGTGATCGTTAAATGACAAATGACTATCAATCACCAGACCTAATAGGGTAGCACTAGTAACGTTTGCAAGCTTCTTTCCATTAACTGTAATATTCGGATGTTCTTCAATCCTAGAGGCAAGTCGTTTACCGGTAATGAACAAGACTTTCGTTTTATCCTCATTAAGGGGAAGTTTATTAGCCGATGCCCACAGTTGGACTTCAGCAACAGATGTGTTAAGTGCCCTTTCGAGGTGTACCATAGAACCACAATCGGCAGAAGCTGTCACCGTGGTGTCATCAGCATACAGGTCTGTCTGCGACGAGACATGCAACGGCAAGTCATTAATAAATATAATGAACAATAGCGGTCCCAGAATAGAGCTCTGTGGCACTCCATGTTCCATAGAAACAACAGAGGACTCCTTGCCCGCCAAGTAGACAGTTTGCTTTCTATTTGAGAGATATGACTGTAACCAACTGTGTTCGCGGTCTACTATGCCATAACACTTCTGCTTCTGGAGCATGATTTGGTGATCCACCATGTCAAACGCCTTGCAGTAGTCAATAAGAAGCATACCGCTGACCTTGTTCTTATCTAAATTGGATAGCAGCTCATCAATGATCTTAATGAGAGCTGTTTCAGTATTATGTTGCTTACGAAATCCAGACTGCCTGGAATAGATTAAGTTATTTTCACACAGAAAGGTGTATAATACGTCATGCACGTGTCGCTCTATGACCTTGGACAAAACGGGCAAAACCGAGATTGGCCGGTAATTTGATGGATCACTCGAGTCACCACTTTTAAACAAAGGTGTGACTTTAGCAGTCTTCCAGCGCTGTGGGAAAGTCCCAGATGAAATGGAATAATTTATCATCCTTGCAACACTTGGAGAGATGACAGGGGCCGCAATACGCATCATCCGCGCACTTAATTTGTCGATACCTGCGGCCTTATTTGGGCTGATCTTCTTTAAAATGTGAAGGACGTTTGCACCGGTTATATCTGTAACAGAGAATAATACCTCCGGGTCTTTTCTGGACGTAACAAAGTTCACCAACTTCGAGATGTCAAATTCAATATGCGGTAGTGTTGCCCTTAACTTATCTGCAATACTAGAAAAATGAGAATTGAATCGTTCTGCTATTTCTTCCTGGTCTTCAATAACACCGCCTCCGTCCTTGAGATTTTTAACTTCACATTTATTCTTCTTAGAGCCGGTTAAAGTCTTTATTGTCTTCCAAATCACCCTAGTATTATTCTTATTGTCCTCAAACGTTGATCGGTAAAAGTCACGCTTCGCACATCTCAACAAACTGACTGCTTTGTTCCTGGCCGCCCGATAATTAGCCCAGTCATCGCTACTGTTTGTGCGCCTTGCAGTTTTTAGCAATGAGTCTCTTGTGCACAATTGTTTTACTACTGAGTTAGTTATCCACGGAGCTTGGACGGTTCGTTTCACGCGCTTTTCACGCCAAGGGCAATGGGAGTCTAATGCATTGTTGAAAATCAACTCCCAGGCATTAACAATGTCATCAATGTCCTCAAAAACAAACGCTGTATCCCACGGGGCTTGTTTAAGTGTATCTTTAAATTGACCTTCGTCAAGCTGTTTCATATTACGGTATTTAATGTTTTTGTTATTCTTGCAAGAATTACCATAGGAAATTTCACGTGCATATTTACGCACAGCAAAAACAGGCAAGTGGTCAGCCAACCCTATGTTGTGACAAGAAATATTTCCTATTCGGTGAGGTTGATAAGAATAGATGTGGTCTAAGCATGTCCCACTGACAGGGCGTGTTATATCACTAACGAGCTGCTTAAAATGCATAGTTCGAAGACCCTTGGTTAACCGATGTTTTTCAAAGTTCGCTTTTTTGTTGAAGTCTAAATTTATGTCCGACAATATGATCGTTTCCTTATTGAGCAAATAAACCTGTTCGATATTTGCCTCAAGATTTATATCCTCAGCTTTCGAATACGACGGAGGACGGTAAATACTTCCAATAATTAGAGATCGCTTAGACTCGAAAGGGCAGACTTCAAGCCAGATAATCTCCAAGTTTTGACTCTCAAGATCCGATCTTCTTTTAACGTTAAGATCATCGTTGATAAAGGCCATAACCCCGCCTCCAGATTTATTTTTTCTGTCTTTACGATAGATGGAAAACCCGGGCACGTTATACAGAGCATCCGGTACATTTGGCTTCAGAAACGTTTCATTTATGAACAAAGCGTCCAACTGCGGCTTGCCAGATTTTCCAAGCAGGAACTGTTTTATCTGTTCGAATTTATCCACTGTTAAATGGTTAACGTTCCAATGACCCATTCGAATGCCCTTTTCTCCCAGTCCAAGGTCAAAATAGGATTGTAGATTCACATCCTCGAAGTCGGTGACAGAGCCTGACTCATTAAAAGATCCAGTAAATGAGTCCATAAAATCATCAGTTTCAGTCGATGAGAAACTAGTATCAACAGATGAGCTCAGCATTTGGTTTTCCACCGGTCCCGGGTTCAAAAGTACGTCGTTGGACAGCAGCAATAAATTGGCCGCCAGAGTGAAATTCAGCAGTCGAACCGTCATAATTTGCTGCTTGCTTGTCGCCATTTTAGCATTGGTCGACCTAGTAGGTTTGCTCCCTCTGCAGTGAATTGTGTTATATCTCGGGGCAGAAACAATCCTGGCTACCACTAGTCCATCAAGACTCAAGCCAACATTGTTAGCAGACAAATCCAGTGGATCTTGGTGCAAGCGGTTAAGAAATAAGCAAATAAGAAGAAAAATTGTGACAGAGCGGCCTAGAGCCAACCGCCGTTCCGCCATGTGCTCAAGTGTTTTCAAGGAATCATTTGTTACGGAGTTTTACCGAAACAAAACAAATTGTTTTTCATATTTCAGTACCGTTAAAACTACAATATTGAAATAAATGATCTATCTAACTTTCTTTGTTTCTATAGAGTTAGAGAAACACGGCTTTCAGCCAATCAGAGCCCACGCTTACTATCGAATCTATTTTATAAATTCAATTCAACCAGGCGCGCTTTTACATCTCAACGGTTTCAGTTTTAACTGCATGTATACAGTCGAAACAACGACATAATATATATAGGCAAGCCTATGAGCTGAGTTCCCAATAATCAAATACGAAGAGATGCACGCGCATATATGCAATGGAAATCAATTTACGAAATTAAATAGTCCATGCTGTGCAGTTGAGATACATGCGCATATGTAACGAGAAATGTAATGCTTGCGTGCAGACGTAATTATGAAAATAAATTATGCACGTGCAGTTGAATTGAGAGGAGACTGGATAAGGATCATTTTGAGTCTCTTCAGGAAAGTATCTATAACTTTGCAAGGAAGGGTGAGATTATTTTGTGCGGTGATTTCAATGCTAGAATGGGCAGTTTGGATGATACTGTGGAGGATGCTATTGATTGTTTGGGCGTTGTTGCTGATTCTATTGAGCAACGAAACTCGAGAGATATTCAGATACATACTTATGGGAGATCTTTAGCTGAGTTGTGTTGTGGTAATTGTTTGATTACTCTAAATGGTAGAACGAAAGGGGATTTCCTCGGTCAGTTTACGTGCCAGACTTACAATGGTGCAAGTGTGGTTGATTATGCTATTGTTTCTAATAATTTATTTCCGTTTATGAGCCATTTTTTTGTATCTAGTGTAACAGAATTTTCGCATCATTGTTTTTTATCTTTTGCTATGAAGGCTGAAGTTCCTAGTGTGTTGGAAAATCAAATGGAATTAACGCCGCATCCGATGGCGTTTTTGTGGAATGATGAATTGAAAGGTGTGTTTTGTGACATCATTGATTCTGAAGAGGTTCATAACGAGTTGGATAGTTTGTTTGACTCTTCAGATGAAGGAAGTTCGGACGTTGAATCTTTAGTTAATAAATTCACAAACATTATAGTTTCTGCTTCTTCAAAAGTGATGTTTATTAGAAATAGAAGCGGTCCTAGGAGGACTCGTAGGAAAACAGTGCAAAAGCAGAAATGGTTTGACAAGAGCTGTCATGATTTTAAAAAGGAACTACGAAATTTGGGTTATTTAGTTTCGAAATACCCAAATGATCCTTTTTTGAGACAAAAATTATTTTCGACGAAAAAGGATTATAAGCGGTTAATTAAACGGTCAAAAAGAAGGTTTCAGAGTGAGATGTTAGACAAAATTCGTGTCTTGGAAGACACTAATCCAAAAGAATTTTGGAAACTAGTAAACCTTATTAAAACGCATAAGTCCGCAGGTGTTTCTAACGACGTATCCCCGGCAGAATGGTATAGCTATTTCAAAGATTTGAACAAAGTCAGTTTTATAACGGAGGGTAGCAGTGATGAAGCTCAAATTGTGAAAGATTTTCAAATTTGGGCTGCTAGCAATAGTGAGATTCTTGACGAGCCTATTTCTATTGAAGAAGTTTGTAATTTATCCAAAAGGCTTAAAAGTAAAAAGACGAGTGCGAGTGACTCAGTGAATAACGAAATCATCAAAGTATCTATGGATATTTTAGCACCTTATTGTCAAACTTTTTAATGTGGTTTTGTCTCGTGGTATTTTTCCGCGCATTTGGTCGGAAGGTTTAATTGTACCTCTCCATAAATCAGGAAGTAGGTTAGATTGTGTTAATTACAGGGGCATTTGCATTAGCAGTTGTCTTGGGAATTTTTTTACGTTAATTTTAAATGCTCGCTTGAATGTCTTTTTAAGAGAAAACAAAATCTTGAATAAGTGCCAAATAGGTTTTAGGCAAGGTTTCAGAACATCTGATCATGTACTGGTTTTGAAAACGATGATAGACTTCTATAAGGCTAATCATAAACCATTATTTGCTTGTTTCATTGACTTTAGGAAGGCATACGGCAGTGTTTGGAGAGAGGGGTTGTTTTTCAAGCTAATTCAGTACGGATGTAGTAGAAAGTTTATACACATTCTTCTTAGTATGTATTCTTCTGTAAAATTGGCGGTGAAGCCTTGAATCAAGGAGTCACTCCTTTTTTTCAGTCAGATATTGGGGTGAAACAGGGGTGTAATCTTAGCCCTACGTTGTTTAATATTTTTATAAATGACATTCCTGATTTGTTTAGTGCAACATGCGATCCAGTGGTGTTAGGTGATTCGAAGTTGAATTGCTTACTTTATGCTGACGACTTAGTACTTTTATCTGAATCCGAATCTGGGTTGCAATATTGTCTTCGTAGACTTGATTCTTATACTCGTAGGTGGAAGTTACGAGTTAATTTGAAAAAATCTAAAAATATATAGTTTTTGGAACACAGGCCCAGAGACGTTTGTTTGCGACATCTAAATGGTATTTTGGCAGTGATCAGTTAGTTTGTGTAGATGAGTATACTTACCTAGGGATAACGTTTCATTTTGCCGGTAGTTTTAAACTTGCCCAAAAGGCTTTGTATAATAAAGCTCTACGGGCTTACCACAGTCGTTTAAAAGCTTCTCTAATGTTGAGAATGTTCCGGTTAAAGTGCTGTTGAAGCTCTTCTCCACGGTTGTAGCTCCGGTGTTGTAGTATGGCTGTGAAATTTGGGGAGTATATATGTTGGGGAAAATATCTAGTTTTGGTCTTTTTAAACAGAAAATGTTTAATGTTGTTAATGATTTAAAGAGGCTTCATTTGAAATTTTGCAAGCGTGTTTTAGGTGTTCATTCTAAAGCTACTAATTTAGCAGTCTATGCGGAGTTAGGCAGAGTACCTATGATTGTACATATTTCCGTATTAGTGGTGAAGTATTGGTTACGCACGAAGGACCCTTTTTATAGTGATACCCTCGTAGGGAAAGCCGCATACCAGTGCGGTATACAATCAAATTTTCAGGGTGTAATGTTCACAAATTATACCCTAAAGTTATGTGGTTTGAAATCTCTTCAGGATCTTTCTGTACCTTCTAAGCAAATTGGAACTTTGGCCAAATACTTAAAATCGAAATTGTATGATTATTATGATTACGTTTGGAAATGTCAAGTTCAACAGGGTGGTTTACCACATTGTAGCGGCGGGAAATTACGCACATTTAAACAAGTTAAGTTTAATTTAGGTTTTGAAAAGTATCTCTCTCATATTTCAAACATTAAATATCGTCAGGCGGTGACTAAGCTAAGGATTTCTGCGCACAAATTGCCTGTTGAGTCTGGCCGATATAAAAAAATTCCACATGACGAACGTGGTTGTACAATGTGCGATTTGGGTGAAGTAGGAGACGAATTTCACTATTTAATGACTTGTAATAACAGGAATTTTATAACTCTTAGAGAAGATTTCATTAATAACCTGTTGGATGTAAACAGTTCATTTCGATATTTTAGTAAGCGGGCTTTGTTTTTATATATAATGTCAATGAAGGACGATTCGATTATGAAGTTTTCAGCCAAATATTGCTATGATATCATTGTCATGTTCAATGCTTGTAATACTTCTTAGTTTTGTATTTAGGTGTTTATACAGTTGTACTGTTATTACCGTAATTCCAATGTACCGTTGTTGGTATAAGGAAGGATTAAAGTTAGTTATGTAACTGAAAAGGTGACGGCATACAACAGAAAAAACTTGACGCGTACGCGTGCACTCGAAGATGTAACGGAAATTAAAGTTGGAAATTGAATGTTACACGAGGCAATTTTTCTTGCGACTTGCAATGCAATGTTGACTATCGAAAATCATTGCAAGTTGCTGTGGGGTGTTAGACGTACGCAACGTTCTTTGCAACTTGCAATGCGATATACTTAAGCCCGCCGCCAGATAGTTACAATTTTCAGCGGGAACTCCTCAATAAATAAAAAACAAGTAAATTACAACATATGGCAACATGGCGCGGTTCACCGTAGGAAAGCGATGTGTATTTTAATGTTTTGAGTTGGAACATGGAGAAGAAAACGATAAAAAGAGACGCAGTACAACGTGGTTAAAACATGGACGATTGTTCAACTCACTCAACAGCTCAACCTTCTCTGCATCCGTCAACTGGTGTCTATATGACATTTTCGGCGACGCCAAATAAGCTGTTTTCTTTGTCTACCTCTTCGCCGGGAAACGTAAACAAATCCATCTTGGATTGCGGTGCGAATTTCACCTCCCCTCCCCTCTCCCATTGGGCTATAACTATGAGAATTGTGATTGGTTGTTTCGCCAAAATTGCAACACAAGTTGCGAAGAGGGATGTTACACGGTGCAACCGATCGCGCAGCGTTGCGAAAAGTAGAAGATCGTTCTACTTTCCCTACAACTTGGCTCGCAATATTTCGTTGCGAGACGAGTTGTAAAGAGGGGTGTTACACGCGCAATTTCTTCTGCAACTTGTCTCGCAATGGCGTAGCAAGTTGCAAGAAAAATTGCCTCGTGTAACAGGACCTTTACGCATTACGGCAAAAAAATTACACTGATCATTGAGATAACTTAGAAAATCACAGAATGCCATAAACGGAGGATTGAATGTAAAGGACAGGACGGAGTTAAAATCCATACAAAATCGAGATCGAAAACCTCACGTGGTCCGCGCGCAGCTGGTGCTCGGGCGGGCAAGAATTTCACTCTCGTGCAAAATGTATAATAATAATAATAATAATAATAATAATAATAATAATAATATTTTGACAGGAAAGCTCCACTCACAATTTGTGATTTTCAGGGAGGTCCTGTATTAAAAATATATATTTCACTAATATATGGAAAACAGAAAAGATAAATGGTTGAAATAAAATAGAAATAGAACAAGGATTATTATGAAATTAAGTTATGTGCCAGTAAGATTTAAAAATTGATAATGTAGTTGATTGTATAACTTCAGAGTCTAAAGAGTTCCAGTCTAATAGTGCATGGTAGGTAAACTTCTGTTGTCCCCAATTCCTACGTGCGAATGGCAAATGTAGATTGTGCTGACGGCGTGTATTATATGTATGAAAGTCGTGATTCTTCCGCTCCGCTATAAATGTTTACATAACTTGTCAATTCAAGTTTGTTCCTTTTTCATTATGCAGAACCTCTAGATCATTAATTAATTAATTTGTTAGAGCCGGGTGTTTTCAGTGTTAAGTAATAAGTTTAGATCTAGAAATGGTTAGCATGCAGACGGATTCAAAAACTTAAGTTATGTAAGAACTAGCTAATGACAAAATGGAAATATTATGGAAATACTTTATAAAAATATTTATTTATTCCACGTTAATTAACAGTTACGCTTCTCAGTAAGCTCCTGATAAGTTCAAGGAAGGTTGAATATCATGTGTTTGCTTATCCCATAGTTTAGAACGAATTTAAAAATAAGGAAGCTTATTAAGGTATTATTATTTCTAATCTGATAGTTTGAATGAGTAGTCGTGTATTTCCAAGCATCCTGATCAAATATATGCTGACTTTGTACACAGCTTAGAAAATGAGACCTGCGCACAGTTAAAAGGGCTGTGTCATGATGACGGACAGGACACAGTTATGTTGAGTAATTTTCATAAGAACTGACAAACCTCACGCACATGTGACATGGTTAAAATCAAATCAAAAATGACAATATACTTCAAACAAACTGCATGTGTATTGCATATCATTTCAATCAAGTATCGCGCGAGGGAGGAGACTTTTAACTGCATGTTCAGTAGACAAGCAACAGCCACCAGATCTAGACATTCTTTAAAATACTACTTTGGGAGTCTCGGCCAATGAAATACGGGTTTCCCAGTGGCCTAGTATTGCGTACGTAGTTCCGTATCCTCGTTCACAACTCCAGATTTGCGATTGTTATGATTCTAAAGAGAGACAAAAGAGAAGGCGGAGGAAACTCTGGTATAAGAATGATATAATAAATTACTTATAGATACGTACTTACAGTCCGAATCCTTCCTCCTTGGATACGATAGAGTAGCACTTGACATTTAGTCGTGAAGAGCTAGTACTGTTTCCGTTGTTTTCTTCAGGCGTAACGTCATAATGCTAACGTCATAATGCTAACGTCATAAACAGCTCGCGCACCGACTAGCCGATTAAATCGTTCAGGAGTAACTTTTAAAAACGCAACGCTTTACAATACAATAATCTTTATTTAAACTGCTTGTGGGGTCATGTATAAAAATAACAGAAATTAACAAATCATAATTATATATCTATTAAAACTCTAAAAATGCTTAACATTAATATTAATTAAAGGCTATAAAAATTGTGTGATAATACAGAAATCTAAAAAATCTACTTGAAGCATGGGTATGATATGATATAAAGTTTACATGTAATTACTGACATAGCTAATAATATCTAAAATGTTCATTAAAATCAGAGATACACTGTACAGAAAGTGTACTAAAGGCCAGGTTGCGAAGTGTGTTTACCCTCTTGGCCATTTTCCCGTACGATTTGACAGATAGTGTGTCGTCGGATAAGTGCGCTGTTAGAGCATTCCAAACTATGGAGCCTCTGTGGGCTATAGAGTTTTTCATAAAATATGTATTGAACCTTGGCACCTTAAGTTTATTGGCATTTCTAAAATTATAATTATTATAGGGCTTATCAATGATGCGTGACATGATAATCGGTGTTAAACCATTGTATATTTTGAATGTTAATTTTGCTAAGCTCAATTTATACATAAAAAAATAGGCTGTCCCATTTAGCAGTACCGTCAAAACATCTACTGTTGGCATATCCCTTGAGAGATTAAAAATACTTTTGGCGGCTCTGCAATGTAGAGTTTCTAAAGAGTTAAAATTGTCCTTACAAGTAAAACTGCCCCAGACAGGTAACGCCTATAAGTTACAGCAGGCAAGATGACTTTAAAGTATAGATCTAAAAGTGTTTGTCTGGGTAAAAATCTGCTTCTTCTAATCATGTTGAGCTTGTTAGCGAATCCTTTTTTACCTCAGCTATGTGTTACACCATACGAGTTTGTCATCGACTGTGACTCCCAGCAGTCTCGAGTGTGACACCCATTTTATTCGGTGCGATCCTAGTGTAAGTTCATTAAATGGCCAATAAATGAGCCTCTGTAGAGTAGCATCGCCTCACACTTCTTTGGTTGCGGGGTCAGGGAGTTGGACTTGCACCAGATGCACACTTCGTCGAGGGCTTTGTTAAGTAGTGCAGTGACCTCGTCGGCACAGCCACCTACACAATATATTGTGGTGTCATCCGCGTACATATATACACACTGTTCCGGAGGTAACCGCTGCTGGCAGATCACTGGTGTATAGTGTAAACAGGGTCGGACCGAGGACCGACCACTATGGTATACCGCAAGTTACTTCAGCGTAGTCAGAGCGTTGTCTATTGATAATGGTAAACTGTTTTCGTTGTAAACTGTTTTCGTTTTAATTAATGAGAGCTCTTAATGGATCATCATTTTCAACTTGGATTCGAGAGTCAACTAAACTATGTTACTTTCTCCTAGAAACATGACAGTACAAATGAAAAAAAAATAAGATTTACTTACATCGATAGCTTGATTTGTTTTTAAGTTACAGAGTTTTGAATGTTATAAAATCCCGGCTAAGGTTGCGTTCCTTTGCTAAACAATTATGCGGATTTCCTGTTTTCAAAGGAACACTAAATCCAGTAAGGAATTTGTGCACCTATCAATGTTAAGTCCGAGGGGGGAGGCAAGGGGAGGGGATTTGACAATTTCTCGCCCAAAAAAGTCAAATTCGCCACCCTTTGGACAACACCTTTAATTTGGACAATAACATCAAAATTCCCCACCTTACTGTTAAAATCCTCACTTAGTCGGGGTTAAGCCCTGCCAAATCCCCACTATTCCCCTCCCCTTCCCTCCCCCCCCCCCCCCCTTGGACTTAACAGTCATAGGTGCAATACTAACATGTTAACGAGACACTGATGAATAATATAATATAATATTAATGAAAGACAGACAACATTTCGGAATTGAAAGTGTTGTGCAAATGTACACTATTACCGACTTGGATAGTCAGTGAGCTATTTTGGTACATACTAAAAATCACGTGACCGATGACGTCATCGTTACGTCATCACCACTAAGTGATTTGTAGGAACCCAATACCATGCCTGTCCAAGTTTGAACTGTCTGGCATTAGAAATGAAGGAGATATGGGCATGTACTTAAAACACTTAATCGATGACGTCATCGGTACGTCATCGCCAGTGATTTGTGGGAACCCACTACCAAGTCTGTCCAGGTTTGAGCCAGCTGGCATTAGAAATGAGGGAGACATGGGCATGTACTTCAAATCACGTGACCGATGACGTCATCATTACGTAATCACCACTAAGTGATTTGTGGGGACCCAATACCATGTCTGTCCAGGTTTGAACTGTCTGTTATTAGATGGGCACCGTCAATACATCTTCTCCAGCATGACCAAATCTTTTCGAAACCTTGGACGGTCATTCGGAAATCAACGGCGAGTCGTCGAGTCACAGAAAAAAACGATGAATAAATGATCTCGTATCCACCTAAACCAAATAACACGTTCTCCACATTGTGTGTGGAATAAACGACCTATTCATAGCTTGATTACGTCTAGAACCTTCGCTTAATAATGGCTAATTGTGTTGACGCATGCAGTCTAAGTAGTTCTGGAACTTGCAATCTCAACAAGGATTGTGTAACAAAGTTATTATTTAGTGTAGCTAAATCAAATTGATCTTTAAATCAAAATGCCCCACTGAACTTTGAAATCATATATAAGAGGTTAAAACGAGTTTTTATTCGGTCCACATTGGCGCAGAATTGAGTTTTTGGGAATCTAACGCTAGCCAAATGTAACTTGCAAACGTTTTATCAAAATAATATAAACAGTGCATTACCCGGAGGTCAACTGACTGGAAGATCAAAGAAAACATATGTTTTTTTTAGGATGGAACCTATGTGAATATATTACGTTATTTCAGTTCATTTTCTCATTCGAGAATTCCGAATACACAGAACTTCGAATTCAGGAATACTCATGATTGACTTTAAAACACTTTGCTTATAAACTGGCCGGTATATATAATATAACATTGATGCCTTTCATTCCCCAGTGAGCGGTGGCGATATCGATGTTAGTTTTAAAACATCTCCTCGTCGTTCAACTGAAATTTAAGCTTATATATTCACCCTGACGAGTAAAGAGTGCAACATGTTCTTTCCCTGAGCCTATAGGGATGTATTATGAGCGTGCCATGAGACTCTACGCGCTTTGTCGCGATAACAGTTGTCCATGACCATCTCTATCTACACTCACGCCATTCTGTTCAGCTGAGCTAAGCAAAACGCCATCGGAGAGTCCTCGATACACAGAAAATCGCCCGAAGTACACACCATAAAACGATGAATAAATTAGCTCGAACCCCGTAACCCCAATAACTCGTTCTGCGCTTGCGCGCATCCACGAGTTAAAAATGGCGGGATTATCAGCTGAATACCGCTGACCATCTGTACTTTTTTTTCGAATCCGTTTCCAATGTAACATCCAAGGAATCCGGATTTGGATTGAATCCTTCGAATCGTTCCTCAGATTGGATTTGAACGATTCGAAATCCATTTTTGGATATTTCCAAAGGAATGAAAAATCCAACTTTGGATTCATAATCCGGATTAAGGGAACGCACCCTTATGGTTTGAGGATCTATGTACTTATGGCAAAAAAAAATATTTAATTGATGCTTCATTGATCCAAAAAGTTTTGAAGTAATACCAGAATTTATGGACTTGTGGTAATACCCAATGATTTTGATGGAGAAATTCAGTATTATTTGTAGCGTAGTTTTATGGAAGTATTTAATTTACATAATTTCTCCAAGTTATATATTTCTCCACAACTCGTCGGTACGAAGCGAGGTACACTTTAGTTTTGCTTCAGAAGTTTGATCATTTGTGTCAGTATTTGTACCTGGTTTACAAGTTAAGCTCTTACATATTTCATCCTATTTTAATGAGGCAAATTGCTTTAGCAATTTCGCTGACAGAAATGATCCGCAAAGCAAAAGAACTAGGAATCTTAATATTGGGATAATTAAAAGCCTTTGAATGTTTCCTATTCAAGACCTCTGTCGGTATATGGTTCTTGAATAATGGTATTTAGATCTATATGTCGACATCTATTTTTTTTTTTAATTCTTTGATTTTGAACTTTATTTGATATTATCAATTTTGTACTACTTTAGAAATTAGAGCCTGAAAACGACTGAATCCATGTAGATCATGCAGTTCGATAAACTTCATTACGATTTCATTAAGGCCGGAAGGCATACATTTCAGACCTTTTGAAATCACTCTATTATAAGCTAGGAAGCGAAATTTAACAGCTGCTAATAAAGTAGACTATCGGTAATAAACTTTTCAGGGGCACGCAACGCCGGTAAAACTTCGATATTTTCTGACGTTTTTATAACAAATTAGATTATTTAAACATATTATCTTTTTTTTACTAACTGGCAGACGAACAGCTATTCTGCACTGCCAGCCAACCTACAGTTCATGAAGAATTTCTAAATTTCCCAGCTGGAAATTTCAAGTGAATGCAGTGGTAGAAAATAAGTCGAGTCCTGAAGAAGGAGCGTCCATGCTTCCTATCAGCTGTCACAGCGTTTTCACAAGTTGGGCTATTTTTAGATTATTTTTCTCGCCAATTTATAGTGGGTTGCACCGGTGACGGAACAAAAAACGCCTTGTTTTTCTAACAACATGGCTGCTACGCTTTTGGGATTTTATTCCCTTAGGGGTATGATTGCAACCCAAGAATAGCGGAAAACCGTTCTAAAAATAACCTAACTCGTGAAAACGCTGTGACATAGGCCTAGTATGCGGGATGGACGCACCCGAGTTATGGGCTACTGGCATTGGAGATCTAGAATTGAAATACTAGTGATCGAGAGGTTAAAATGGTTAAAATTTCAGTAATTCCATAATATTATTTTATTAAGTGTGTCAGCCAAATTTCGATACCCTGCAGAATTCTATATTTTTGAAATTAAAAAAAAGTGCAGGATATTTACAGCTGAGAATTGCGCAATATCAGACCAGAATTTGCCAGCTGAGTGTCAGAAGAACATATATTTTGCAGAACAGCTAGTTGGCTCAAAATACCTTTTCCCTTCTATAAACTTGCTGGTTGCTTGGAAAAAGAAAACTTGAACGTTACGAGGCGATAGGGCGTTGTTGTCTTTTGATTTAAAAAAAACGATAAAGCACGCTTCATATATAATAACGGCTGTAATTTGCAAACTTTGAAAAAGAGAACTGGAGCAGATATTATATGAGTGGAAAGCTACGGTTATGACTTAAAACACAGTAATACACTGATCATAAAGCCCGCAGTACACGAGACTGAGCTATCAGCTTACCCAACCGGCGCGAGAGGCTCATTTCGGCGAGTTTTTCGCTCAATTGGCCGTGAGGAAATTAGCAAATTTCCTCTGGTTTTCCGTGGTGTGGACTCTTATTTACCACGATTTACGTCATCACATGGTCAAAATTTGTTGTGGACTCACGAGGCGGAGCCAACAATATATATCGTTGTTCACCGTGTGCGCTGAACAGAACTAACACTAACATCTCCAGGTTCGATTGCCGGACATGGCGCCATATGTGAGTTGAGTTTGTTGGTATCTCGCCCTTGCTCCGAGGGTTTTTACTGAGCCAGGTCCTGACTTTGATCCGTTCCATGGTTGTTTCAGGTCTCGTTAGAAATTCATAGCTTAGCTTGGCGTTAATCTATTGACCAATGAAAACGAACAGCGCTCTCACGTGATTTAAAAATGGCGACGTCCAGCGAAGTAATAAGGTAGTTAGCTAAGGGGATAGCTTAGTGAAATTCACCGTGTGCGGTGAAACGGCGCTTGAGCTAACAGCTTAGCAAACGACCTCTCTTGCCCGTTGGCTAAGCTGATACATGTAGATCTCGTGTGCGGCGAGCTATTCTTTTACCTCAGTCAAACCTACGTCTGAGTCTGTGTATGTTGCTTGCGCTTATGCTTTGCGTCGCTGGACGACATTGAAATGGTCTCCCCATTGCTTTTCTCCCGCCTTTTGATCCAATCAAATCCCAGAGTTACATGAAGGCAAATTAAAGTTTACTTACTGTACGTGCACAGGAGTCCATTGAAGGTCAAAATTAGCATATTACAATCCGGTCTCAACAATCGCTAAACGCACGTGCAAGTCAAAGACGCCGATCGAACTTCAGGCAATCCCTTTATGTAGGACGACACGAATTTTTACCAAAAATACAATAGAATACAACACAATACAATTCAATACAACAATAGAACACAATACAATAGAATATAATTTGGTAGCAATGGCCGAACTTCAAGTACCTGCAAAACTAGGGAAACCTGGCAAACCAAATACAAGACCATTGGGCTCCTGCATGACGCGCAATTACGGTACATCTACGGTCTTGCCGTATTTCTTTTCCTAGCCATAAGTAACCTTCTCCACGGAAATGAGAACGTAAGGCGGGACTCGCCAATTACGAAAAAGACTACATTAACTTATAATGTTATACGTAACATACACTGCGACTTTTAAACCCTGTGTTACTTATTAACGAGATGCGGGGGAAACGTTGACAAACTGAACAATACAGTCTTGTACAAAAGGAGCTGACCACACCTTATATTAATATTCTCGCTTCCATGCTATTCTGCGCACCTCAATGATTATACAGACAGTCCGTTGTTAGTCTAAAAATTGATCTTTGGCGTCGTGCATTTATTTTCAATACGTCCAACCATTAATATTTGTGATTTTGAATAAGGTGTAGGACGCGAGGAAATGATACTAAACGGCCTTGGAATAGTTTAAGAAGCCGCCAAATGACAGCTTGTTCCGTCTTAACTTAAATGTTTATGAAATTCAAAGGAAAAACGGTGCAATTTTTCCGGTTAAATATAGAACTCAGTGATCCCCCATGGATCGGAGCCCACAGACTAACCGAGATTTCCATGCCATGGTCGGTAAAATACCATATGTCTAGTCATACATAATTCATTAGTCACTTCCTTGAGAAAGAGAAAGACCGAATGTAATAATAACATTCAATCGACCTTTCTTCTTTTGGCTGATTTTCTTTGAGTTGATCATGAATGCAAATTAAAGTGGTTTTTTTTGTTGGTCAAAGACGGTGTGATCATTAATATGTTAAAAAAATTCGCTTTGTTGTAATAAAAGACTTAACATTACCAGTTAATATTTAGTCGTGCGAATGCGAAATTACTGTCCAAATAAAGTGCATAGAAAAAAATTCAGTTCCATGAGCCAAAACGAAGTTATTAAGTTTGCTTATGAAGAGTCGAGGCAGTGAATTAAGATTTTTAATGACAGAAAGGGGAAAATTGGAATGGCGTTTCAGCAGACGATTTTGTTGGAAGATATACCAGCTGAAAATTAAGACGGCGCTTGAGTTTATTAAAATGCGAACTAAATGTACACATAGCTAAATTTAAAAAGACACAGACAAAACCATTGACTTAAAGGAGTACTGTCAATCGAATGGAACCTTCAAGTTTCTTCAAAGAAAAACTACAAAAATAACCCCCTGAGATAGAAGAGAAATACATGTGAATGTCCTGATATGCTTTTCAAACGTTTTCGATCCGGAGGACGGCAAATATTGAAGTCGTAGCTTATTCTAGAAACTTTATTACGGTCACTGCAGTGACTTAAACGATTTCACTGGTTGCTCTAAATTAAACAGTATTTTGCATCCACTCAAAAGTCAGTTTGTGAAGTTGTCAAGTTGGACCGCACAACAGCAAGAATAAAGTGCAGTTCAATCTTTACCGGCTGTGGCTCAGCCGTTAGCTTAAAAGCCCCCATAACTTTGCTCTCATAAAAACACGCCCAGATAGTCCCACTGATTCCATCTACGTTTACAGTTTTTATTTGATTTAGTGTTCTTAATAGTTCCCTCATGACGTTTTTTTCCCACAAACTCTCGATGCGCAATCCACATCACTGAGACTACCGATAATGATTACTGAGCTCCAAGTCAATCAGTGGTCGGTGAATCCCTGGCAGTCAACAGACTCGTCCAGTCAACCGGCAAACCAGTCACTCAAGTTGTTCGGGTCTACTCTGCAATCAACCATTTTCCAACATAATGCCGAAAAAAGCGTTTTAATCTCATGAACTACTTTTTTATGTCATAAACGTGCTTCAAACCGCAAATGCCTTCAAACCATAACTTACACACTGTACATATATTTCTTTAGCTTCATTAATAAGGCGAGACGGCCTCGCCACATGTTTTCTATTAATTCGAAATTCTAAAAGGGAGTCACTGACAATGAATGATATTATCAAAGTAGGCAAATGTGCTCCCCGCTATGTCGAACACGGAAGAACGCGATGGGAACCAGATTAATATACGGAAAAGTCATAAACATTAATGACAATCTTAACACGATCCCAACACACGATAACAAGGGCCTCGAGACGCATGGCTTAACACCTGCACTGTTTGCCGGCAGAATGCCTTCAAATTTTCCGCCGCTTCAGGTGAAGCCTCTATAAACTAAGGTTCAAACTTGAACTAAATAATATATATTTTTGAATCAATTAAAGTTTACACATTTGAAAGTTTCTTCACTTTAATTAGGGTTTGTTGTGAGTTAGGTTTGTTGTTGATTCCTTATCTGCATTCTCCGGGTTCTCCGGTTTTCCTCCCTCCTCAACCGTGAGTCGAGTGTAGTGTACCCAAAACAGCTAATGTAGTGGGGAGTGTGCGAGGAGTAAAAGCAGCTAGGCCCCACCAGCTTTAAGCTGTAATATTCAGCTTAAAAGATTTATTTTAACAAATAAAAGATTTTTTATTTAATTGCTGCAATAATCCTTCAATCTGTACAGTACTAACACAACTTACGGCCACTTCACTTGTTAGCTCAGTTGGTAGAGCACGGTCTAGAGTGCTGGAGGTCGCGAGTTCGAAACCCTGTGGCCGCGTTCTTGTGCAGGGATGTATATTAAAAGCCATACATGTACTTGTCCAATACTCTGACAAATTTATGCATATCATTGTTTTGTATTTTATTGTATTGCATCGTTCTACTATTGTGTTTTATTGTTAATTAAACTATTGTCATGTTGATATAATACAATACAATGCTATGCATAAATTTGTCAGACTATTGGACAACCCTGAGATTCAAATGACAAAGGGCATGGCGGCCATGTTGGAGCCCCAACAAAAGAAGCTAATGAGGAACCTATTGTTTAAGGGCACCAACATGGCGGCTATGACGTTAAGTGAAAGCCAGCAATAGCAGTCCACATCTCAAGTCCTCCCTTATGAAGTGCATTTGAATATACTTCTATATAACTTCCGCTATGTAAATTAACCTTTTTTGTTCCAATAGTCGCATTATCTGTTTAGTACGTCCGAGCTCATATTTATTTTCTCATTTCTTTGCTTATGAAGTCATTGTTTAGTTTATACTAAACCACTGAAGTTTGATCCATAAAACCTCTTTTGTGTGTTCACAAGCCAAGGGAGTGGTCAGTTTATTTTCATTTTATAGTTCCTTTCTTATTTTTTCTTTGTCTTAGTTTCAAGAGAGGGCTAAATTTCCGCCGACATTCCGTAAGATCAATAGGTTGATGATGCACCAAAAAAATCATTTCCGTTCATATAGTAGTTCACAATCGGTCATACCAAAAGTACTCTAAGTAATTCAGTAATATAGAACGGGCCACTGCGCGAAAACTATATTCTGATACCTTCAAACTCTAGCAGAATTAGTTATGCAGGCGTTTGCTCTAGTTTCAGATAGTCAAATTGACACACGCAACGATGAGATCTACTGAAATATGTATGTCCACAAAACTTCGATGTCGACCTCAACTGACATGTCCCTAACCCTACCCTGGGTACCAGAGGTTCTACTGCCTCCCTTCGCGAAAGTTCATATTTTACGGCTGATCGGGGTTTGCTATTAGGACCTTAACTTATGGAGTGAAAGAATGGGTTCTATGACATAGGCAGAGCGGTCATTTTAAATTTGGGCGAGAGGGCTGAAATAGTAGAACTGATTTGAGGGTGATGCGTGAGGCCGTGTGTTGTTGTGTGATGTTGTGTTGTGTGTAATGTTGTGTGTGTGAAGTACGTAGATGCAATCTGAGCCATTTTGGGCAGCAAAAGGTGATAAATTGGTACGTAGGGTAGACGATCGGTTTGGGGAGATGATTAAAAGGTTTTAGCCAGTTTTGGGGGGCCCAGAGCCCCCGTTGACCTCGCGGTTCAGCGGCCTATGCTATATAGCCCGGCGATTCAGCTGTTCTTTCTAATTCTCCTTTCTAATTCTTCTTTTTGATCTTAATTATCTAGCTTCTTTTCACAATTTCATGTCCTGATCAGCTGCCCACACTTCAGTCGATCATTAAACAAATAAACTGCAGGGTGATTCATCATCATTTCATGGTTAACGCTCTGAGAATCGAATTTTAAAACCAACAACCATTTGAATGTGTCTACCAACGAAGCTAGGGTGAAGCTTTTTTGTTCAGATATCGAGTATAAACTTATCCGAACGATCGCGAAAGGTCAGGTGAATTGGAGTGGGTTCCCTCATCCCTCAGTCATTAGAGACTGGTCTATTATATTGACAACGTGGTAGGCCAAGTATATTTTAGAATGTTAATTGAGCGTATTGATTATTATAATTAAATTAAAGATTTAGCAATGGCCTACAAATGTTTTTGAATGAAAAAATACTGCTTAAATGCTTCAGCTTTGATATGAATTGCAAATGTCTGATCAGGGTCAGTGTCGACCGGACCCTGCAAATTAAAAGTAAATCATAGTATCAATCGAAATCAGTGAATGTATTTAAAGTTCTAGTTCCAAACTTTTTTCTGTATTTTTTTTGTCGATAACTAATGACATTTCAAAATAAATCAAACAATTTGAAAGGTAAAGTGAATTAAAGTTCGATTTTCTTGGGCAAAGGATCAAGTAAACAAGTTGTTAATAAAATAATAATAACTTGCACTCGGTTTCGCCAAGCCTGTTCAGAGTTTGTGACTAATTACACTTAAAACGTTTTAATTTCATTTCTAATGCTCAAGATCAAGTGAAACAAGTTGTTGGTTATAAAAGAGTATAACTTGCACTCGGTTTTACCAAGCCTGTATTTGTGAAAATTACTCTTCAAATATTACTTATTTCCTTCATTGCACATGATTCCTAAATTCCTCAATCCCGAAGTCCATTGTTTTCCAATGCGGTAATTTCTCGCCATCCTCCCAGGGTGCCCCTTGAGCCTCGTGTTGCAGTCGGATTTTCGCGGGTTTCCAATCGCAGCAGGAGTACTGGTTAAAAAGCAAAGGGAAAAGCCAACCTTTTATTCAGCCAAAATGACTTCTGCAATGGTAAGTACGCTATAGACAAACCAATGAATCTTCCCTAACCTCAATGAGGCATAGATATTGCTTTTGTGGGTTTATTTTAGCTCGCTATGTTTGGATTTGATTCACATTCGATCAGACGGTCGGAGCGGACGGTCCATATATAAAACGGCCCGATGCCTGGCTTAATCCGTCGGACCTACGTTATTCCATGATTTGGCATCTTCCCAAGAGTCCTCATCCTTTAGCTCGATGATTATGAAAAGCTCACTAGCGCTAGCACAAGTAAGATTTAACACTGGCGATCCTTATAGTAAACCATTTGAACAGGTTAGGGAATTGTTTACCGTGGCAAATTACTTGCATGCTTCTGGTGTGTAGTAATGTGTGATAGAAACTGAGAATTCTAGAGTCATTAACTCTGAATCTGGACCTCCGATTTTCGAATTTATGCTAAAATTGCACCATGGGCCTATAATTATAAAGCGAAGGAGTCCTGGTTTTCCTGGGCTAGAATTAAGCAGTGCAATCGTGAAGTACTCGACCGTGAAACCCGCGCAAGATTTTATATCGGTTATTAAACAATTCGCAATTAACCGAGTTCCGATATAGCGATAAAAACTCCAGCTTATTGAAATCAGAAGGCAATCCTTGACCGATCTTTCCACGCGGGATTACCATAGATAAGAAATATGTGTTTAGGATTTTGAAACGCAATTCAAGTTCTTGTTTGTTAAGCAACTAATGGCGGTTGAATAAGCATTGTCTTGGCCTTTCTCTCTGTCAAGTGTTTGAAAACTGAATGTTCGGTTAGCCGTTAATTATTGACATTAATAATGAATTCCTTTAAAAAGTTGAAGGAAATTTGCATGGCTAGTGTCTGGGGCGTCGGCTAGTGAAAATATCAAAACAAACCAAGTATTGGGTGAATTCTATACAACCAACATTTATATAAAATTGTGAAATAATAGTAAATTTGAAATTTGATAGCTAAATTAAAAAGATAAAGATTCTGACCCTTAAACTTAGTTTATTCCACTGTATACATTATATAAATATATTACCACTAGAATTTTGTCACATCTGTTTGTCAAAGACTTCATACAAGTGGTACTTTTGCAGGAAAAACTGAAACGTCCTTCCTTGCCTCTTTGTTTATTCTATAAGCTTGAAGAAATAAAACATTTTTTGTGACAATTGCAACCATACCACAATAAATAGGTCTAGAGAATAAACTATTTAATATATAGACAGGAAGCCCTATAGATACTGTAGTTATGCTCTGTTAACCATTAGTATTATGCCTTCAGGATATAAGGAGCTTGAGGACAATAATTTATGGGCATGTGGTCCATTTACATGTATGATGGTCTCAATATCACTTTTCTTTACAGGCAACCCCCGCTTTAAACCCTGCCTATATTATATACTCAAGAGCTTGTATTATGTAATTAATCTGGAGGACCATCAAGACTTGTCATACGTGTACATGTATATACATGTACATAAATGTTGTAGGTCTTATGTTTAGACTGGTCTGTGTGTAATATACACTGTGCCTGATATGTACAGCTGTAGTACATTTTCCTTTGAAGAAGCTGTACTTAACCTCATGCAACATGTGAATTCATAAATCAAAATGTGAGTCTAAATGTATACAGGACATGCAATTTGGCTTCAGTTGTTGTGTACATAATTTTGTAATGTATGCTTTGTAAACAAAGTCTGGATTCTATTTGCACCTTTCTTTATTTGGGTTTGCATACAAAATCTTAACTATCTGTATCACAATACATGTCGTAGGAACAACTCGATGTTGCAAACACTACTGAACAATGTGGCTGGAAAATGTACTTCAGCATTAGTGAGTGTATGTGCAATGTATGCCAAGATAAAAATAAATAGCTTTTTCCTTTTAATATGAAGTAATAAACTTGCAAAGTCCAGGAGATCATGGTTGACTAAATGTAATACTCAAGCCAACCACCATAAATCACCATAATATGCTTTAAACCTTTTTAGATTTCTTAACTTTGCCTATATCTTTGTCTGTATCTAAAATTATGTACTCAAAACATTGCACAACAAGTCATGCTTATCTCAATACACCTGGTACTCTGTTCAGAACACTCCAGGTAGCTTATGTTACTCGGCAGGTTTCATATTTCCCTGCAGGAAACTTGGTCAAAGAATGTATTCAAAACAACACTTTACCTCAAACAATAAGAGCTGTATAGTATCTCAGATATTCCACTACTGCCTCTTCTATCAGCTGGTATTCCACACCAATACAACATATTTGTGTGGTACATACATGTAGCCATGCATATACATTATTTTGTACTGTACTAGGGGAAAATGGGGATTTTTTTTTCATGTCTGGCTCTGTACCAAAACATTTTGTACTGGTACAGAGTACCATCTGATAGGAGAGGCTTGCAGCCTCTCTGAAATGTTGATGTAGATGTGTTTTCCTTTTGTGATTACCGTCTGTTGTTATGACAACTAAGAGTTTGTGTAAAGCATCAACTGAAGTTATAATAATATTTTTAAATTAGCATAGTGTATATGATTAATTCTGACATTTTGTTTTAGTTTTCTTATCTCTTCCTTTGTATTAAAGTGACAAATAAAAATGTTGTAAAATTTCAGGTGGAGCACTTGTTGGAGAGTTTTAATTGCATTAATTTTAACGTGTCACCAAGTATTCAATATGTATATATCATGCCTTACAATGTACATGTGTGAAAATAAAGAATACAGTGGAACCTCTCAGTGCGACCACCTCTCGTAGGCGACCACCTCTCTTAAGCGACCACTTATCAAAAGCCTGTTTTGTCTCTCAGACAAATCACTGCATTGAATACCTCTCGTAAGCGCACACACCTCGTAAGTGACCGCAACCACCTTTTGGGCTTGGGAGTTGGATTATTCTTTGTTATTTTACCTCTGGTAAGCGACCATACAACTGAAATCGTTCACACAATCCTCGATTTAAAGGTTTTCAAGCCATAAACTGTAAATATTTTTTGACACTATCAATCCCCGTTTATCTGTTGAAGTTTATGTTCGCTGAAAATTTTAAAGGTTTTGAGGTTGGAGAACTACAAACCCATAATAAACTGTAGTGATAAAATATGTTATAAAATAGTTTCGATAGTACGCGCGCTCTGATTGGCTGTAAGCCGTGTTTCTATAACTCTATAGAAACATAGACAGTTGAGCGCGCGCTTGAGCTAGTTGTGAGAATTTACGTTTTGGTTATCAAATTAAGCGAGCGTTTCCGTGCTTTTATTCGTTTATTTTATAAAGGAAATAGAAAACATTTTCCCCTTGTTTCTATAGAGTTATAGAAACACTTGTGGAAGTTTGGAAGAACTCGAAATAGCTGTGGAAACACTCGCCCTTCGGGCTCGTGTTCCCACTGCCATTTCTCGTTCTCCCAAACTCCCACTCGTGTTTCTATAACTCTATAGAAACACAGGAAATGTTTTCTATTTCTTAATTGTTGTATTGATATTTCCTGTCCGTAGAGACCTGATATCATATTACTAAAATTTGGGCTTCCTGTGGTGGTTACTCTCGTAAGCGACCACCTCTCGTAAGCAACCACTTTTCCAGGTCCCGTGGGTGGTCGCTTACGGGAGGTTCAACTGTACATGTAAAAAAAAAATTTGGGGGGGGGGGGGGGGTCTTAAATTAAAGAGTTCCAAAATTTTCTACTTCCAAATTGTAAATATGGTTTAATAGGTCCGTGTAGTTTGCAGTCAACGAAAACGACCTAAAGCTACAAAAAAGCACAATTTCCTTTCATTCGACTGACTTGATTCACGCTATGAAAGCTGTGATAAGTTGCGAATGCAATTCTGCCCAAATTCATCGTGAAAATTGCAGAATTTTACTTACCGAAGGCACGAGCACAAAGATTCCAGAGCAGCCAAACGAGGGATTCAGCAAAAATCAGCAACGTCATCGATCAGTCATCGTAGTCGATCGGTTACTTGACGGTGAAACTAAATGCACCAAAGATCTCCGAATGCATTGCACTGGCTTTCGTCAACTCCGATTGTGCTCCGATTATCCAAATAAGGAATAGCGCTCGTTCCGATTGTGCTCATTTGCATTGTTGACGCATTGTCAAGTCGCGTTGTCAAGTTACGTGTTACTGATACACCTGCATGATAGCATAGTGTGAGACTACCACAGACTGGTAGCCCACATAAAAAGTTAATGTCAAGCCCTGATAGTATTCATATATTTATGAAGTGAGTCCTGAGGACTCGTCACATGCAATTTTGTAACAAAATCACTGCATAAGTTTCCATCTTTCAAGACCACAATGTGCCCAGCCAATTATTCTCAGAGAACAGCTGGGACTTTACAGTTAAAAATGCACAGTTTTAGTCCACATTTAAAGTGACTAATGTAGTCTTTGCCATTTTGAACTTGCAGGCACAGAAACATCGCATCCTAATCAAGGGTGGCACAGTTGTCAATGATGACCTCATGTTTGAAGCTGATGTTTACATTGAAAATGGCCTTATAAAGTAAGTTATTTTCATTCTGATAACTGAATATTAAATGAAGTTGATTTTAAAAGTGAATGAATTAATTTTATGTGAGTTTACTAAAAAGTGAATGAGTTTATGCCTGTACATGGATTATACATGTATGCATTGTACTTTTGGACACTACCCAGAATTTTTCTATTTTTCTGTCAATGATATGCAATTTCCTTATTCTCACAGACAACCTGGAATGAGCACTCAATGGGGGCTTAAATGGGGGATTCTTTCTAATACAAAAAGTCATGTAAATAGCTCCCCACATAAGCACTTTCTGATTATTCTATAAACTACTAACAGTGTTTTACAGCACTGAGAAACATCATATCTGAACACACGTAAAAATACAATAATTTTACATGTGTGGATATTGCCTCTCAGCCAATCAGCGATTTCCATGTCACACGCTTACCCTTGCTTCGAACAACCAGGCCCTGGTCCAAATGTTGTGTATAATTATTAGTTATACCATGGCATTTCAGGGTATTAATGATTTTAATTGCCCCTAGAGCCGAGGGAAGATTTGTAAAAGCGGCCGAGGGAAATTTTACAAATCTTCCCAAAGCTTGAGGGGGCAATTTAAATCACTAATACCCCAAAATGCCATGGTATAAGTTTGTTATACCATGATCGCCAAGGAATGGAACAAATCTCTGAGAAGTTTAGTTTTCTCAGCCGAAACTAACAATGCCACAGTTGAGTTGCTTTCGAAAACATTTTGTTTAATGCTTGACTGAGTGACATTGATTGAATGACCCTGGCTTCCCTTGGGGACAAGGGTGTTGTTTTTGAGAAGAATAACACTACAATACAATGTAATTATGCGGTTGACTAAATATTCAAAGAGCATGCACATTTATGGTTCTAAGTATCCCACATGGAAGAAGCGGGCTTGAGAAATGAAGAGAATAATGTGCAGATTGAAATAGCTCATCCCACATGGATTATGTTGACTAGTATAGTGAAGACAGGTCAGTTTGGATTCAGTATTTTTGACCCGGGAGTGCAGGGCTAGTTGTGCCAGAAGGGAGCAGGAGTTGATGCTTTTGGCCCTCACTTCCAGCCTGCATTCTCTTCTAATTTTCCCTCATTACGCATGCAGAAGAAATTTAGAAAATCCCTCCCATCAGGGAAAATTAGTGGCTTAAATGTGCCTCGGAGAACAAAAGAATCCGAGGCTACCATGGTATAAAATAAATAAAGCGATGCTTGGAGATATGGAATTTGGTTGAACGGTTGAAGATAAATTCCATATCTGACCGCATGCCCATGTATTATTTGCTATTTATATTAGAAATACTCCTTGTGCTGTAAATTTTTGAAGAGACCAAGCTAGATTAAGATTACAGGCTAGTATCATTAGAACAAACCGGAAACCATTATAAAACTTGACAACATTGGCCCAACACTTTCAAGTTGTTCATCATTGTAATCCATATCCATCATTGCCCAACACAGTAAGCTTCTCTTTCACTGAACCTATAAAAAAAGGTAAATATTAATAAAACTAGGCCATTGTTTTTTTATCTCTATAACATACATGTACATTTGTACAGTTTGAATGTGATTTTGAACTCTTCAAAGTGATGCTAATATGTAATAAATAAATAATATTATTACACTGTACATGCATAATACTAATACAAAATTAAGTATCAAATAAAAGACAATGAAAATATCTGACACAATAATATTGTTGTTGTTATTCTTCCTTTGTTTCTTTGTTATCCAGGGAAATCAGCAAGTCCGTTATTATCCCTGGAGATACAAAAGTCATTGATGCCACTAAAAAATTGGTCATACCAGGTCAGTATTGGATACTACAGAACTACATAATTATGTACATGTATGTAATAAGCAGGGATTCTGATAGGGTGTGAACAAAAAAGGCAAATTGAAGGACTGTGTGCAAAAAGGGTGTAAGTGTCTCCTGGTTACAAATTTAAAGAACTATAAAGCATCACGGTAAGAGGGTAATTACCGTGTTTTATCATATGCATACATGTATAAAACTACAGGCAAGTTATAACCATACATGTATTCAAAGTTGGGGGAAGTTGAGATTCTGAAAACATTTCACTTCAAGTACAAGCATTTAAGAACTCAAACAAAATATTATTTTTGCTGTGTTTTTGAGGCTTATACACAAGGTTTTTCCTTAAACTTTTTTTGCCAAAAGAAGCTTGTTTATCAGGCTGAAGTTAGGGGGTTTCTTGGTGTTACAGATCACCACATGACATCAAAAGGTGTTTGCATGACTTTTGCACAATACTGTATACTAGAGTAGATTTCATACATGAGGGAGACAAACTGTTGCATTTCTATACATTTTGTAGTCTAAGTTACCATAACAGAAACTGTACTCTTGTGTGTAACTTATAGGTACTGTAACTCTGTAATTTGATTGGATCAGCAGCCAGGACAACAACAAAAGGAAGACTATTTCAAAGTCACAGCTTCTTTTGTCCCACTCGTACAAAAGCTGCTCTATATGCCATACATGACTGTACAACTGTATGAAATGCATAAAATACGTACAATAATACAGTTAATTAGTACAATGTATATAGTACAGTTTGTTACTTTTAACTACATGTACATGTAAATTTGAAACTTAACCCTCTTATCTACTAGGTTTAATGTTTTATAGCTCTGAGTAGTACTTAAAATGCTGTTGTGATGTTTGATGCTTTGAACCATAGCTGGACTAACATTCAGGGTCTTAAAAATAACTGAGTAGAAGGTGCTGCCTTTGTGAAACAATTCTATTATTGAACTACAAACGGTTAGACCTTCACAACTAAGACAACAATGTAAAACTGTAGGCCATTGGAGACCGGATCCATTATAGCTGGGCTCTGAGCTTGTTGAGGCTCTTCTCCATCCACCTAAAGAATAATAACTCATATCATATGAAGCACTTGACTGTATATACATAAAGTATTAAATGGTATTTAACTCTAACAGATTAGCATATTTCCTGTCAGGTGGTATTGACACCCATACCCACATGCAGTTACCATTCATGGGCACAACAGCTGTGGACGATTTCTATATTGGCACCAAAGCTGCCCTAGCTGGCGGCACAACCATGATTCGTATGTACAATTTATTATATTTTTCTATTATCACATACATGTACTGATGCATTGTATTTCAGTCATTTCACCATTTTCTGGGGGCCAGATTGGCAATAGAAAAGTTAAGTGGGGTTTGTGAAAATATGATTTAGAAAGGCTTCTGGTTACTTCTGCTTGGTGATAAGTCATTTACTGTACATGTATGTAACTTTATCGTATAGATATTAACACATCTCCATTTAAAAATGTACTTCTCCATTTAAAAATGTACTTTATCAAATGACTTCTTCAGAGTGGAAAGATGTTAGGCATTAGCCAATCAGAATTCTTTCTGAAAATTGCTTTTTATCTTCATGGTATGTTACCGTTCTTAAGCCAATCAGGTCTTAGAACATAAATTGGATGTCTTTGTGGTTTAGAATCTTACCATGGCTTATCCAATCAGCTTATCCATTAGTAATGTGATATGATCCAGGTTGAACTGTTGTCTCCTATCAACCAATAAGGATAGCTTATAGCATATGCTTTTAATAGAAACATGTTGACATACACTTTTTATCTCATTTCCTGTGAATCTTAAATATTTGTTTTCAAGATGCCTTAACTTCTACAGGGAGCTTAACATTGAACAGTCACAAATCCAGTCTTATTTAAACCTGATATATTCTATATAAAATAGGGTTGAAGACTGAATAGTATAATACTGGTAAAAGTTAAATTCAGATAGGCATACGTTCTAACCTCAAAAGAAATCCACAAAGAAGTAGAAAGTCCTCTCATTACAATCTTAACATGACATTATTTTGTCAGATGCTCTGTTTTGGGTATAGGTTGGTACACTCCATCATGCAAAAATTTAAATCAACACTATTAACACACATGAAAGCTAAAAACCCACTAAAAATAGGTGCCTCATGGCCCATGCATTTTATACGACCTACTAATATCATATCAGTAATATATGTACAAGGCAAAAAAAGGCAACTGGTAAACATAAAGTGGTGCTTAAACTTGTCTACTCTATAGCTTTTGGCATTAAAATTGCTTTTTGTCTTCATGGTATGTTACCATTCTTAAGCCAATCAGGTCTTAGAACATAAATTGGATGTCTTTGTGGTTTAGAATCTTACCATGGCTTATCCAATCAGCTTACCATTAGTAAAGTGATATGATCCAGGTTGAACTGTTGTCTCCTATATAGAAACATGTTGACATACATTATCTCATTTCCTGTGAATCTCAAATATTTGTTTTCAAGATACCTTAACTTCTACACAGTCTTATTTGAACCTGATATATTCTAGTGTTGAAGACTGAATAGTATTACTGGTAAAAGTTAAATTCAGATACATGTAGGCATACGTTCTAACCTCAAAAGAAATCCGAGAAGAAGTAGAAAAGCCTCATTATAATCTTAATATGACATTTATTTAGTCAGATGTTCTCTTTTGGGTAAAGGTCGGGACACTCCACCATGCAAAAGTTTAAATCAACACTATTAGCACCCATGAAAGCTAAACACCCACTAAAAATAGGCACCTCACGGCCCCATACATTTTATACGACCTACTAATATCATATCTGTAATATATGTACAAGGCAAATAAAGGCAACGTGTAAACTTAAAGTGGCGCTTAAACATTTTTGGCGCCTTTTTAATATTCCGATCTCCATAACAAGATAGTACATAAAAAGGTTTATACACCACTCGAGTCAAAAACAAACGTTTAATTTGCCTTCTTTTCCGTTTTCTTTTCTTTTGGCAACCAAAAGTGCATTAACATTTGATGCTAATCGATAATTAATCTATATAGTCAACGTTCATACCGCCAGTAGTTTACGTCACTTATCCAACAGCATTGGCTACGCGATCGAATTCATGGGATACGCAAATAATTTCGTTATAAAGTGAAGAGACCAACGGAAAGTAAAGTCAGCCTGAATGGTTCACGCTAGGTGAATTCTGCAATTATTACATATACTGGTCACTGCCATCAGACGCCAAACCTAAATTGGCGCTCAAACGGCAAAGATAGCGTTTACAGTTAGCTTACATATCATTTTACTAGAAGTAATTTCTATTTCTCGACTTCGCTATTTATATTAATCATACGTAGCAATAAAACACAGAAGTATATAAAATGCTTTGATCCTGCAACTAAACTCATTTTTTGTCCTCCGAATAAAATTCGGTTTTCTTTCTGCTTCGTCGCCGCGATTGCCCTCGTTATCAATTCTATTCACTTGATCTCGTAAGAGTGACACCAGTATGAAGAATCACATACATGTAGCATATGCAGATTAGTAATTAATAGTCGATCTCACCACGTAGTTCATACAGTCAGTGAAATAACGATAATTTGCTTAAGGATGAATTGAAACAGTAGCAAACTGGCTAAGGTAATGTTATGAAAATGTGCAACTTAAACTCCGAAAGTGTCAATCAAGTCAGGTCGTTACAAGGTCACGCTTTTAATTAACCGACCACCTATATCAGCAGCGAATCAATTCCCCAAGTCAACTACATGTAGCTCTTTGGTATTACAAGGCCCTCGTACTACAATGATCACTGCAATCTCATTTGGGAAACTCCGGTGTGACTATTATAATTCTTCCCGTGGGAAGCAATTGAAATAAAACTTGCGCAAAAATGTGCAAAGCCGAAAAATAAAACACGAAATAACACAAGAGTTAAGCTTCAAATTTATTTTTTGTTAAATGAAATTATTTCTTATCACTTCTTTTCATAACTGGAAACAACATTTAACATAACAGACGAGAGAAAGTCAACTGCTATATTCCGGCGGCAATCTATAATTACGTTGTCACGATCTCAAATTACAACTGAAGCATGAAATCTGCAGAAACTTTCTACGTTCTCAGAACGTTTCTGACATTAGCGAACTTATCGCAGATAGTACCAGAAAAAAATATTTAAGTTAGCCAGTAATATTGAGGTTTCAGTTTTCAATCATGACAAAAAGAAAATCAATCCCCAAGTGGATGTGCAATCCGAAATAAAACCGCTCTCGGGAACCCAGGAAATTTTCAGAGAAAAGGTTTGCCGTTGTTGAAATAAGACACGAAAGAACACAAGTTTTATTTGTTTTGTTGTTAAATAAAATTTAATTACTTCGTTGATTAAATTTGAAACAAAACTGAGAAACTGAATCCATGCTTATTCCGGCGGGAAATTATAATAACGTTGTCTATGCATGGTTCTCAAATAGTTTCAACAATCTACACCGAAAAGCTGACCAAACGTGTGCGTATTCAGTGATTGAAGAACACATTTTTTTGCACGTTTTGGCTTATTCCAGACTTCTTTAAATTAAGCACAAAAGGAAACATTCATTCCAGCGCCATGCAGTTCATGATCAGGCATTTGATTCTGTCGTATTTATTTTATATCCCCCATCATCAATAGCCTCGGGTTCGATCGTTACATTAAGACACAAGAATAAACACAATTGTTTGGGGGGGAAACGTATGAATACTAGAGAAAGTATTCCTCAAACATTTATTATTGCGAATAGCTTTTGAAGCAAGCGTCTGTTTATCGTCCAGTGTAATCGACAAATTGAACTACTGCACGCATGTGATTGGTTAACAGGATAACCTTATTAATTTTCATATCAATCAATCAATGACCTGGGTCATGAAGCCTGAGCATGTCTAGTCTGTGCTCGAAATCTCGCTTCGCTTCTCGCTCTCGATTTTTGACGCAGTATAAATCGCTTACCCAGTGACTCAGCGAGTTCGACTTGGAGCAAGTCTAATCAACAGACTGATGTAGAAGATGAAAATCATTTCTTTTTCATCTGTGTCTCATATGCTGACTTGAGAAAAACATTTAATGATATTAGTAAATATTGTAACAACTTCTCTAAAACTGCAAGATATTGACAAGATCCTCTTTTTCTTCAACAATGTTGACCCATTTATATGTAAAAGGTTAAGTCATTTCATATACGAAGCTTCTGAACGGCGAGATACATTATTATCACGAGTTGTAAAATAAATTGTTATAACAAAAAATTGTAATTATTGTAGGCAATACCATTTATGTATATGGGACTGCTAATAAAATGTATTGTATTGTATTGTTTTGACTTCAAGCTGACAACAGTCAGCATTTTGTCTCTTCTTCAGAACATCAATTTGTCTGGTATACAATTTGGTACAGAGACTTGTCAGTTTTCCTCAAACCTCTCGCTTTGAAACCGGTATTAACACAAAGCAGGAGCAATCTGGAATGAGCAGCTACAATCTGGAATGCGATACTTGCCATTAGTGGCCAAATCTTTCTCTTACATTGTAGGTCAGCAAAACATTCTGAGGTCACAGAAACTTTCTGTGATGTAGCCAATCACAACGCAACATGAAGTAGACCGTGAAATTCCCCAGAAACATTCTGGCAACAGCGAAAGTATCGCTCAACTCAGAAACTACACGCACAACTGCGAATCTTTTTCTTATTTGAGATATGTTTCTGAACATTGACCACTTACCGAAGAGTATATCAGACACACTTCATACAGACACTAAGATACTAACCTGGTTATAATAAATATTCAGACAGGATATCAAACATTGCCTGCGTGCCAGAGGTTTTTACAAAAGAAAACTTTCAGTAAAGATCACCTGAAGCTGAGCAAAAAAACGTAATCTGAACGATATGATGAAACGTGAGTTATCTGCTCTGAAATAGCCTGCGTGCAGACGTTCTCTTCGGGAAAGAGACGTCTGCGAAACGCCGTTGATAATCGTGTTCTGGTCACGTGTTTCTTCACCAGTATTTGAGGACCGCGCGCTGATTGGCTGTTGACGGAGGATTGTCATAAAGTCATATATGATTGGCTAATAACTTCCGAGATGACCCCATGTTTACTTTTCGAAAGTGGTTATTATTTACATAAACGTCTAGTTGTGTTTTATGTTTTGCCAGGAGTCCATTTTTTTGTAGTGTTCTCCTAGTTTTGCTGATATTGTGAAACATAATGGCAAGAATCTAGTATAAAATTAGAGCTTTCTACTCTTAGCTTCGAAGTTCACTTAAATTCGCCATATACATGTATTTGTAAACACTGGGTCTTGAAGTTGAAGAAAAGGCGAGATGTGAAATATAATCTTCGAAGGCAGATCTTTACGAGAGTTATCATTCGAAAGCCACAAACGCAGGTCTGGTCGTAAAGAAAAGGGACAGTACATGTGCTAGAGAATTGTTTGAGTCAGACTGACTCCAGCTCTGCCCCGAAACGAACTGCTCTAGATGGAAATGCGATCGAGCCGACGTACTTCCCTCGTAGAAGGTTGCCGACCACAAGAATATAAACTCCTGCAGCGAGAAAATCAAATAAATGTACGTACCTCCATGATATTCCACTTTCTCACATTTGCTCGTCCGTGTTACCAATTCTGGATGATTCAGTTGTCGTAGGTGAAAATATTAAACCAAACAAAACACAGAAGACAGTCGTCCAAGTCAAGCCGGTCGAATGGCCGAGCAAAACAAATGTTATAACACGAATGCCTTGAAATTTTGGGTAAGATGTAACAGTTGTTTTGTGGAACTTATAGCCAGATTGTATGGAAGAATACAGTTTTGAGAGAAAATGTCCAGCAACTCTTTCTCAAAGCAGTAGACCGAGAATGTTGTGTTCGCTAAAATCGCCTAGGAAAAATAATTACGAATTTTAATTATGATAATTTATGACCAGAACACGATTATCAACGGCGTTTCGCAGACGTCTCTTTCCCGAAGAGAACGTCTGCACGCAGGCTACTCTGAAAAAGAAATCAACATTTTGCTATCATTACTCAGAAAGTTTAGACTGCGAGTAGACCTTTCTCGGTCACTTTTCCGGTGTAAAACAGTTCTCGTTTCGGAGTCCATGCTCGCGTTCGTGATCTCGAAAACAAAAACTTGTAGTCTACAGAAAGTCTCCCGCCGAAAGTTAGTTATACAGCAACCACTCCATAACATTATCGGAGTAATTGGAACCGCGAAGTTGCCTAGAAACATTCTGGCAACACGCAAAGGTCAGCAAAATATTCTGAGGTCACAGAAACGTTCTGTGATGTAGCCAATCACAACGCGACATGAAGTAGACCGTGAAATTCTCCAGAAACATTCTGGCAACAGCGAAAGTATCGCTCAACTCAGAAACTACACACATAACAGCAAATCTTTTTCTTATTTGAGATATGTTTCTAAACATTGACCACTTACCGAAGAGTATATCAGACACACTTCGTACAGACACTAAGATACTAGCCTGGTTATAATAAATATTCAGACTTTGCCTGCGTGCCAGGTTTTTACAAAAGAAATCTTTCAGTGACCCTATTTGCGAAAACTCGGCATAAGAGAAAAGCATAAAACGCGTCGTAAAACCTATTGTAAAACGTATTGTTAACGCATTGCAACACGTTATACTTTCTCAACCCGTTGTCAACGTTTCTCGATGCTTCTGCGTCAGTTGTTATTAATAAATATGTGACTCTTACGCTGTAAGCTGGTTCAGCAGTAAAAACTGAGCATGAAGATTCTACAGCGGTGATTTAAGTTAATACTTTTGGAAGCGCAATTTAATTTGTCACGTACTGCCTGGTTTGTGAGAATGAGTGACCAAATGTCGTGTGTTCCTAAAAATGAAAGCATACTAAGGGGCCGTCGACATATTCGAAATGCCCCGCTTATCGCACAACGGACGTTTAGGGGGGGAGGGGGTAAGGGCATGGACGTCAGAACAAACACTTTTTCATCAATAGATTGAAGTACACTTTTTAATCAAACGTTTCTAGTCAGCTAGATCTACATTAGATCGCAATTTCTGTTGAATTTCCCGGAAATTTCAACAAGGTCTTTTGATTAGAAGTATCATGAAATACCTCAAACCTCCAGGTAAGTGAAACTCAGTTTTATAGTCGTGTCTGAATGGGTATTTTAGTCAAGATCCGAAATGAGCTCGTACGGGAATTCGAGGTACTGACTGACTGTACAGTTGCAGCTATTAATGCTTTAAGCTTGTTTTATACTTTGTTTATAAGTGAACTCCCGTGTATTTCATTACTGTTTTTCCTGACCTAAAAAAAGCATAAAACAATGGGTGGACGTTAAGGGGGAGGGGGTCTGACCTTAACGTCCGTTGTGCGTTAAGCGGGGCATTTCGAATATGTCGACGGCCCCTAAAAACAAATATCGATTCATGGCAAAATTTCGTGTTTCCCGCATAGTAAGAAACATGATGGTCGAAGACAGAGAGAATGTCACAAACGTCATTTGATATTGTTCTGCGAGATTTTTTCTTTTAATAATTTTGCGTTCTGAAGATTCCAAGATTTTCAAAGACGGAAGTCAAAGAAGACTTCTGCTTTATAAATAAGCGGAAATATCTTCTCAGGTATTAATACCCCGTCCACTCCAGCTCAATCTCAGTCACAACTCCGACTGTAAGAATATTCGCATAAAAAGAAAACTTGGTGTTAATTTGCATACTAATGACCGTGGGAAGGCTTTCCTCTCATTGGTCAACCCCGTCAAGCATGACAAATTATCGCACGATCAACACCGTATGCTGGGAGTTTTCTCCTCAATTTCTTTGCCTTTTAGGTTGAAAATATGACCTTATTTCACTTAGTGACTTTAAAAAAAGTCAAAATCATACATTAGGCTGGTGAATGAAACTATTTGCTGTGATTTTTTTTATTCAATTCGGATAAATCTCTATTCCAAATCTTTGTAATGTGATTTTTGGGCGCCAATAATTTCGAATATGCGAGTCTCCTTTTACTTACTGTCTGTCAAAGACAAAGGAGTATGAAATGTGACGATTTGAGGAATATTTTGGGAGCATTTCTGAAGATCCTGGATATTAGTAGATCCTGTATATTAGTAGGTCGTATAAAATGTATGGGGCTGTGAGCCGTGAGGTGCCTATTTTTAGTGGGTGTTTAGCTTTCATGGTGTTAATAGTGTTGATTTAAACTTTTGCATGGTGGAGTGTCCCGACCTTTACCCAAAAGAGAACATCTGACTAAATAAAATGTCATATTAAGATTACAATGAGAGGCTTTTCTACTTCTTCACAGATTTCTTTTGAGGTTAGAATGTACATGTATGCCTACATGTATCTGAATTTAAACTTTTACGAGTAATACTATTCAGTCTTCAACCCTAGAATATATCAGGTTCAAATAAGATTGGATTCGTGACTGTTCAATGTTGCGAGCTCTAAGAAGTTAAGGTATCTTGAAAACAAATATTTAAGATTCACAGGAAATGAGATAGTGTATGTCAACATGTTTCTATAGGAGACAACAGTTCAACCTGGATCATATCACTTTACTAATGGGTAAGCTGATTGGATAAGTCATAGTAAGATTCTAAACCGCAAAGACATCCAATTTATGTTGTAAGACCTGATTGGCTTAAGAATGGTAACATACCATGAAGACAAAAAGCAATTTTAATGCCAAAAGCTATAGAGTAGACAAGTTTAAGCACCACTTTATGTTTACCAGTTGCCTTTTTTTGCCTTGTACATATATTACTGATATGATATTAGTAGGTGGTATAAAATGCATGGGCCATGAGGCACCTATTTTTAGTGGGTTTTTAGCTTAAGATTGTAATGAGAGGACTTTCTACTTCTTTGTGGATTTCTTTTGAGGTTAGAATGTATGCCTATCTGAATTTAACTTTTACCAGTATTATACTATTCAGTCTTCAACCCTAGAATATATCAGGTTCAAATAAGACTGGATTTGTGACTGTTCAATGTTAAGCTCCCTGTAGAAGTTAAGGCATCTTGAAAACAAATATTTAAGATTCACAGGAAATGAGATAAATAGTGTATGTCAACATGTTTCTATTAAAAGCATATGCTACATGTATAAGCTATCCTTATTGGTTGATAGGAGACAACAGTTCAACCTGGATCATATCACATTACTAATGGATAAGCTGATTGGATAAGCCATGGTAAGATTCTAAACCACAAAGACATCCAATTTATGTTCTTAGACCTGATTGGCTTAAGAACGGTAACATACCATGAAGATAAAAAGCAATTTTCAGAAAGAATTCTGATTGGCTAATGCCTAACATCTTTCCACTCTGAAGAATTCATTTGATAAAGTACATTTTTAAATGGAGAAGTACATTTTTTAAATAAAATTATTTATATTACTCAGTATTGTTAACTTGCCATATATAGACAGTCTAAAACTGTTATTAAAATAATACAGTACATGTAGGTTTTGCATGAAGTTAAAACATTCATTTAATAGCAATAATTTTGATCCTAGAATTGTCCTCCTCCTCAATGGGCCACTTCAAGTTTTAAAGTACATGACATTATGTACAATACATTAATATGTAAAGTACATGTATGTACAGTAAAGTATGTACAGTAAATCTGTAGGTGTAAGAGGCTTTAAAAGTAGCAGTACTCCTAAAATGTCTATATTATCAATTCCAAACCTACCCATCTCCCCCTGCATTTCTGGGGTATATGACATTTTTGAATCAGAACATTGACCTTAAAGGGGCACGGCCATGAATAACAGGCATGGTTACTAAGCCACCCAAACTTGAAATCGTCAGACGGATGTTTTTAAGTTGAGTATGCTTTGAGACGAACGAGAAGTACATGTAATCAATCCATCGATATCACCACAGCAATATCACATGTTAGTGCACTAGTGTTAAGTCGGATTCGTGAAAATCTTTGAGCAAGTGGTGGTGTTCTGTGACGTGCATCGGCAAACTAAACAACTTCAAGTGTTTTTGCATATCATTAAATTGCCCAAAATGTGCACATGCACAGCTCATGACCGTGCCCCTTTATGCCTGCCCAGTAGTGTCCCACAATGGGGCTTTAATTTGGGATAAGTGTATCAAAATCTCTTATAAACTGATAAAAAAAATTGCAATCCTTGATTCTGTTTGACAAATTCCCCACCCTCAATTTTTCTTTGCTGGTAAATGCCCCATCCCCAGGACAGACTGAGTTGTCAAATGCCCCACATGCACCTGGGGAGATGGGCAGGTTTGGAATTGATAGAGACATTAAGCCCAATAAAGAACTATTCAAGGTGTCAACTGCAAACTACATTTGTAATGTAACCCCACAAAAATAATTTTAGCAGTCTGGCAACTAGGTACTACTTGATGTACTTGACATTGTAGCTTCAGCAGTAAGCTACATTTATTTTATTTTGTACAGTGGACCCCCAGTATAACGAACCTGGTTATAGTGCAGTTCCCAGTATAACAACCCATATACTTCAGCCTGGCAAAACTATAACAAACACAATAAATTATTTAGAAGCCTAATCTGGAAATCTGCCCTGATACATGTATAACAAATAAATGTCATTTACGAGATGGAACTCAAATGCAAAACAGATGGACACATTGTAAATACAGCTTTCTATCAACATGCTGTCTGACTGAGGGCATGTACTCTTATTTCTCAACTGTATTATCCTCTTTGTCTCGTATCAGTTCCTTTAAAAGTACATGTACATGTAGCTTCTCACTTAAACCCTGATATAACAAATTTTGATGTGTTTTCAAGAAAGTCGTTATAACAGGGTTTCATTTATAACGAGCCCCCGATATAACAAACCTATTTTTCTGGTCCCTTGGCACTTCGTTATACCGGGGTTCCACTGTACAATCATTAATTTTGTATGTGCATGTAATTATTCAAAACATATTGAAAATAAATGCTTTTTGTATGATAGTTGACTTTGTGATCCCCAAAAAGGGAGAGTCATTGCTAGAAGCTTACGACACATGGAGAGGCTGGGCTGATGATAAAGGTAATGCATGTATAAAAGATACATTAGGGCAAATAAATAAAAAAGTATTATCAAATAAATAATATGTGGTTCTGGTTACCCGACCAAGTCTAGATTTCCCCTGCTAACCCTACTGTACAACGTCGTCCATCAAAATTTCAACTCCATGTACAATGTACGAGCTAAGAAGGGTTGTCAGTAAGAAGCTGGCAACAAGCAGATTTCCACCAGCTGTCAGCCGGGAGGATAAAAGTAGCTCTCTCTTTTTTTTAGTGTGTTGTGATTATGGTTTCCATGTTGCTGTCACATGGTGGAGTGATGAAGTGAAAGAAGAAATGGAAATCTTGGTCAGAGATAAAGGTATTACCCAAAATAGCCTGACATTGATCTGAGTTGGAATTGAGTTTGTTGGTATCTCGCTCTTGCCCCAAGGAATTTCCTCCAGGTTTTCCAGTTTCCCTTCCTCCACAAAAACCAACATGCTAAATTCCAATTCGATCTGTGGTTTAGTTGGGTCCTGACTTTGATCAGCCCCAATGGTTGTTTCAGGTCCTGTTAGAAATTCAGAGTTTTTTTATTTAAGGTTTTTGTATTCTTTACTACTCAACGTTTTGTCATCGATCATCTGTTCTCAAATATTTAAAGTGTGCATGTTATTTCCACAGGTATCAATTCCTTCAAGACGTTCATGGCATATAAAGATGTTATGATGGTTAATGATGAGGAGGTGAGCTGCATGGCTAGTGAATTATTTAAAACAACCAGGGCTGTCATTTGTAGTTTTCAAGTTGCCATAAGCTACATGTACAACTCTGGCTTTAAAGTGCTCCCAAACCCTTTTGCCATTTTTTTTATAGCTATGAACCTTTGAACGGTCTTGAGAACTTCTGCAAAGACATATTTGGTTTACAGAGAATACCGTATTCACTCACGGATGAGCCGCACTCGCAGATAAGCCGCACCCCAAGTTTAGAAGCTTGATTCAAGGGAAAAAAGTTTTTTGGAAGAATATCAAACATACATGTACATTGTATAAACCTTCATCAGTCTTTCAAACTGGAGAAAACTCTAAAGTTGTACCTGTAATTTCAGCTCTGAAATAGTATAAACTTCATGTCTACATACGTGTACTTCGATATATTATGATTTATCTTTCCTTACTGTTTGTTTACCGGGATCTGTTCATTCAGGTCACCTTTTAGATCGAATTGTACACGTCAACGAAGCCAATAACGTGTTCACATTCGTCTGTAGCTTAGTAACCAGGCACCTGTTGAAAGAGAGAAAACTGGATACTAAAAGTTTTGTTTTTGCTGAACGAAGTCAAAACAAGTACATGGAGTAGTTTGCTTTTTCATCAGCTGTCTGTTGCTACAGTATTGTGCAAAAGTCATGCAAACGTATTTCGACAAATTTTGCTCTTTGTTCCTACAAATGTTGAAATTTCAGGCAACTTTTTGTTCGAAATTTCGACGAAGAAGCGATCAGATGCGCGAAAATTTTAATGCCAAGGCGAAATATCGCCAACCTGCGAGCGACATTTCGACGATATTTTGTTTATTGTCAAACGAAAATTTGGACCAGGTTATCGAAATATCGTGATCCGAAATATCGTACGTGTTAATTGCACAGTTTTGTATTTTAACGTTTCTTTCACCAAGATTAACGCGTGACAAATTCGAATTCATGACAAACAGTTTTACAAACATACAGTAAGTACCCTGCGTGCCAGAGGCGTCATAAAGTCAAGATACTTATATAATAATCGTGAACTGTCAGCCAGACGCGTGTCTCATTTCTGACACAAATACCACGGGGGCGCAATTAATTTCCATTTACGCGAACTGACTGATCTGATCCGATGCATTAAAGCTCTTTTAATTCAAAAGGAATTGCACTTTCCCAGTAGAAGTTTTCTGGTAAGAGTATAAAAGTGTTTGCACGTCTTTCAATATGACAAACGTTGCTCCAAAACTCTGTTGATGTTCAGTAAAAAATCAGACTGACACGTTCACGCTCAGTCAAGCTTTAAAGCGGGCCACGCACCGCCGGTCTGGGAACTAAGCGAGCAGCCGTTGTTTTGTTTATTTTACGGCTCACGATATTTCGATAACTGCATGGTCAGAATTTACTTGAAAACTTTATGCAACGACTTTTACGAAGATCTGGAAGGCTGAAGGATCTGAATATTATATTTGTGGATATATGGATAACGTTTACAAAATTGAACACTTCCGAAGTTGGGACGTGCGCGCGATTTATAGTAACGCATTCCTTTCGTTTATTACCCTTCCGGCCTTTGATTCAAACCGGGTTCAAAGCATCGGATTTCTATTCTTAGTGGAGCCATTCTTAGCCTGGTTATACTGACTGAACTGAAGTAAACTCTACAGTTGTCCTCCTGTACCGTTCGAAAGTGAGCCGTAAAGTTCAGTTAGTCAAAGTCCGAACAAAGTTTACACTCGGGTTGGTCGAATTGACCGAGTGAGCCGGAAAAAGCAACTTGATTTTTGACGGGCAAGGATTGAAATTTCGAAGGATCGAAATTGCGAAGTTTCGTGCGAATATTCGCAGAGTACCAAACAAAATTTTGCACGATATTTCGTAGAGTGCAGCGAATTTTCGTGCTAACCTGTCGCAGAGCACTGCGAAATGTCGCACAGATTAAACAAAAGGCTTAACAAATTTTCGTCTAAATATCGCCGAAATTTCGGTTCGTGAAAATTTTCTTTCATTTTTGCCGTAAAGCCCCGAAATTCGCCGAAAGGTGTTTGCAAGACTTTTGCACAATACTGTATCATGCCTGAAAGGATATCCAGAAGCCATTTATTGGAGAAAAACTTGTTACTCAAAGAGAGGTGGAAGATCTGTTCAACAAAATTTGCTGTTAAAGTGCAAAGCTGCAAAGAAACATTGTGCCATTTAGCATGGTATTTAATCGCTTGTAGAGGAACAAATATTCACAACATAAACGGATATGTTATGAACCACCAAACTTCCAAAAGCAATGGCCAGTGCTTTCTTTCTTTTGGTTTGGTGTAGTATTTATTAGTTTAGCTTAGTATTTCTTTTAAATGTTAATTTATGGAAATTTCCGGACCTAATGTTCAGTAGATGTTCTCGCAGATAAGCCGCACCCCTGATTTTGAATGAAGATTTCGCGTAAAAAGGTGTGGCTTATCCGTGAGTGAATACGGTAGTCCCTAGGTTAATATTATGTTAATATGTTCAGTTTTCTAACTTATATTATATTATAATTTTTTATTATTATAAAAATAACTATAGTAATAAGAAGAAATGAAATTAATTATTTGAAAATATAATATTATTTAATCTGAAATTGGATATCCAACAAATAATCTTTAAGTTTTTTTGAGAAAGAAAAGGTACTCTAAGACTTTATTGTTTGAGGTGTAAATGTGTAAATACACCAACTCACACATATACAAGTGTAGTACAATGTAGATAAATTGGACGCTCTGGGTAATGGGTTTCTGCCAGCAATCAACATCATAGTTGATGACGATAATCGCTCACCAGTAGCTGGCTTCTGATGAGTCACCCCTGACAGCACATACATGTACATGTATCTTATTTGGAAGTTTGGTAAAGAAATGAAGAACTTATATGTACAGTGTATATGTATCTTGTATATTGACAGTTTATTTACACATATGTACTGTTTGTTATGCATTAGATGATCCAGTGTTATAAGCAGTGTCAAGAAATTGGAGCAATTGCCCAAGTACATGCAGAGAATGGAGACCTTATTGCTGAGGTACATCTAATTAGATTAAAAATCATATTCGATAGAGAAAGCAATTATTTTTTTTGAATACAATTTTCAAAGGTTTGAATGGTACAAAAAAGTCATGTAACTGTTTTAGATACCAACAAAGATCATAGACATGCTAATTCGACCAACTGGGTGCCAATGCAACTAAAGATTGAGTGTTGGCAACCAGAATTTCAGAACTGGTTACCAGCTCACAACTTACCTTTTCGATCCCTCGTTTTTTATGACCTCTAAGAAAAAGCTGGAAATTGGAAAGGTCCAGCCACCAGAACTGTATTTTTTTTTACTGTCCAATGAACATTTTGGGGAGAGAAATATTTTGCCGAGCAAAACCTTCATTGGAATTTTTTGGTTAGTCACCATTTGGCACCTTAATTATTTGGAAAAGTTAATTTTGGGCCCTGTACTTTAATATAATTACAACGTGAAAAATTGGTGACTATTAAACAGAAGTTATGGTGCATACAAGACAATGGTATCTTGTTACTGACTGTACGTGTACATTGTACAAAATGTAAGTGCATGTCTGTGCTGTGTTTGGTGTCATCCAATTTAGTACCTACGGTATCCAGGAATTGTATGTTCTAAATGTCTTCTTTAGGGAGCCAAAAAGATGATTTCCATGGGTATCACAGGCCCAGAAGGACATGAAATGTGTCGGCCAGAAGAGGTGGAAGCTGAGGCCACACTCAGGCAATTACAATAGCAAATCAGGCAAGTTTCTTCTCACATAAAAGACAACTTTATATATACATGTAATATATTATGACTGTTTCATAGAAAGCAGCATGGATTGGCAAATGTTTAGTAGTAATGCTATAATTTTTATGGTTTTAATTTAAAATTGATTTCCCTCATTCATGAGGCTTTCCTGACATATCCACCTACATGTATGACTAGCACAAGCACCCTCCTATTTTAAGAATTAACGAAACCCCTGCTTTAAATATCACAGAGTGGAATTGATATTAATAATCCTTAATTGTTATTGTAGCCTGCATTGCAGGGAGAAAGGGGAAGGGGAGGAGAAGAGAAGGGAATGTTAAGTAACATCAGACAGGCCGGCGGTTCGCACAGTCATGGAAAAGTCATGGAATTTGAAAATTGCATTCCATGCCTGGAAACGTCACAGAATTCATGAAAACTATATTACATGTAGGTCATGGAATTTCGGATTTATGCCCAAATTGTTTTTATGATGATTGGAAAGAAGAAACGTGTACAGGAACGTACAGTCCGTATACCTTTGTCTTAGCATTGGATTTTTAAGGTCATGGAATGTTAGTTTTAGTCATTGAAAAGTAATGGAAACATCATGGGATTTTGTTCCCAAGTTTCTCTGCAAACCCTGTCAGATCCCTGTGGAATGCTAGTTTATATAGATATAAATACTTTGTTTAATTTAGGTAAAATCATGCATGCATGTTTTTTATAAGTTAAATGTACAGTGTACAATCATATAATTTTGATAGTGCTATGACCTGATTGGCATTTTGTTCATCATTGTTCACAGGTCAATTGTCCCTTGTATGTAGTTCATGTTATGAGTAAGAGTGCTGCCAAGGCCATTACTGATGCCAGACAAAGAGGTTGTGTTGTGTTTGGTGAACCAATTGCTGCAGCACTCGGAGTTGATGGTAAAAACTATTGGCACAAATGCTGGAGACATGCTGCTGGTAAGATACAGTACCGATTGACCTTGTGTTTGCTTTGCATGCACTCAAAATGCATGCAAAGTCAAACCCTGTGTTTATTTTGCGTGCACTCAGAATAGACCCTGTGTTTACTTTGAATTTACTATTTGCACGGGCCTTGAAAAGTCCTTGAATTGATGCCAGGTCCTTGAAATGTCCTTGCATTTTGACATACCGTAAAGTTCCCCCCAAAAGTAGCGACCCCCCAGAAGTAACAGTAAAAATTGATGCTTGCTAACAAATCCCAAAAGTAGCGATCCCCCCGAAAGTAACACCGATTATTGGGCATTGACCAGATTTACCACAGTCAGTCTACACTAACAAGTATGGCTCCAGTGTACAGTAAATTCTGTACGATCGTTTCATGGGTCAAAGGAGATCACTGCTATCATTGCAATCCAAAAATTAATGAAAACTGCAGCTGTGTGCCTGAGCCTTCCCAATCGCAGTGGTCATGAAAGCAGGAACAAGCAGCAATGACCAGGAGAAAACAATAGGTCATGTCCCTGATAGTCTTGCAGAAGTCCTGTACGAACCATTGGTAGACAAGACGATAACCGTATCATGCCGTGTTACCGGCCAAAGCTAGCACTTCTGTGTCGCGGAATTCAAGACTCGGACCTCATTACCAGTGGTCAACTCGAAAGCCCTAATGCTACTTTGACCACTGCGCACGATTGATTAATTATATTTTTTCCCACTTATATTTACTTCTCATATTCCCTTTTATAATACTCATAAACTGTAATAATTATTATCTTTTCGAACATGTGCAATATAAATCTGAACTGAACTGAACTGAACTGAACTTTGAAAATGGATCCACATAAATAAAAATAACTCCAGAATGTTCTGTTTAGTAGACGTTATCATTTGCCAGCAAAGCTTCATGGTGATTTAAACTACAATGCAATAAAGTCACACTTCCCGCGAAGTTTGCGGCACTCTTGTCGTTTGAAAATCCACAGGTACCCCAGGCTTGTTATGCGTAAAACGGTTATTTCCCTGATATTTGAAATTACAGTAACTGTATGGCGTTTTAATTCGAATGGCCGTTTGCTCTAAAATACAATTAAATAAATCATCAAAATATTCCTTACCTGTCTCTTTAAATGTGTGTTCCTTTCAGTTTCTGTGAAGTTTCAAGCCATTCCGTTCAATTTTGAGGGAGTTACAGGAATTTTCCTTCCCTTAGTATAATTATTGGAAAGGTAGCAAACTGTACGCCGATCAGCTGCCGATCCGCTGCAGAAAATTGCCTCGAATTCCCACAAAAATCCGGCTGTACATCGCCAAAATTCCTTCAAATAACGGTTGCCCAAACACAGGTCCTTCACCAAACTCAGCTTCCCTTTCACTGGTTTACTTTGACGGGAGAAAAATGCCACGTAGTTTGCAGTTTTCGAGTTTCACGGATGTTCAATTCGATCTCGCCTGCAACGAGGCCACAAACAGTAGACTGTCCCCTACCATGTCAATTCGATCTCGCCTGAAGCAAGGCGACAAACAGTAGACTGTCCCCTACCCAGTGAATTTGACACTCTGTTGTGCCATTGTTTCATCTACCAATCGGAATCGATGTAAAAACGATGTTAGCCAAAGTTCACGGGCTCAGACCTCATACATATATACTTTATTTTGAAAGCACTGTTTCAAGAACGGTTCCATGGTAAAGTGGTTTACATCTTGCGCTTTTGATCCAACGACCGGAGTTCGAGTCCACACCAGTATGAGCTCTTTGCATGTACTTTGGGTTTACTTTTTTGATTGCATTTACTTGTGTGCACACAATAAGTAAACCCTGTGTTGACTTTGCGTGTGTGTACTACACATGTAAATGCAAAGTAAACCCAAGTGTACACACGGGTTAGTTTCGATCGATTTTGAGTTGGACCCCCCCCACCCCTCTGAATTTTCCGTTCCAGCACCGTTTGAAAAACCTCTATCCCCTTCCCCCCCCCCCCCCCCCCCCCCCCCCCCCCCCCCCCTGGAATTTTCAAGGTTTTTCATCTGAAGTGAAATATAATTATGAGAAAACACATAACATGAAAAAACATACAAAATGTTTTAATAAAAAAAGTATAAAAAATTATTTCATTTAAAGTAAACAAGAGTGTAGTAATTATTATTTTGAAAGCATATTGTGCATTAGTTTTAATGACATCACTTTTAAATAATAACTTAAAGTTTTTAGATCACATATACAATGTAATCCTCACCACTCACTTTCTTTTAGTAATTCTCTATTATTCTTGTTTCTTACACTTTCATTTTACTTGAACAATTTCATGATGTCATCAGAACTATTCCTACATGTTTGTTTAATTGCAAAATAAATAGTTTTTGTTTGTGATTTTAGTTTTCAGGACAGTCTAAATATCATTAATTTGAGATCAGAAGTGTTTTGTACTCAGACATCCCTTTAATGTTCATTGTTTTTTCACAGGTCATGTTATGGGCCCTCCTTTGCGACCTGACCCCTCAACACCTGAACATCTAATGGATCTGTTGGCAAAGTAAGTGCAAACATTCTCATACATCTGACACATGTAATGTGAGATATCGTCCAAATTAACTTTTTCACGTAGGCGCCAACTGGCGACCATTGGCTCTTATTGAAAATCCTGTAAAATAGGGACATTGTACATGCATTGGTTTTTGATCAATACAAAATTGTTTTCAGTGATGATCTTCAGTGCACTGGCACAGACAACTGCACATTCAATGCTAACCAGAAAGCTATGGGTAAAAACGACTTTAGGAAGATCCCCAATGGAGTAAACGGTAACAGTTGACAAAATATTATTGTCTATGTATGTAAAAGTACAGGTAAATGTCTTTTGAAATATAACAATATTATTTTTAGATTTATAGTTTGTGTGAAACTTTCTCCCTGATCAAAGTACATTTTAAAAAGACTAAGGAGTTTATCTGCCATTTACTTGAAGATGTAGTGTACATGTAGTACATGTAAGTGACTCCTGATGACATCCTAAATTCTCCCTTAGAAAAAGAACTTGAAGGAGAATTTAGAATGTGATCAGGAGTCACTTAACATATATGCCCTTGTTGCACACAGCAAATGTGGCATTTTATTAGTCTCTCTTTATAACCAAAAGTCTGCCTATAAAAACTGTCCCTACCATCTAAAAGATCACTTTGAAATCGATACATGTAGTTTTGGAAAGTTTAGATGATCGATATACAACAAGAAAGGCTTTTGCATGAGAACCAGCAGTCATGATAACTATAGCCTCGTGTGGGTGTTTTTCACATCATCATTATTTTAAAACCTTGATACATTCACAAGGATTGAATAATTTCTAATTGTGCAAATTAGCCACAGCCATATTTACATTTGGTGCATTATGGGCCTTTTGCAGGAATGCAATCACCTGGTTGTACTGGGTGGTAAAAAAAAGCTAACTTAATTTATTTAAAAGCGTGTACGAGATTGGTAGTGCAGTTGTTAGCAAAACCTGTTTAAGTATAAAATTATTTTCCACCTCTAATTGATCGATTGTCTATCTTTCTAAAACAACGTTAAGAAGGTTGTTTGCCTTTCCTATGTGATCATGAGTGCAATAAGCCATTTGGCTTGCTAGCCAGCCTAATAAACTCTGTTACACTTTGAGTTTTCAAAAATGTGACATTCCTTCAGTTTTAAAGATATGAACCTACAACTTACATGTATGTTGTTTACTAAATTATTTGTGATTGATGAGCGAAAATGGTTATGTGACCATTTCCTGCAAAAGACCTATTCGTTGGTTATTGAAGTGATACAGTACTGGGAAAAAAAAAAAGATTTCAACGAGTTGAAGTGAAATTCCACTTGCAAAAGTGATATAAATTATCCCCTAAAAGTAAAATTTCACTTCAAATGAAGAGTGATATTTCACTTCATCTGAAAGGGATATTTTGACTTTCCTGGTGTTTATATCTACCAGCGCACAGAAAGCATCATTACCAGAAAGCAACGTTGCAAAAAAGACTGACTTAACTCTGTGTTATTACATGTACATCGCACCATAGCCGCATCTTGATCTTCAAAATGATATGTTTTGTGAGGATTTCAATGCACTAAAAGTTGAATTATCGGGAACGCAAGCTGCTCTAGATTGCACCACTAACTCCTCGTATAACAACTGCAAAAAAACGAGAAGCCGCTCTAACAAAATAGTCATTTTCAAAGTTTTTATCACATCATAGCCAGCTTTATAAATAAAATCCACGCATCTCAAGCTTCAAAAGATAAGTTTTGTGAGGTTTTCAATGTGCTAGAAGTTGAATTATTGGGAACGCAACCTGCTCTTGATTCTTGATCTCTTGGCTCCTCCCCTATAGACAAAGAGCATATGCTGGCTAATGAAGCATGATTGAAATTGAGGAGTCGCACAAGCCTTTGTAATTTTAATTGTGTCTTTTTGCGCTGGGAATATTGACTGCGGCCATAAAAAAAGTAATAGAACATTGTAAAACTCGATATTGCATCGTAAACAAATGTTCCAGCAATTTGTAAACCTTCAGCTTTAATATGAGACATTTCTCATGTTTCTGTGTGCACTAGATGTCAACAAACAAAACTGAAGAATGAATCTAGCTGTTCTACATGTACCAGGCCTGCAAAAGGTCTAGTACGTGTAGCTGTTATCATGGTGAGAACTAGTGGACTAAAATGTAATTCTTAATTTCAACACACAAGCACATACAATACATGTATATACAGTGGAATGGTTCTAATCAGCTACACTATAGCTCCAGTCTAATTTTATTTACTTTATATCCAGCTTCCCTAAAATTAGACATTATTTGAGTGAGATGAGAACCATGATAACTGAATAAACCCAATAGAGGTAATCAGCTAATGCTGTTGCCACCCAATTCAGATCATGTGATGTAAACAGACGCTACTCTGGGGAATTATTCCTTTTTCATTCTTGCTAATCATAATGCAGTCATGCCTATCTGAAATTGGGTGGCAACAGAGTTAGCCGATTACCTCTAATATTGTTCACTTCCCCTTATTCAACTAATCTAGCGAGATCTGATTGGCTAGCACTTATAACAGCACAAACAATAGACTGTGTTTCCTATTGATTATAACTAATTTCTCTTTTCCTTCGTGCACTTTGCTACACTTGTTTATTCATACAAAGAGAAATTACATTTAAATTCAGTGTCATTTGTGTTCCAGGTGTTGAAGACAGAATGTCTGTTATCTGGGAAAAAGGAGTGGTATGTTTCAATCAATCAATATTTCAGTCAATATTTTATTAATTTATAAGTGGCTCAATAAAGGCCTGTTTCTCTTTTTAGCAAACTGGTAAAATGGATCCGTGTAGATTTGTTGCTGTCACAAGCACCACAGCAGCCAAAATATTCAACATTTACCCACAAAAGGTACTGAGAAGTTTGGTTCATTTTATAGATTTATGAAATACTTATTATATTATTTTTTCTTATTGATTTCGTAATTTGCTGCTGATTGTGATGTGCAAAGTTTTAGTGTCATTCTGAAGTTGAATATTTGAAAATACCAGCAAGAAAGTGTAGAAGTCGCAAGCACAACAAAGCTGTGAATAGCTCACCTCTCCACTGGTATTTATGAAAGTTTAACACCAAGATGAGGCCAATACTGTGCAGATGAGTCTGTAGTTATCACAATCAGTGGCAAATTGCGAATATGAAACTGAGCTATTGAATTCTATTAAGAAATGATTCCAGCTATAAAGTACATTATTATTTGTATGAAGAAACAGTAATTAGCTTTAGATTTTATGTCATAATAATGTACCTCATATTCACACCTAATTAATTGCATTATGTCAAAGTTAAAGGTTTGACAGACGTGTAGAAATGATTACACACGTATCCATGTATGTACTTCCTCTGTAGAAGTTTGAATATGAAATATTTCTCTGCATAGTCATCAACATTTTTGAATCTGAAAAAAAACGAGGCTCTGTATGCATGACTGCAAAATCCCATCCAAAGCCTATAAATCCTATTTTTAATATCTTTTCAGGATTTCATCCTATACTATTAAAATTTTCCAAATATGTTGATTTATAGGTGCCATGCTTGAGATCCAAGTTTGCTGATCTAAATTTAATCAGCACATTAATACATTATAAAGGTGCATAATAAATGAAATGTTTTCTAAATAATGCTGGTTTTATATTTTCAGGGTCGTATTGCAGTAGGTTCAGATGCCGATATCGTTGTATGGGATCCAGAGGCGACAAGGGTTATCTCTGCCAAGACTCATCATCAGGTTAAATATTCTAGTATTAACATCTAACATAAGCAAAATATGGCAAATTCACACCAAATAACCATTGTTCTAGGTCGCAATTTTTCAAACTTGCCAAAATCTGAGGAAACATTACCTTACCCGATACTTAAAAGCCAACATTATGAAATGTTTACAAACATCATGTTTTATATGCAAATGCAAAGTTTCAATAGCCACAATTGAATTTTAATCATTCCAGCAGCCATTACTGTCTGGTCCAGTCTGTCTCACGTTCAGGGCTCAAAGTTAAAGGGGCACAGTCAATCAAATTGAAACTTCAAGTATCATTAAAACAAAACCACATAGTACACCATGCCTAAAATAGGACTCAAAACTTGTTGTGTGAATGCTTAGTATGCCTGTTCCCCTTACTCCCCTGTGTATCGACTCAAAACTTGTTGTGCAAATGTTTCGTATGCCTGTTCCCCTTACTCCCCCATGTAACTCGATTACTTGTTATACATGTATACTTCAACTCCAACTTTATTCATTGTGTCACTATAGTGTTGAAAACACCAACCACAAAAGCATATACTTATTGTAAAACTCTGTTGAGCATTTAAAACTTAAACTAGAAAATATACATTGTACAAGTGAGCTAGCATTTATAACTAGGAATACTTTACATTCACACTATTCCCCTTGATCCAAGGGAATAAGGAAAACAAAACTAAACTAAAAAACCTCATCAAACATGGCTTCCCTCAATCATTTACACATATCCGCATAGTTTTGTTTTATGATTCCCCTTGCTCCTAGGGAATAAGGGGAAAAAAAGAAAATAGGAACCTAAAACAGGCATCATATGAAACTACAACAATAACACCCTGAGATAGAAGAGAAATACTATGTGAATGTCCTGGTATGCTTTTCAAACTTTTTCTATAGTAGATGGCAAAGATTAAAGTGGATAACGAAAGCTTATTCTATAAACTTGATTTTGGTTACAGTGAACCAATTTCAAGTTGCTCTAAATTTCTCTTAAAAGCAGTATTTTTCATCCACTCAAATCTTTGCCATCCTTCATCAAAACTGTCTCAAATTGTCTCCAAAATACCACTGTATGTGGAAAGCCTACTCTGCTGATCTGAGTAGTTATTTTTGTTTTTCGTCATTTACCATTTGGGGGTTGACAGTGTCCCTTTAATGCTCGCAAAATGCTGGCAGATTTTTTATTTGCAAGTGGAAAACATTTCCACTAGCAAATTTCTGCAAGTCAAACTTCCTTTAGGGTACGACTTGGAGTCTGAAAACCGCAAACAAACGTGGCATATTTACAAGTCAAAGCATCTAGTGTAGTAGCAGTGGAAATAATTATAACATATACTTGTATACATGTTCTTTAAATGAATTAAAGTGATACAGTAACTGTCAAGAATATTGGTACATGTCTGTGCCATACCCTCTAAATTGTTGCTTTAGTTGAAAAAATCGTACTAGCAGACATTTGATAATGCATTTAGAAACTGGTTTGTTTATATTTCTTTATGTTGACAGGCTGTTGACTTCAATATTTTCGAGGGAATGGAATGTCATGGTGTTGCGCTTGTGACAGTCAGCCAAGGACGTGTAGTCTATGAAAATGGAGAGGTGAGTTAAATATTCCTGGATCTACTTAAATATTATTGGCAATCAGGATAGTGTAGAGCGGTTTTCAATTGAGTGTAGTAAAACCAAACGCAAACTACCCACGGCCAGCCAATCATAGGAGCGAGTAATCACAAGTAACTCATAAATGGCTTCCCTGTGAGCCAACGAAAAACCAAAGCAAAACCAAAACCAATTTGCGTTTGGTTTTACTTTGGATTCTGATTGGTTGGTTTACTTTCTCAGCCAATAGGAGAGCTTAGTAAACGCAAAACCAAAACACTTCCGACAGTCAATTGAAATCCGCTCTATATGGTAAAACAATTTGCCCTGTAGACCCATTGCATAAATGGCGTCCAATTTAAATAGGTATTGTCCTGGAGACTTTAGTCTCGTGTTCACGTTGTTTTTCTTCTTACAATGTATGAACCTGTGAAAGGTTTTGAGTACTTCTGCAAAAAATGTTTTAGTTTTCAGATAATACTCTATGTTCTACGCTTGTTTGAAATGGTGAAAAAACTTCCCTGACTGCCGTCAGATTATTAACAGACTATGCTTCCCAAGTATGCTGGAAAAAACATGGAGACAATTTTGATGAAGGATGGCAAAGATGCGAGTGGATGAAAATACTGTTTTTAAGAGAAATTTAGAGCAACTTGAAATCACTTCACAATCATAATACTAGCTACTCAGCTAGATAACTTTTACCGCCCAAAAGTCAGGACTAACACAGGAAAACTCACCTTTAAATCCTCTGCTACTGTACTTTGGGAAACCGTACCCACTAACTTGAAACAATTAAGGACAACAAACCAATTTAAGGCCCATCTCATTTCCTATCAAATATAATAAAATAGACGTACTGTACTGTCTTCTCAATAGCTACAATTTAACTAAATTACACCTTCCCACTTTTACTGGGGTTTTTTTTCTTTTTTTTTCTTTCCCCCTTTTCTTTGATACTACAGCCCTCTTCAAGTTCAATTTATGCTCTTCACAAATCAATCAAATTACACAAATCACTAATCTCAATTATTCACTTTATCTATTCACTATATGTTTAAATGCAGTGGTGGCCAACTCGAAAGCTTTTAGCTACTTCGCCACCGCACACTGATCTCTAATCTCAATTTCGAATCTACTTTGTAAATATGAAGCCCTTATTTTAACTTATTTGTATAATATTATATTTATGTAACTAGTACATGTAAAAAACGGTGTGAATAAATTGAACTGTAATGAACTTGTTTCACTGTATTCTAGTATAACCTTTTGTAATCCACTTTTATCTTTGCCATCCTCTATCGAAAAGATTTGTAAAGCATATCAGGACTCTCACTTGGTATTTCTTTTCTATCTTAGGGTGTTATTTTTGTAGTTTTGTTTTAAATAAACGTGAAAGCTGCTTTTCAACATAAAATGTAAGCCACGAGATACTAATCTGAAATCATTGAAATGCTCCTGATGTTTTGATCTCTTCGTGAAACCTAACGTAATTATTTCTTTATACAGTTTCAAATTGTGCCTGGATCAGGCAGATTCATCCCCACCCCACCCTACGCGAATTATGTCTACAGTCGAATCCATACTCGTGAGAAGGTGAGGCAGATAGGTTCATGACTTTTTGTAAATACATGAACTCGAACTCCCAAGGGAAACCAAAAATAGTTTGAGTTAGCGGGGGTTCAAGTTATTGTGGTCGGTGTAAATACTGAAGAACTAACCAAGATGAGAAAACTTCAAGAAGCATTTAAATTCGGATTATACTACGTTTATGTACTAGGCAATTAAAATCGTTATCATGTGCGGTCATAATGTCAATAGTGACCAGATTATGGGGGGAGGGTGGGGGTTTCTCAGAAACCGTGATTGATGCGAACCACTAGTGTATGACGCACTGTTTCCTGGTTTCTTTGACCAGAAAGGTAACATTATTTTAGGTTTCATCCAGTTGCCTGGTAGATCTGATCAAGAACGTATAAAAACATACCTACTGTTATTATCAGTTGAGTGCGCCGTGCACCACTTTAAGGGCATTACAGACATGATGTAATTAGTCTGTTCTCAGCTGTCAAACAACTGTTTCACAATCACAGCACCGTAACTCGGCGTTGACAACACACGAACTTCATGTTCCCGCACAGTAAGTCGATTTTGTACAGAGAGCAATGAAGGTAGAATACTTACCGGAAAAATAAGAACTTCAATTTGTTGAAGGTCGTCAGGAGTAAGATTACTGGTATGTACGATTACTCGATGTTGAAGAATTTTCAGTAAATTCGGTACAGAATTTTGTGCTGTCAACGCCAAGTTCGTGTGCTGTGGAACCGATGTTTGACAGCTGAGAACAGACTAATCAAATATGTCTGGAACGCCCTTAATTAAAGCCGGCGGCGCATGGCGCTCAACTATTACTAGGGAATTTAAGATCCGAGACTACGGTTCATTGCTACGGTTGGACGAGTATGAGGGATCTGGGTCGAGATGTTGTGCGCGGCCGGTCAAGTACGAAATTTCTGGCGGGAAACGGAGACATTAAGATTGTAAACCGTCAGCTGATTACGGTTGGACGTAAAAGTTCATTTTTTAAGTCGTCAACGTCTCTTGCTCGTCCAACCGTAGCGGTGAACCGTAATCTCGTATCTTAAATTCCCTAACGGTCACAACACTCGACTGCATTCTCTTCACGTTTTGACGTCATCTGTGTATCTACAAAACAATATGAGGAAAGGCCCATGGCAAAATTGCATAAGTTATATTTGTTTTATACAATAATTAGCGGAAAATGAGGCTACGGAATGAATTTATGATGTACTTTAATAACACATGGCTGTTGACCAATCAGAGCGCGCGTTCTGCTCTATTTATTGTATCTATTTGTACAGCACGTGGTTCGCAGGTTCTTGAAAAGTCCTAGACTTTCTCAAAGTCCTTTATTTTTTCTCGCTTCGGTTAGTTGTTTTACCTCTCACTACTCGTCGCTCGAACCGAAGAAAACATAATGAGGTCGACTTGTGGCAAATTTAAAAACGTCCTTGCATTTTGGCATACTAGGTCTTAACCTTGAAATGTCGTTTAATTTTTAGCAACACACCTTGGATTTTCTCGAAACCTGTTTGGATGTTTGAGAAGACAGGAAATCAGCCTCATTTTTGCCTCCAAAAGACCATTAGAGCGGCACTGAATAATTCGTCGTGCAAACAAGTCAGAAATGGGCTTACGTTGGGTTTAAATTGCGTAGAATTTTGAGGTCATTTATGTGAACCTGTAGAAAACAAGTCCTTGCAAAGTGTGGATTGTCCTTCATAAGTCCTTGAAGAAAAAGTTCTGAACCGTGATAACTTTATCTATCTATGTTATGCTATTATGCTTACAGAATTGCCAGCCCAAGAAAGTTGACCGCGAGCCATACGCGGGAGCAGTATTGGAATTGAAAACAATTGAGACGAGGGTAATTACGTCACCGTTACAGAGGAAGAGTAAGGACAAGGACGAGCAGACAAAGAGCGCACATAGAGACCTACATCGATCAGGATTCGAATTTTCGGGTAAGTCGAGACTTCTCCTAAAAAAAAAAAACATTTTTAACGGGACCTGAAACAACCACATAGGCTGATCAAAGTCAGGACCTGGCTAAACCACAGACCGAATTGGAATTTAGCGTGTTGGTTGTCGTGGAGGGAGGAAAACCGCAGAACCCGGAGAAAAACCCTTGGAGCAAGGATACATGTATGCGTCGCGATCAGGAATCGAACCCGGGCACAGAGGTGAGAGGCGAGACGCTTAACAACTGCGCCACCCTGTCTCCCCTTTTAGGAAACTCTAGAGTTCATTTCACAGGAGTTGTGAGGTGCCTCTCTTGAAAATTCCTATCACCTGTTAGAGCTTCGTTTGAACGATAAGAATTGCTGATTTTTTATCTCTCAAAGTATAAACCGGCAAATTAACACTGTACGGCTGGAAATTAGAGGAATATATGACTAGCAATTGTTGCTAGTTGTCGCAATTTTTTACTAGCAACATGGTCTGGCCCACTAGCAACAACAAATAGCAACAACAACATAGTTCAACAACATTCTACTAGCAACAGTTGCGAGTTGTCGCAATGTTTTACTAGCAACATGGTCTGGTCCACTAGCAACAACAAATAGCAACAACAACATAGTTCAACAACATTCTACTAGCAACAGTTGCGAGTTGTCATGAGATGTTACTAGCAACATGGTCTGGTCCACTAGCAACAACAAATAGCAACAACAACATAGTTCAACAACATTCTACTAGCAACAGTTGCGAGTTGTCATGAGGTGTTACTAGCAACATGGTCTGGTCCACTAGCAACAACAAATAGCAACAACAACATAGTTCAACAACATTCTACTAGCAACAGTTGCGAGTTGTCATGAGATGTTACTAGCAACATGGTCTGGTCCACTAGCAACAACAAGTAGCAACAACAACATAGTTCAACAACATTCTACTAGCAACAGTTGCGAGTTGTCACTCGCAATCGGCGAGTGCGCGAACCGCGTATGGAATGGGCCTTTCACAAGAGATATCATCACGTGGTTGTACTGAAGAGAACAATTTCACACTTCATTTAAAAGCACTTGTACGAGAGCGACAGTTATTAGCGAAACCTGTTTGTAAATGCTATTTTTCACCTCCAATCGATTGTCGATCTTTTTAAAAGCTGCACTTGTTTTCGAAGATTGTTTGTACTCCAGAAAAGCCTTTCACATGGGATTACGAACGAGCTCAATTCATTCATTATTGAAGTGATATATCAGCACGTGACTCAGTGTTTCTTACGAAAGTCCTGTCACGATGTTCACTCGACAAAGGCTGAGTGACAGCTGAAGGTGTCGGTGGCCTGACCATGGCCCTTCTGTACCGGAACATCCTGCTTAAACGAATACTGATCAAATTTGATTTTCTCTTACAGGAAAGCAAGTGGACGATCAAATCCCGTACCGTCCATCATCTCGTATTGTCAAGCCGCCTGGAGGAGCATCGTCGTTGTCGTTCAAGTAATCAGACAGACCTCTTGTAAACTCCATGAGCGTTATGCTCCTCTAGCTCCACGTAGAACTGGTTTGACAATGTACGATACGGGAACAAAATGGCGGCTGTACATATGACCACAATTCCTTGCGAACCTAACAGTCAAAATAACACGTAGAAATAGTATATTCTCTAAAATGACAGTGTATTGGCAACATCACTTGTTCTGGCATGTTATTAAGATTTAAAACTGCCGCGATTTTATTACGGATATAATGTTTTTTGCGTGCAAAGGATTGTGGGTAAAAGGTGTAGCCGCCATCTTTTTCTATTGCCAAATCCGTAAAATTGGAATGGAATTTGATGGAGTTGAGGAACTCACAAGCAACTGTAACTAAATCGGTCAACTATGGTTGGTTGACAGCTAAGCGTTTGTTAAAAAGGAATATGAATGTTTAGTACTGAGATTTCTTTTATACAGTGCGAATGAGATGTTTTCATTATCCTTGACAAGGTTTAGCCGGCAATTTTGATGTTAGGAAAAGTCACATTAATACACAAGAACGTTTCGTAGTTCCTAGTCTGCGAGTTTAAATAGAGATAAACGATAAAAGGAGGGAGTAAATTAAAGGGACGCTGTCAACCACCAAATGATAACCTTTCTCATGACGAAAGACAGAAGTAGACTGGAGAAAATTGGAGACAATTTTGATGAAGGATGGCAAAGATTTGAGTGGATGGAAATACTGATTTTAAGAGAAATTTATTTAGAGCAACTCGCAGGGTGTCAAGTTCCTATTTTCAAGGGTACTTCCTATTTTATTTTTTCCAATTTCCCTGAAAATTCCTATTTTCTGGCCTTTCTTGCAATTTGCCCATGCAATCCCAATTGTAATCACTGCCATTTATTGTATGTACTCAGCTATGATACTGTATTGTCAGCAGTGATTCGTGTTTATGAACATAATGCATCATACTTTGTCACAGACCAGGTTAATGTTAAGGTTAGTGAATAGTGAGGGAATCTTTGGATATCATCAATATCCAAAGATGCATTATATTTGCATTTGAAAAACTTTTCGGAATTGGCTATGTAACTATAAGGAAATATTCCTATTTTTGAACGAAATTCCTATTTTGTTCCCATTTTGTTCTGATTTTCTGATTCCTATTTTCCTACTTTTTTGAGGCCATGGGTTGCTTGACACCCTGAACTTGAACTCGGTTCACTGTAACCCAAATTACGTTTCTGTCACATGTAAATAAAGATTGATTGATTGATCTGGAAGTTTTGTAATCCACTTTAATCTTTGCCATCCTCTATCGAAAATGTTTGAAAATCATATCAGGGCATTTCACATGGTATTTCTCTTCTATCTCAGGGTGTTATTGTTGTAGTTTGTAAAGCATATCAGGACATTCACATGGTATTTCTCTTCTATCTCAGGGTGTTATTGTTGTAGTTTGTAAATCATATCAGGACATTCGCATGGTATTTCTCTTCTATCTCAGGGTGTTATTGTTGTAGTTTGTAAATCATATCAGGACATTCACATGGTATTTCTCTTCTATCTCAGGGTGTTATTGTTGTAGTTTGTAAAGCATATCAGGACATTCACATGGTATTTCTCTTCTATCTCAGGGTGTTATTGTTGTAGTTTGTAAAGCATATCAGGACATTCACATGGTATTTCTCTTCTATCTCAGGGTGTTATTGTTGTAGTTTGTAAATCATATCAGGACATTCGCATGGTATTTCTCTTCTATCTCAGGGTGTTATTGTTGTAGTTTGTAAATCATATCAGGACATTCACATGGTATTTATCTTCTATCTCAGGGTGTTATTGTTGTAGTTTGTAAAGCATATCAGGACATTCACATGGTATTTCTCTTCTATCTCAGGGTGTTATTGTTGTAGTTTGTAAATCATATCAGGACATTCACATGGTATTTATCTTCTATCTCAGGGTGTTATTGTTGTAGTTTGTAAAGCATATCAGGACATTCACATGGTATTTCTCTTCTATCTCAGGGTGTTATTGTTGTAGTTTGTAAATCATATCAGGACATTCACATGGTATTTCTCTTCTATCTCAGGGTGTTATTGTTGTAGTTTGTAAATCATATCAGGACATTCACATGGTATTTATCTTCTATCTCAGGGTGTTATTGTTGTAGTTTGTAAAGCATATCAGGACATTCGCATGGTATTTCTCTTCTATCTCAGGGTGTTATTGTTGTAGTTTGTAAATCATATCAGGACATTCACATGGTATTTATCTTCTATCTCAGGGTGTTATTGTTGTAGTTTGTAAAGCATATCAGGACATTCACATGGTATTTCTCTTCTATCTCAGGGTGTTATTGTTGTAGTTTGTAAATCATATCAGGACATTCGCATGGTATTTCTCTTCTATCTCAGGGTGTTATTGTTGTAGTTTGTAAATCATATCAGGACATTCACATGGTATTTATCTTCTATCTCAGGGTGTTATTGTTGTAGTTTGTAAAGCATATCAGGACATTCACATGGTATTTCTCTTCTATCTCAGGGTGTTATTGTTGTAGTTTGTAAATCATATCAGGACATTCGCATGGTATTTCTCTTCTATCTCAGGGTGTTATTGTTGTAGTTTGTAAATCATATCAGGACATTCACATGGTATTTCTCTTCTATCTCAGGGTGTTATTGTTGTAGTTTGTAAATCATATCAGGACATTCACATGGTATTTCTCTTCTATCTCGGGGTGTTATTGTTGTAGTTTGTAAATCATATCAGGACATTCACATGGTATTTCTCTTCTATCTCAGGGTGTTATTGTTGTAGTTTGTAAATCATATCAGGACATTCGCATGGTATTTCTCTTCTATCTCAGGGTGTTATTGTTGTAGTTTGTAAATCATATCAGGACATTCACATGGTATTTTTCTTCTATCTCAGGGTGTTATTGTTGTAGTTTGTAAATCATATCAGGACATTCACATGGTATTTCTCTTCTATCTCAGGGTGTTATTGTTGTAGTTTGTAAAGCATATCAGGACATTCACATGGTATTTCTCTTCTATCTCAGGGTGTTATTGTTGTAGTTTGTAAAGCATATCAGGACATTCACATGGTATTTCTCTTCTATCTCGGGGTGTTATTGTTGTAGTTTGTAAATCATATCAGGACATTCACATGGTATTTCTCTTCTATCTCGGGGTGTTATTGTTGTAGTTTGTAAATCATATCAGGACATTCACATGGTATTTTTCTTCTATCTCAGGGTGTTATTGTTGTAGTTTGTAAAGCATATCAGGACATTCACATGGTATTTATCTTCTATCTCAGGGTGTTATTGTTGTAGTTTGTAAATCATATCAGGACATTCACATGGTATTTCTCTTCTATCTCAGGGTGTTATTGTTGTAGTTTGTAAATCATATCAGGACATTCGCATGGTATTTCTCTTCTATCTCAGGGTGTTATTGTTGTAGTTTGTAAATCATATCAGGACATTCACATGGTATTTCTCTTCTATCTCGGGGTGTTATTGTTGTAGTTTGTAAATCATATCAGGACATTCACATGGTATTTCTCTTCTATCTCGGGGTGTTATTGTTGTAGTTTGTAAATCATATCAGGACATTCACATGGTATTTTTCTTCTATCTCAGGGTGTTATTGTTGTAGTTTGTAAATCATATCAGGACATTCACATGGTATTTCTCTTCTATCTCAGGGTGTTATTGTTGTAGTTTGTAAAGCATATCAGGACATTCACATGGTATTTCTCTTCTATCTCAGGGTGTTATTGTTGTAGTTTGTAAATCATATCAGGACATTCACATGGTATTTCTCTTCTATCTCAGGGTGTTATTGTTGTAGTTTGTAAAGCATATCAGGACATTCACATGGTATTTCTCTTCTATCTCAGGGTGTTATTGTTGTAGTTTGTAAATCATATCAGGACATTCACATGGTATTTCTCTTCTATCTCAGGGTGTTATTGTTGTAGTTTGTAAATCATATCAGTACATTCACATGGTATTTTTCTTCTATCTCAGGGTGTTATTGTTGTAGTTTGTAAAGCATATCAGGACATTCACATGGTATTTCTCTTCTATCTCAGGGTGTTATTGTTGTAGTTTGTAAATCATATCAGGACATTCACATGGTATTTCTCTTCTGTCTCAGGGTGTTATTGTTGTAGTTTGTAAAGCATATCAGGACATTCACATGGTATTTCTCTTCTATCTCAGGGTGTTATTGTTGTAGTTTTGTTTAAAAGAAACTTTAAGGTTCAACTGGATTGACAGTATCCCTTTAAGAAGGTTCATAACTATGGGATCACTTGGCCACACGTGTTTTATAGCCGAACGCAGCTAAAATTTGAAAGGGGTCTGCCCTCATATCTTCGTAGCCGCATGGCTACTGTCGCTGCCTCTTTCAAAAGTAAATGAAACCACTAGAAATAATGAAATTCCTGTAATTACAAAGTAGGGATCCTGTATCGTAAGTTATATTTTTGTTAATAATTTTTTAACTGTTAAAAGATGTAATTTGTAAGTGCTTTGGCATATTTGTTTTTCAATTTTGAATAGTGATAAATTAGTGGCGAACCTTTGGACTTATATATTCCTCGTGGAGGGCAAGTATTGGACACTGAATGCATTGCAGCTGTAACATTATTTGGGTGGGGATTTAATACTTGTAATAGACGGAAAGTGACGCTGACGTCATTGTTTGCATTTTGCCTCATTAGCATAAGTAGAAATTCACTCGATAAACAAAACGAATATACTATTAATTAAAAGAGCATATCAAAGTTAGCTGAGCAAGTTTGACGAGAAAACGTTGGAAACTCACTTGAAAAGCGGCATACAAAAGTTACATAATGTACGATGGATGTACCTTCTCACGGTTAGCTCGGTGGTAAAGTGCCTATGAAGCTTATTTTTTTATTTTAGATATCAATTCTAAACCAAGTGAATAGTAGAATGGTAAAATATATTTTGCTTTGAATGCTGTGCCGCTGAGTTAAGGAGGTTTTAATATCCAAAATGCTAATTACATGACGTCAGGGGAGGCATCTGCAATCACTTCTTAGTGGTTGTGAATGGGCGTTTCTACTGATATAAGAAAACAAATTTATAATATCATTTTATTTCAACCATAGGTATAACACTGATAATTTAAAAAAAATGTTTAATTGTAACAAAAGATTTTGTATAATAATTGATGCCTCCCCTGACGTCATGTAATTAGCATTTTGGATATTAAAACCTCCTTAACTCAGCGGCACAGCATTCAAAGCAAGATATATTGTACCATTCTACTATTCATTTGATGTAGAATTGATATCTAAAATAAAAAAATAAGCTTCATAGGCACTTTAAGCTGCGGTATGTCATGCGGGAGGTCGCGGGTTCAAACCCCGGCCGGACATACTCGTTCTCGAACTGCAAGTGCTTAGACCTACACGTCTTCTCGGATCGTAGGCCGACTTCGGCCGCCTCAAGTTTATCAGTCTCACCAGACTGTCACGAGTTAGGTTGCATTGCTATGCTTTGCTTTTTACACCAATCACAGGGGTTTATATGGTTGTATGGTAAGAGTCACACCGCCACACAAACTCTTGTAAATGTAGCAGTTTAAAAGAAACATTTCTTATTACATATTCAATAGTTTAGTTCATAGTTCTCGGACCGCCATTTTGAAAGGCAACCAATCCTTTGGTGACAAGTGGAGGGCTTGTAACCTAGTTACCATGACAATCAAAATTCGTAGAGTGTTTGTATCAGTGCAGGGTCAATTCCAGCCTCAATGCGAGGCTAAGGCTTGGTTACCTTAAACTAGAACTATGAATTGGACTGTTGAAAGGAGTAGACATTTGTAGCAGTTATAAGGTGCGGTTTTGGGGGACCTATTCCGGCAATTCTGAATTTAGAACTACTCGCAATCCGGCATTTATCGCAATTCCAAAAAGTAGAAAGTAGTCACTACTTTTAGTATATATCTTAGGAATATTTTTGTGTGTATTCCTTTTTCGGAATACCCGGAATATACTCGGTGAATACCCAAAATATATCTGCAGAAATGCGTGTGCCCTTACAAAATGCTAAAACTCTATCGACTTAAGAACTTTTATGTTTATCGGGTTGAGTGAAATATGCCTTTTGCAGGAAACAGTCATGTGCTGATATAATACGTCAGAGCTCGTGATTCCTATGGGAAGGCGTTGCCGTGGATACTGGATGGCAAGCTATCTTTAAAAACGCTTTTCTTTAAAAGTGCTTTTAAATATATGAATTAAGATTGTTTTGCCACCCAGTATATCCACGTGTTTGCATTCCTGCAAGAGGCCATTAAAGGGGCTATGTCATGGTACTGCGCATGTATCGAGTAATCGCCTGGTTGGTGGCTTTAATTGGATACAAACAGTTAAACTTCCCTCCTTCAATGCTTGATTGAAAGGATTTTCAATATTTTCCCTGGAGACTTTATATACACTGTTTGTTGGTCATTTTTGAATATTTGTTTTGATTTTAAGCATCTCACATGGCCGAGAGGTTCGGTAGGTCATATCAAAAATGGTGGAAATAGCTGTTTCGATTCCGGCTCGGAACGCGAAGCCTATACCATGACATAGCCGCTTTAATGCTAAGGAGGCAAAACTCGTAACAACAAATTGGCATTAGCTCGGAAACTGAGTTATCACAGACATTACCCAGGGTGCCAGAGGCACGAAGTAATAAAAGGCGAGAGGAGAGAGAAGGAAAAAAAGAAACCCTCGTGTTATCCGTTTAAAATCTCACTTCCATGCGAACATTAGGTTCAGGCGCAACCGTGAGTGCTGGATGTAACTGTAATTTCCATTGGCTTACCAATGGCCCAGCAAAACCGGTTTGACGTGTTTTCTTGATTTGAAAGTGAGATTCTCGACGGATAACACCCGAGGCTCTTCTTTTTCTACGCTCCTCTTAGTCTTTTATTCACCCAGGATAGACAGACAAGCCGAATAAAATAATAGTTATTTCCAGAATAGCATTACAGAGGACAACACATTGCAGGACACGAAATCAGTAGGCTCGCGCACTCGCAAAATGCGAGTGACATTTTAGTAAAAAAAATCTCCGTCTTTAAATAACGTTAGTTGATTGGTTGATTGAAATGCGAATAAAATCTCATGACAACACGCAATAGTTGCCAGTAGAATCTTGCAGAGCTATTTGTTGTTGCTAGTGTATCAGACGATGTTTCTAGTAACAAGAGGCCCCGAATGGCCTTAACTCAGGCCATCTATAGCATGTACTGCATGGAGTTCTAGCATAATTTTGTGTCAACATGGTTTGTGCTAGAGTAGCCAGAGAATTGGTTCTCTACTGATGCTCTTGTCTGTCAAATGTCAATGTGCAAATGCCCCACGTATGCCGGGGGGAGGGGGGTTAGGTTAGGGTTTAGGGTTATGGTATGCTATGGTAATTATTGTAAAATTGGAACAAACAATCAATGTACAACGTTTGTACACAATCCAAATAAAAGCCATGTATGTATGTTGTTGTTGCCGGGGGTGGGGATAGAGCCATAATACACACACAACACACACATACATACATGCTGTGCATGTACATTTTAGCCACAATTTCCTTCAATTCTGTAGTTTAATATTACTTTCTTCTCAATATTATTGTTCCTTGAGGGTCGTTAGAATTATAAAACAAACTTGGTATGGGTGTTGTTGATTGAAGTGCAATGGTTATTTGAGTAGTCTGCACGACATTGAGTCACTGAAATTTGATGCATTGTAATTATATCAGGTGCAGTACGACTATGAGAAATCAAGCATTTTTTTAAGAACAACAAATTCCACATAATGTTGCTGTTCATTGTGAATAGTTAGGTACATGTAATGTCGTTTTACATGTGAAATATAGTCCTCTATTTGTAATTCTCATTAACAAACCAGTGGAGACGGCTGAAATTCAGGCTAAATTCTCAATACAATATTTTCGATTGGGTCGTAAACTACAGACCACCATTTTCTAGTATTAGTGAGCTGCCACAGTGCTAGTGCTCATTTTCTACATCTTGAAGGAGACTGAAACTTATAATGGCAGGCCACAAAGAAACATGCAATGTCCACTCATTTTTTTCTGTCATTGGGGTCGCAGCAAGATTAATTCTCATTCCCAAATAATTCTTAAAAGTACTCGTACTCCTGATCGTGACCGAGTGAAAGTGACGATGCTGATGTCAAGAACTGAGGAACAACAATGACATTTAGTTTCTCATTAGATGATGGAAATGTATACGAGTAGTAAGGCATAATAAGAAATACAATGATGAGAAGGTAGGTCCTTAAGGTAACCTTAGGGTTATCTTAAGCCAGGACCACCTCAGATGTAAAACACTGAAACAAGATCTATAGCTTGCATGGATATATAATGGTACCAAGAAAGGGGAAGGGAAAGAAAGAGTGCCACTTGCATGTAAGTATACTCTCGGTTCTGGACCAAATTTAGTTTATTTTATATACTTGCAATAATGATAAATACACTACTCGATCTATACATAATATCATTATGTCGGTTCTAAAAACACTGTAGAATGCCTGAACCCAGAGATAATAATCAAATACAAAGAGGTACAGGCCAGATGTAAATAGACCCGGGAAATAGAACAAAATTAAAAGCCAATAATTGTGTCACTGTTAGGTGGTAACTGTCCCTTGGTCTTGTGCTTAGGAAAGATTGGTTTTTACCAGTGTCAATAACACGCCACAGATAAATATGCAATTTCCACATCAGAGTCCTTTATAGCTCGTTTGAAAAAAAAATTCATTTCGGATTACTTACTCAGTTTATACTCTCTTACTGCAAGCTAGATTTTCGTTTCCGAATTTATAAACATTTAAATACATGTGCATATAATATTTTAAAAGGCCCCTGTCAGTCAGAGAACTGAGAAATCGGGTCATTTCTACCATGCTTTCGAGAGGTTAATAACAATAAATAACAACACAACGACAGTCAATTGGTATAAAGGTTATCATGTTCAGATTAGCGGCTACTTACATTTACAAGCTGCTGTCTTTATACTCAAAATTTATAGCCAACTGTCACGAGTTAGTATCTTAAAGCATGTCGCATAATATGTGATAAATTCCCGTCCAAAGCCCGTGAAACACCTCCGCTTTAGAAAAGACAAAAAGGAGTAACTGCAGAATACCCTGCCACATTGAAATCGGTATTGGAAAAAGGCTGGCTACGTGGTACGCAGTGACTAAATTTATTCCAAGTCTTTTTCTTAGCTGTATTATGAAGTTATTCCAAGTCTCTTAGCTGTATTATGAAGTGGCTACGCGGTACGCAGTGAGTAAAATTATTTCAAGTCTCAGAAAACATCTGTTCTGTTGCATGGAAATTTAAAGAACGAGATATAACTCAACGAATGCAAAAACGAAGAAACAACTAATGGCACCGAATGATGTATATGATTCCTTGACGTTCTTTGCGATGTCCGTGAGAAAAACATGATTCACAAAAGCCGGAAAACACTGATCTGTTCAGTTGGAAATTTAAAGAACGAAGTTGCCCGACGTTTCTTTGTGCATGAATTTGAAAAGGCTTTTCAGGTAAAGGAAGTATCCTGAGCATACGTGCCTATTCTTTACCAGTTATTGTTTGACATTTTCTGTCACTGTTGGGTGAAGGGCCGAATCAAGGTTGTTGTATTTTCCTTTGCGATGTTTCGATCTCACTAGATTTTGTTATGTTTCCTGCCGTGTCAGTCTGACAGTTTTACAAGACAGTGGAAATTTAGCATTTGTTCCGGTTATATATCAGTTATATCTTGTTCTTTAAATTTCCAACAGAACAGATGTTTTCCGCTTTTGTAAATAAAATATTTTGCCATCTTTGAGACTTTGTCTTTGAATAATTTTAGTCGCTGCGTACCGCGTACCGCGTAGCCACTTCATAATACAGCAAAATTAGTCACTGCGTACCGCGTAGCCAGCCCTTTTCCAGTAACGATTTCAATGTGGCAGGGTATTCTGCAGTTAAGCCGACAAAAATCTTGGTATTGCACTTGAAGGAACCTTTGGTTTACACAAAAAAACCAGCTGATATTAAAGGTTCTCCCACTCGCCGCCATCTTGAAAAACCTGGAAATGTTGTCCACTGTTCACGTGACCAGCACAGTGCAATCTGATTGGTACGGTGGCGAAAAGAACTTCCAAAGAAGGTGCTATCTGATTGGTTAACGGAGAAAAAGTTCGACGTCGAAAAAAAAAAACATTTGCGATTTAAGACGTGCGGCCAAAGGCCTGGTCCGAGTAATTAGTGACAACTAGCTAGTAAAGCCCGGTTCCTCACTACCGGCAAAAGCACATACGCATGCGTATTAAATATCTCTGGCTAAATTTTGTTACCACTCCCTCTAAACAAAACAAAAGAAAATGGCGGACGAGTCGACCCAGAGGTGTTTAGTACGCATGCTTATGTTTATGTCGCTGCTGCATGTCCTCACTACCTTACAGAAGATTTCGTTTGAGTGGGACAAACTACAGCACGGTTTCCGTACGGCATGCCGTGACGCTGAAACGGTTAACCATTGTTTTTGCCCTGCTGATCCAAACAGATCACAGACTTACAGTACAGCACGGTTACGGAAATGCTGTAGTTTGTCCCACTCATACGAAATCTGCTCTATGCTTATGTCATGCCTGTCCTTAATAGGATAAGCATAAGCACAAGAAGAACGGAACGTTTTCAGTTATTTATGCCAGGAGTACTAGTGTTCCTGTGCCCATGTGTTGGCCCCTAACACAGTAGATGGTGTGTCTATTCAGTATAGTCGCGAAGTTCTGGTATGCGATTACTTTGTCTTTTGTTCTCTTGCGCTTTAGTATTTTTTTAGCATTTTGAACCGTATTTAATTACAATTTTTCAGTGCATCCTGATTTGTTAAAAGTACGGCCTGTTTCTTCTCGCGGGAAACTCTATGCTAAAAATAACTCTACCGTCTACAGTGTTGTGTGACAATAAAATGTGAGAAGAGGAACACTCCTCTGTAATATACTCCTGCTTATGCTTACGTCGCATAAGACTTGTGTTTATGTGTATGCTTATGTCGCTAGTGAGGGTCAGGCTATAGGAGCACTATCACGATTAGTATTCATGCCCAAAGTTTTGAAAATGTGTCAGGCGGACAAGAAATCAAAAGATGTGACAGAAGTAGAGTAATTCGCTTGCATCGGCTTATTTGCACGATATCTCGAGCCGAAATTGCTTTAAAACTATACTTCAGTATTATATGGTTAGGTTTGATGTTATATTTTTATAAAGCAGCATTTTATTTATTTCAATCGAAAGGGAAATTTGCAGCGGCGCGTGACATAGCGTGATTTTGCCATTGTCTATAACAACCAATCAGAATCGTGACACTGCTCCTTTAACAGTTGCAAGTGGTCTCAACTGGTGAAACTAAGATGCTAAAATTCTCCTTTTTACCCCTCCCTTCCCAGTGACTGTTAAGTGTTGAGCCTTTAATGAAATAGGTCAAAATACACTAGACTACTCGTGTACAATATATTAATAGGACATTTGCATGATTGCGTCACATACTGCAACTACCAGAATTTTGCGGGGATCCTTTTGTTCCTCTAATTAATTATTTGGACCATTGTCTTGGAATTCTCAAAGGTTGACAAATTTGAATGGAAAAAAATTGTCACTACAATCAAATTTTGACATATCAATGTTTTTGCATATTCATAAAGTAGAGTTGATATATTATTACCAGTTCAAATTGTTTTTCGATACAACGATAGCAAGTCTTATTTTTTTAGCTCCGAATATCGAATCTAAACGTCCGCCATTACTGGAGGCCGTTCCCTTTGTTCAGCTTTAAACAAAAGTTTATTCGGCGGAAGTGATGTCATACACTTAGCCAGGAGCCCATTACCAGGAGCGTCCGTATATACTAGACCCGTGAGTCGACGCATAACCGGTTTGAGCTATTTTTAGAACATGTTTCCCGGGTAACTGCCTTCTGACTGCTGCGATCGTGCATATGCTTGCCGTAATTATCGAGATTAAGAATGATCTATTGTTCTTTGAGGTGATTTTACTAACGCTGCATTGTCCTGACTATGGTTTGATTGGATTACCAAAGTGTGGGCACGTGAACTCCCGTGAGATCTGTTCTAAATATAGCTCAATCCGGTCATACGTTGACACTCAGACCTAGTATGGGAGATGGACGCTCCTGGTAATGGGCTCCTGACTTAACGCTCGCCTGCTGAACACAACGCCTGGAGGGATTTCTATTAAAAACGTCTTCACGTACATAAGAAGAAAGTTATCTTTGCGAACTTGACTACTTTTTATGCACACTCTTTAGCGCCACGAGGTTGTCGTGTTAAGTGTATGACATCACTTCCGCTGAGAACGGCTTCCAGTAATGGCGGACAGGATTTTGCCGGTATATACTTCATGGTAGTGTGTCGTTCCATATAGTCCCTGCATAATACTGTAAAACAGTAGAGAAAATGATTATGCAGGGAGACTATATGGAACAAAACACGACCATGCATGAAGTACATACCATTTTACCGGTAAACTCTCCTAAAAAGTTTTGGTTTAACATGCCCATTTGGGAATATTTTTTACTATTTCGGATATTTCTTATACTAATTGACACTGAAAAAGTGGCACTTTAATTCTGAACCAAACACGTTGCATGGCACTACCCAACACACGCTATGACGTAGCTAGCGTCTAATACGCATGCTCACATCTTATTACCGGTAGAGTGGCAACCATGTACAGCTTTTTCGTCCTTGTTAGGACTCATCAGCATGGCATAGCCCCCAAGACCGTCAGCCTCACTTTAGATCATAGTTCCTCAGAATCTGGTTACTGGTAGTTGTGTACATTTGCATTATGGCGTCAATTGACTAATTGTTTCGTTGCTTCCTTTCATCCAGTTCTCTTTCATCGTAATAGGCACTTTGCAGTACATATCCACCAAATTATTTGACAAGCTAAAAAGGTCACGTGACCATATCCTGCAAAGAACCTATTTACACACAAGAGCTCTGAAATAACAAAACGACTCGAATAAAATAAACAATTAAATAATTATAAGATATCTACACAGAGTACACGTTTCGAAATAGTTTAATATTGAACTAAAAAGGACCCAAGATCTGCGATCATCAATACTTTTTAAGATGGTTTCCACTCAATCCCCAGAGATTCAAATGACAAAGGGCATGGCGGCCATGTTGGTGTACAGAACAAACGAAGCTAACGAGGAATCTGTTGTTAACTGTACACCAACATGGCGGCTATGACGTAAAGTGCAAAGGGTCCATAAAAAGAAAGGGCTAAACTCGCCGATTTGTAACAGCTAAAGGCCCGTGTACACGATTTTTGCGTGTGGAGATTGTTCCTTGGGGCTGCATATCTCTGATCTATTGCTGTTTTGTACACTGGATGTCCGTTGTGGACCGATATTAAACTCATTTTAATTTCCCGCGCGCCGCTATCTTGGTTCATGACGTCACACCGTTCCCGGAACAATGAAATTTGTTTAATCATGTGAAAAATTTAATCTCAAAGGAATAACAGTCTATTGTTCCTGCCATCCAACATGGCTTCCGTCTATTGTTCCTGTCACCAATATGGCTGCCATCACGTGATGGTACAAAAAGCTCTTGTTGTGTTACAAAGGGGGGAGATTCAAATGAGTTATATGGACAGGAAAATCTGTCCATAACTGACACTAAGTGCACAATTTACAGGTAACAAACCAATAGATTTAGGTAGCCAAAAGAACCATTTAAACTACTGGTGATTTCATGTCGATTCGAACATTAAATAGACCCTTTCAGCCGTTGCCTGTTTGTTGCCCCATTTCAGACCATGTGACTTTTCCCTTGAGTAATGCTTTTTTGTTTTTTCTGTATCCCGAGAGGAAATGTATCACTGAATTTCTATAATTGGGAAAGAAAGCACTGCATCCTCTGGAGTACTATCACGTGGTCTGAATGGCAACGAACAGGCAAGCTGAAAGGGTCTTCCAGGTAATCACTTTATGTAGGACGACACGAATTTTTACCAAAAATACAATAGAATACAACACAATACAATTCAATACAACAATAGAACGCAACACAATACAATACAATAGAATACAATTTGGTAGCAATTCGTGTCGTCCTACATGAAGGGATGGCCGTCTTCCATCTGAAATCGCAGGTAAATTCTGGAATGTACTGGGCGTGGCTATAAATACACAAATTGGAGATCTAAAATATAACAGTCCTTTCAAAAAATCAATTTACTTCAACATGTACCTTTCAGCCCATCATGTTTTGCATAAACCTTTCAGCTGTTGCTTGGCCCGCAGGTTATTGTGACATCTTGTACTTTTCAGCGGGAAGTGTTTGGCCGATCACAGATTTCTTGGCTATCATATATTTCCTGACATTGAAGAATAGTCAAAATAACAAGATACAATATTTTCGGAGATATAAGTCCTTCTTTCGCTCCTTGTTTTCAGAAAAAAGGCGAAAATCTTCAAAACGAGACGATTTTTTTTGTTCTATAGGTTAACTTTGTTAATTGGTATCGAGCTGAGTTTCGTTCTTGAAAACCGTCGTGGTGCCACCATTAAAATGCTTCTTAGTTTCTTGTCTTAGCCTTTCAATTTAATTCTAATTGACTGTTAGATACTGACAGAACGGGTACCACTCAAACTCTGGTAGACGCCGTATACGAAGCTAAAGTTTTCGATTCTTCTTCCAGAATGCATTTTCTTTTTAAACACAGGCATAATATTTACTTACCGAAGTTAATTCTGCCAGTTTATGACAAAAACGGCTCAGCAATTGGTACCTGCAGAATATATAATAACAAGCCATGCAGGTATATGGGAGTCCGGGCCAACCACCTGAAGATACGGCTCAACGACGCCTATCCTTAATTAATGCACCTCTGCTGTGAATCCAAACAAGACGCGGAATATAGAAAGATACTAGCTATAGCTAGTTTGGCATATACATTTCACGGAGCTATTTTCCATTCTGCAGCAATACACATTCTACTTATTTCTCTTAGGATTGAACTCAGGTGAGTAAATAATTGTTCATGTTTTACTGCGCCTATAGTAAAGATTTTGTCAAAAAATGAACATCATTTCGGTAACCGTCTCAGTGGCCATGGGGTGAGATGCAGAAAGAGAACAACGCTTTTATGCGGAAGAAAAGAATAATCTGGAACTTTGCAGTTTTTGTATCTGATACATAAATCGAAGTGTGTAATTTTCAATAAGGTCCATAAAGGAAATTTAAGATGCGGCTATAAGAGTATGACAGATTTTCAGAGTTATTATCAGTTTGCATCAGTGGTGGGTTTGCGGTACGTTTAATTCTACGTAAAGCTGCAACATCATTCTAGTGGAGCTTTTGGCTTTGTTATCACGATCCGGCGAGAAAGCCTGGGAATCATCCAGGTTAAAAATAAACAACATTATTATTTCTTTCACCCGGCATCCTGGGGCGGTCTTCACTCGCGATCGGAACCTGGAATAGTTCTGGCTATCTAAACAATACCTAACCCTGAAACAATACAAACCCTAACCCTAAAACAATAGAATTCTTTGTCAGTGCAGTCCAAATGGTTCCAATAAAATGCAAGGTTTTGAAAGGCGAAGGCCTCCTGGGTATCTTCCAATCCATTTTTTTGCGCCAGAAGGTCTATTTACATTTAGTATGTACCACATAAGTGAATAGTGCTTTTTGCGCGCTCTGATTGGCTATTTAAACTCAGAATATCCAGCTAGCAGTATTCGCTGTTGTACTTCTCGCGCGCGAACAATTCTCTTGTTGGTAGCTTTTTGAACGTTTTGAACTAATTTGAGACTTGTGTGGTCAGTACTCAGTGTCAGTCACACTTCATATCGCTTCGGAACTCTCTAAATACCTCCACTATAGTCACTCTCCAATTAAATGAGGAATAATTGTTAGAGGGGAACTCAACCCTAAAATCAACCCAATGTCTATACAAACATGTTTTCGAAATAAATAGGTTCTGCTATTTAATTTTTCTGTGTTGCGCGTCTAGCAAGAGAAAATCCGAAAACCTTCTTCACAGCCTCCGGTATGTACAGACGGCTCAAGTCTTGTAATTTGTGACGTAGTATACGGGGAATAAATTAGTTTTGCCATGCCGTCCCCTACATTGAATAGCAGGCCTAATGGATTCTAATTGCGGACCATTGTGCTTTCTTTGTGCTAGAGGTGTGATCGTTCTTCCTTGGTATGTGTGACGTACGTTATGGGGAAATTTGCACTGAATTGAGCCGCCACACAATATAGATTTTTCAGCGGAAAATTGAACTTGGAGACTAATTTTCTCCTCATAGACGCGCAACACAGAAAAATAAAATAGCAGAACTTATTTCTTTAGAATACATCTTTGTAAAGACGTTGGGTTGATTTTAGGGTTTAGTTCTCCTTTAAGCAGTGAAAAGCTCTCTAGAACGTCTGATTTGCAATCGTAAACTGAAACATTTCCCTACATCATCACAACAACTGTCACAAGTCAATGCAAGTTAAAATTCAGCCACCTGCTTGCGCCGATTTGCGTACCCTTTGGTTGAGTTCAAATTTTAACGCAAGTCGAGAACGCAACTGAGTTTTTCGTTTTCGCCGTTTGACCACAAATGCAAGTTTTTCGCTGCTGTTATTATAGAAAACGTATGAACTGATCAAATTCGTAGAAGTGTATTGTTCATAGAAACAGACCAACCAATAAGATGCAAAGACTTGGATCGAAAATCTTGGCTTTTTGCGAAACTTCGTCAACTTGCACGCGGTCGTTTGACTGGCCACTGTATCGCAAATTGTCACTTTGACCAGGGCTTTAAGATAAGATTTTGAAAACTGTGTTAATCGATTTTTCAGTTTTTTCTCGCTCCTAATTTAAATTTATTGTGTCTATACCATAGTTAAATGGCTGCTGAGGGGGTTAGTTCTGGTCATGCATCCAATTCTGTAGAACAACCGGACTCTCTCGAGGAACACACGAAAAGGTTATCCCGAAGGTTATCCGACTACGAGGCCGCATCGATTGAAACTGAAGGCAGAGCGAACCAGCTACGAAAAGAACGCGATGGAGAACGAATTCTAAACCAGAGACTTCGTAAAGAGATCGATAAATTGTCGAACCAGCTTCTGCATGAGCGGGTAAAAGTAGCAAAGCTCGTGAGAGAAGTGAACGAATTGAGGAGCAAAGAAAACAAAGAACTCATTGGTAAGTATATAGGCCTGTTTTGAGATAAAAAAACAACCATGAGTCAAACCTGAGACAACCATAAAGGGACCGATCAAAATCTAGTACTTATGGCTCAGGCCATAACAATAACTGATGTTTCGTTTGCCTTGGCTATATACCGTGGTGCGTTTACCATCGGTCGGTCCCCAAAAACATTCGACGTTAGGGATTGGAAACAACTGTAAAGCTTATTAATTAAGCTTGAAGACTCGCGCATAAAAATGTTCATATATTGCTCGATTACTTTTCTTCCGCTAGTTGTGGATTGACAATTCACATGAGAAAAGCAGCAACCTAAAAACATTTCCAAAAAATTGCGTCGGCCTTCCATCTTTCTTTTTTTGTTTTGTTTACTTTTCCTTAAAATTGGGTCGGTCGTGCGATGGAAATGATTTTAATGTGTTTCCTTTTAGGAAAACCTACTTATTCGAGCGTTTTAACTACTACTGCTTATTCTGTCTCTTAAATATTCTCTCATTCTTTCGCTCTTTTTCTCTTATTCGTGTATTTTTGTAACATGCGCTCCTTTTTACAAGTATATCTGACAAGCGAAAGAAAATATACGCTAAAGAAAAAAACACGTTTCGTATGTTGAATTAGGAAAAATGCCACAAAAATGAGATGAACTTCCATGTTCCTCCAATTTTTATTTCATTTCAGAAAATGGAACAACGAGGAATCCTATCATCGAGGACAAAGTAGATTCCAAACCATTGCTTCTCGACGGCAAACACGACCTAACTCTCCAAATAACAGAACTGAAAGAATCACTGGACAAGAGAATTGAACAGTACAAGGAGTACCTGGACGAGTACAACGACCCTCAGAACAACATGGCCGTCGATACCAGGAACAAGCTAGTGGTCTTATCCAACGTTCATCAGGGTCTTGTCGATTATCTGGTGTGCGAGGACTCTGGAGAGAACGCGCATGCGCGGTTAGGCACGGAGAAGTTCACGGGAACTTTGAACACTCTAGTGAAAAGTCTACAGAAAGCTGGAGATGAGAAGAAGGAGAAATGTGATGGAAAAGGGAAACAGAAGTCGTCTGCTTTTATAAAGTTTCTTGTTTTTATTGCCCCTATATTATTAGGTCTCTTGTGTTATGTGGCATTTACAACCATAAAACAATAGCTTGGCGAGGAGCACGGACGATAAACACTTAATGACTGGCCTCGAGGGAAACAAAACTCACTGATTCCCGAGGGGACAGTCATTAAGTGATTTGTCAGTATAGCCATAAGTTTTACTAGAGGCAAAGTTGTGCATAAATACAGGACCTACCTGATACGAGCGAGGTTTGTCGTCTTCTCTTCGAGAAGGTGCAACACAAAACGCTGCGCTTGATAAAGATGTAAATTGTTTCTTTGGAGCTGGTTCTATTTTGAACAATTTCTTTCAACGAACAATGGTCAGCTTTTGATGAAGATCTAGATATTTTGGTAAACAAATATTTCCCGCCTTTAGCTAGCCAGTGGCGCGCGCGACACATCACACCATCTTCTGTCACGATGTGATCACGTGGCGGTCAAACAAATGATGAATTGTTGCCCGCGCGGGGAACATTGGATTTTGATGACTGCCACGTGACCCTGAATCAGCCAATGACAGCGTGCGTTGTGTCTGGAAAACTTATGGCTATGTAACAAGGTTTGTTATAGCCTGCATGGCAACCAGGGGAGGGGGAGTAAAGAGAGAAGAAGAGGAAGGGAAATAGGGAGAGAGGAAGAGAAGGGGGAATAGGTAGAGAGGAAGAGAAGGGGAAGTAAGGAGAGAGGAAGAGGTGGAGAAATAGGGAGGTAGGAAGAGAAGGGGAAGGAAGGAGAGAGGAATAGGAAGGGAAATATGGAGAGAGGAAGAGAAGGGGAAGTAAGGAGAGAGGAAGAGGAGGGGAAATAGGGAGAGAGGAAGAGAAGGGGTAGTAAGAAGAGAGGAAGAGGTGGGGAAATAGGAAGAGAGGAAGAGAAGGGGAAATAGGGAGAGAGGAAGAGAAGCGGAAATAGGGAGAGAGGAAGAGAAGGGGGAGTAAGGAGAGAGGAGGAGTAGGGGAATAGGGAGAGAGGAATAGAAGGGGGAGTAAGGAGAGAGGAGGAGTAGGGAAATAGGGAGAGAGGAAGAGAAGGGGAAGTAAGGAGAGAAGAAGAGGAGGAGAATAGGGAGAGAGGAAGAGAATGGGAAGTAAGGAGAGAGGAAGAGGAGGGGAAATAGGGAGAGAGGAAGAGGAGGGGAAATAGGGAGAGAGGAAGAGGAGGGGAAATAGGGAGAGAGGAAGAAGAGGGGAAATAGGGAGAGAGGAAGAGTAGGGGGAATAAGGAGAGAGGAAGAGGAGGGGAAATAGGGAGAGAGGAAGAGAAGGGGAAATAGGGAGAGAGGAAGAGAAGGGGGAGTAAGGAGAGAGGAAGAGGAGGGGAAATAGGGAGAGGGGAAGAGAAGGGGGAGTAAGGAGAGAGGAAGAGGAGGGGAAATAGGGAGAGAGGAAGAGAAGGGGGAGTAGGGAGAGAGGATGAGGAGGGGGAATAAGGAGAGAATAGGGGAGGGGTCCCCTTCCGATCCCCCTCCTCGCTCCCCCTCCTCGCTCCCCCCTCTCTCTCTCTCTGCGCTTACCACGCAGGCTAGGTTTGTTAGTTTTCGACAGCTATATATAATAATAATAATAGTAATAGTAATAATAGTGGTTTATTCAAATTAGGGGTTGCAGCGGACAAGCCAGCTGAATTGTCTTCAGTTTACAAATTAAAATTGAATTATATATTTACAAGAGCATATTTAATGGCTAGGTAATCTAAAGTAAATCTAAATCCTAAAAGAAAACTAAATTAACCTAAAATTAACACTATGATAACTAGTATACATAAGACATATAGTGAATTTACTATTGTACGCTTTGCTTAAGAGCCTGATAGCTTAGGGAAGTGCGCTGCTGCTTGATAGCTAACTACATGTCAGTAGTTAATTTAGCTATCAATAAAATAGTATGAATAACTTAACTGCATGTATTATTGAAATAAGAAGGAAAGGAAAAGGGAATTATAATTCTTTTAACGTAATTAAAAGCAGATTATTAAACTTATACCCCATTCATACTAAAGCTTGAACATGTTTAAAAGCTGTTAAACCGAGTTTAAAATAATACGTATACCTGTTAACACCGAGGGCTCCCTGACGCTAAACTAGTTTCAAACCTGTTCGAGGTAGTTTTAACCCTGTGTAACTAAACACATTCAATATAGAGGCTATAAACTCAGTTTAAGGCTTAGCTGGTGTGAATGGGATAAGTAGTCTACATTTATTTCAGGAAATCCATAAAAATATAGCGGTTAACCCTAACCGTTACTTTGTAAGGCGTTCCATCTCCCATGATATCAGAAGTCCATAACCATGGACTTCTGATGGTATATAATTATTGTTTTTTTTATTCATCATTCAACCATTAATTGTTTTCTCTCTGTATACACCCTCAGCTGGCTGAAGTATATCTACATACTTTTAGTTTGATTAGTTCGTAATCTAATAATGCCGCTGGCCTCGGTAACTATCTATTAAATATTGCTTTCACAGAATACTTGACCAGGCAAAGATCCTATAGCTATTTGTAACAAGAAACACCCAAATAAGATATTCATTTTACAGCGCTTTTATTAGAGGACACACATGGGATGCGTCATGAGCGCGCGCAACCAATTTCTCAACTGGTTTTGGTTAAATATTTTCATACATTTTAGTTTTTGATTATTATATAAAACAAATAGATTCCATTCTGCCGTGCGTCTGTTCTCTTATAGATGCACAGATGACGCCAAAACGTGAAGAGGACATCAGTTACTCGACTGCGTCTCGTGGCGCACTTGTTTGTTCTTTTCACGTCGTGACGTCATCTGTGCATCTATAAGAGGACAGACGCACGGCAGAATGGAATCTATTTGTTAAATATATGTTTAGTAACCGAAGCAAGGTGCGTGAGTGCGCTACAATAAAAAATAGAGTTTATTTTATGTCATCGCACAAGCGCGCGCATGCGTATGATATTCTCTCTCATGCTTATGCTCTCTTGGTGATGATAACGTCTAATAGATCTATTTTTAGTAATCGGAAGCAGTTGAAGTAAAGTGCGCGCGCGCCAACAATTTCATGGTGCCAACATATTTTCGCGCCATGAGCATGAGATCGCTGTCGCGCAATTTGCTTCAGATGCTTCCGGTTACTAAAAATATTTTTATTAGACATTATCATCGCTTATAACCAATCAAATATTTTCTAAATTTTTTGCGTGTCGGTTTTAGTAGAGGGAGGAAAACCGGAGAACCCGGAGAAAAGCCCTCGGAGCAAGGGCGAGATACCAACAAACTAAACTCACATGTGGCGCCGCGTCCGGGTATCGAACCTGGGCCACAGAGATGAGAGGCAAAGCGCTTAATTAACTACTGCGCCACTGGACAGGTCCGCAAATGATCCCGGCCCGCAAATGATCCCAGGCCCGCAAATGATCCCTAAAATGGACCGCAAATGATCCTGCTCCACAAATGCTCCCCAATGGGGACCGCAAATGATCCTGTGAAAAAACATGGAATGGCATGGAGTTACGGGTCCGCAAAAATGGACCGCAAGTGATCCCGGCTCGCAAATTGGGCTATTTTTAGATCATTTCCCCGGCCAATTAGTGGATTGCACCAGTGACGGAACAAACGATGCCTCATTATCTTGTTTTGTTATACCAACAACATGACTGCTACGCATTTGTGGTTTTATTCCCTTAGGAATGATTCACCCTTCTCACGCGGCGACCATGTTGAGTCCCAGGAGAATAAAAACCTTTGTTTTTGCGGGCTAAACTCGTTCTGAATCTGCTCAGTGCGAGGCTAGCCACGCAAAATCTATTGTTTCTATCCAACATGGCCGCTGTGTGAGAAGGGTGAATTGCAATCCAAGAATAGCGGAAAACCATTCTAAAAATAACCTAACTTGTGAAAACGCTGTGACATAGGCCTAGTATGCAGGATGGACGCTCCTGGTTATGAGCTCCTGATAACCCGTAGTATAGTGGCTTGTTTGGCCCATCACGCAAATATAGATATTTTTTTTAACCAGAGTTCTTTTTTCAAACACAAAACAATTTTTTTTGGGAAAAAAGAAAATTATTTGCTTTGTAAAAAAAGATAAAGCAATTAGATTTTTTTTGAGAATTTTGTTTTAATCCCGAGTCCTTCGTCGACCGTTCTTATTACCACAAACCGGTTATCCTTTTTCTGTGTGAAAAGAATAAATTTTATTTAGCACGGGGCCTCGTATTGAAACCTTTGTGCGTGCCAAGTAAAGCATATCGCGGAAATGGGCTATTACAGACACTGCGAAGGCTGTCAAGATTGGACATGTCGCTGACGACATACGATTTTTATGGACAGGTGTGATCCGGGGTTCGCCCTCTGTTTGGTCGATAGCGTGACGTCATGGAGATTTTGATGGACAGGTTTAAAGGGGGTTCCCTGCCTGGGCCAATGGTTAAAAATCATTACATCATCATTAAAATCTGTTCTTCATTTTTCTTTCATTCATACTTTAAATCCACTATCCAGCGTCAAAAATCCATGCCATTCCCCGTTTTTCCACTGTGGATCATTTGCGGTCCATTTTGCGGATCATTTGCGGGCCTGGGATCATTTGCGGGCCTGGGATCATTTGCGGACCTGTACACCACCCCGGCTCACCGAATACACCCCCTGTAATAATAATAATAATAATAATAATAATAGGCCATATTTATATAGCGCCATATACCACAGTCTCACGGCGCTTTGCATTTTACTGACATATCCCGTCAGTTATTTTTTTCGGACTGCTAATCACGGCACCAATGGCTGCCACGCAGTTTACAATGTTGAGTGTGTGGTTAGTGCAATGGCCAGGCTGCTGTACCGGGTGACAATCCCCTTCTCTTTTCCGAGTAGTACAACAGGTTCTTTCACGTCCCCTTCAAATACTTATTAGAAGTAGAAGTAGACAAGGCCAACGGCTTATATAAACGTCCCTGCCCAAGGGACGCGGCCGGGTTCGAACCCCCGACCTCCCGCACTCTAGACCGTAAGCGTAAGCACGCGTCAAAGAAAATCGTTGATGGATGATAACAACATTAATTATTTGTCCTTGGACATCTGATCCTCGAAGCTCACAGTTTTCCTCGAGCTTAATTCGCTTTCGAGAACTGGTCTCTAATTATGACCTTATTTATTTCAGGTAGTGGGATGCTGGGTGATAATTCCTTTTTTCCCTTTGGGAAGGGGTGTAGCCTAATTTGTAGCTATATGTGACCCATTTTCCAACCCACCCGTCCTGATCATTATAGTTGCTTTATACTCCATATTATTTATATTATACCTTCATAGATGTTTTGTTTAATTTTAGCTTGTTTGAGGCTGTTTCCGTGACAATTTTGGAGTATGTCTGGGAATTTAGCCTTCAACCGGAAGTAGCCGAGACCGGAAATACGGGCCATTATGGCGGGAAACCGGTAACTGAAGTTTTATTTATTTGGCTTGAATGGCAGCCGGCGCTGGGTTTATAGAAACTCGTAGAATTTTTCTTTTTTCTTTCGCGTTTAGGTGGTTTTAGTGGCAGTTCTTCTAAAAAGGATTTAGAGTTAGAGCCATAGAATCTTAAACTGAGATTTCTAGAGGTTTTTCGCTTTGCTTCGATAGAGTTTTAGTTTTACCGAAACATTGGGGTACATGGCTGCTTCAAGCGAACAACAAAGCTACCCTTTTTGCTTCAAGCGTAAATTTGAAACTGAGGAAAGCTCGAGCTATGCAGATTTTGTCTACGAAAATGGGGTAGTTACTCCCAGGAGTGAGGTAAGGTTGTAGCAGTTATTACTTTGTGATTATAGTTTAAATTTTTGGCTGCTCATTAGGGAAAACAATAATGCTAAAAGCTAATTAAGCGTGCGAATTCTTGGAAGTGAAGCTCACGAAACTAGCTAAAAAGCAGAGCTTTCTAGTAAAGAAATAATAAGCACATTGTATCCTTTCTATTTGAAAGCTTAGTTAATGTTGGACACATTTTTTATCTAGAAAAAACAACGACTTTACGACGAACGGCCGACCTCTCTTCACTCGCACAACAGTGAGCAAGATCAACACACGGCCGATATCCACCCGCTTCACTCCCTTCAGCCATCATTTGAAAACCAGCAAAACGGCGAGGCTCACAGGGACGAATTCGAGGAATCTATGGACATTGAGAGCCTTTCTACTGAGATAAACACGTCGGTACATGTAAATTCGAATGGTGTTTTTGATTCGGTGAACGTGACTTCCCGCCCTGAACTGGCTGAAGGCATTCAGCAAGAAAATAAACAGTTGCAGCAAACTAATGGCGTCTGTCTAAATCTGAGCGGGTAAGATGGTTTTTTTTATTCTTAATTTTTGGCAAAATTTAATGTAACTTTTCATGATTTCGTCGATCTGAGAAACATAATTATATATACCTGTCTCAAATTTAGTTAATGCGGTGTGAATTTTAGTTTTGATCATACCTGTAAGTGACTGACTAAATTATTGATGTATTTGATAAATGATCTTGCCTCTTGGACCCATAATTCATAAAGTGATATTACGGCCTTTTATTTTCATAAATCAGTTACTGGTTTCACCGGCTTCCCTCAGGGGTAGACCCCCGGGCCGAGCAAATTTTTTTTTTGGGCCCCAGTTCAGATCAATGAACAACTTTACCATGAGGCCTTGCGCGCCCAATCCAAGATGGCGGACAAAAATGGAGGACTTGGGGAAAGGAAATTGTTCTCGGGGTGGTGCTAGTAAAATTTTGACAACTGTGATGACGTAATTCAAGAAACACGTAATATTGCCATAATAAAGGGAGGAGTAGGTCAGTAAGAAATAATACACTGTGGGTGGCTGGCGGCAACTTACGGTTCAGGTTTCACTTTACGGAAGATTATGACGAATTTGCACGGATCGTGGGATTTTTAGTATTCCGAATAAGGGTTCGAAAAATCTCGGAAACTTATTTCCTGAACAGTGCAATTCAGTACTCGATCGTTTATTTGGTTTATACCTTTGAGACATTTTTTTGCGTAGTTTCCGGACATCATAATCGAAAAGCTGCAAATTTTAAGTTTCCTAATTAAAAATTATAAATATAAGACCTTGATTCTTTTCCCGATACAAAAACATTAGGATATGTTTTTGTTGGTAATGTGCGAAGCGATTTATATATCCCGATATATATTCTCTGATCTTTTTAAATATGAAAGGTAATAAATACCCGTAAGTGCTAATGTAAAATAATAATAATTAATAATAATTTAATACTTATATTGCGCAGTTTACATAAAATGATCAATTGCGCATAACATCTAGTAAGAATATAATAAAAATATGTTAAAAATATGTTGTGAACTGAGTATCTTAATATAGTATGGTAGATAGATATGTATATGTAAAAATAAATATATATATATATATATACATATAAATTGAATAATTAGATAAATTAATATAATATAACACTTAAGGCTCATATGCTAGATTAAAAAAATGGGTCTTGAGATGGCGCTTGAACTTATCTACAGATTTAATCTCACGAAGAGCACTTGGTAGTGAGTTCCACAGCTGTGGTGCAGCAACCATGAATGACCTATCTCCTAACGTCAACTTTGTCCTAACATTCGGTAAACTAAGCATTAAACTATTCGAGCATCTTAAGTTATAATAAGATTCCTTAACATTAATCAGTTCACATAGATATTCTGGTGCCATTCCGTAGATACATTTAAAAGTTAAGAGTAATACTTTAAAATTGATGCGCAGTCGAATTGGAAGCCAATGCAGCTCACGGAGGAGAGGAGTAATGTGGCAATACTTAGGCGCATTGTAAACCAATCTAGCAGATATATTCATGACGCGCTGGAGCTTATTTAGCTGGCAGTCAGGCAACCCATACAGTAGGCTGTTACAATAGTCAACACGGCTAGTTATAAAAGCATGAACCAGAGTCTTAGTTGCATCAGGAGACAAGTATTTACGGATGCGTCTTAAATTGTGCAAATGATAGAATGCTGATCCGCAGACCTTACTTATATGACTAGACATAGTTAAGCTATTGTCAAACCATGCTCCAAGGTTTCTAACTACGGAAGCAGGTACGACTTTCGATGTACCAACTATCATGTGATCAATGTCAACTTTAGCTAACTGTTGCTTCGTGCCAATAATTAAGAATTCAGTTTTTGAGTCATTAAGCATAAGTCTGTCTGTGATCATCCAGCTTCGTATATCTTTGATACACTGCGACATTAAGCTAACAGCGGTTTCAGCATTGGAGGAAGCACTGGGTCGAAAGGCGAAGTAGAGCTGCGTGTCATCCGCGTAGCAGTGAACTTGAGGGAGATGCAAGCTTACGATGTCAAATAACTTGCGCGTATAAATGTTGAATAGGAGGGGACCAAGGCAAGATCCTTGAGGAACGCCATGCATAAGATGATACACTTTAGAGAGTCCTCCATTAATAAAGACACGTTGTGAACGGCCGGACAGATATGACTTAAACCAATCCAGAGCGTGCATAGTGATTCCCAGATCAGATGTTAGACGATCAATCAGAATGCTGTGGTGAATTGTGTCGAAAGCAGCACTCAGATCTAGAAGAACAAGCAATGTAACTTGTTGATCGTTCATGTTCAAAAGTATATCATTCTTCACTTTCAGTAGGGATGTTTCAGTACTATGATATTTTTTGTATGCAGACTGTAGAGTAGAATGAAGACCGTTGATTTCCAAGTGCGCAATGAGTTGGTCAGCAGCAGCTCTCTCGGACAGCTTGGACACGTAAGGCAGGTTGCTAATTGGACGGAAGTTCTTGAATGCGTTGTCAAGGCCTGCCTTTTTCAGAGATGGCAGCACGCGCGCCTCCTTCCAAGAATCGGCAAACTTGCCAGATTCAAGCGACATGTTGATCATGTTAGAGATGACTGGAAGTAATATATCCAAGAGTTGCAGCACAATAAAGGTAGGCATTGGATCAAGAGCGCACGATTTGCCAGCTGCTCTGCCAATCAAGCTTCGTACCTCCTCCTGAGACAAAGTCTTAAATTCAGTGAAGGAGACATCCGTACGGGTAGTGTCCACAACAGGGGGTGATTGGGTGAGAAGATTATCAAACGATTCGTTAATAGTTACAATCTTCTGAATGAAAAATTTCCCGAAGTCATTGGCGAGACTGTCAGGATCAAGTCCTTGGGGGAACGAGACATCCATCGGCTCACACAGCAAGGCCTTTGTGGCAGCGAACAGCTTCCTTTGATTGCAGCTGTTATCTTGGATATGATTGGTGTAGAACTCCTTTCGCGCTAGGTTCATTAGATGAGTAGCATGTTTAATAAAAAAAACGAATTTCCTTACGCAAAGCACAAAGATCAACGCAAGTTAATTTGCTTTCAGTTTCGTGTTCGTTTTTCACGTCTTAATTCACGCACTTGACGGTACGTTTTTGCGCGCTAAAATTATTTTCGGGGTCAACAGAGAGTGAGTGCCCAATTTTAATTTATAAAAGGAATCGCGAAGACGCACTCCAATGGCAGATTCCGACTTTGGAACAATGGTAGAGCCCCCAAACTTTATAAAAATTGTGTCGTAATTTCATGAGAAAATATATTGTTTTTTATTTGTAAAATATATTATAATAAAAAGTCTGTATAGCACCCCCCCCCCCCCCCCCCCCCAGCACTTTATATGAAGCCTTTTTTTACTTTTCCAATACATGGTGTAGTTGTAAAACAACATTCATATATATTTATGTATTTGTTACAGTTGTACCAGGTAGAGAAAGGCAAGGGTACTAATCTATAATTTAAAATTTCTTCAGGGAATATGGGTTATCCAACAATCTTTAATTTTTTTGGTAGTCATTTTCAATCAAAATATTTGAGGTGGAGTACTTGTAAATTTTAGACTTATAAATATATTTTGAGTATGCTTTAGGAATATTTTATAAGGGTTGGGTGGATATGGGGTGGGGGAGAGAGGGAGGGTAGGGGAGGGTAGGGTTGTGCAGGTTATGTGTTAAAGCCTAGTACCCCTTCCTAGGTATACTGATTTGTTTCAGTTCCACCTCTTTCCTTAGTTGAAGTCTAGTATTTCTTTACAGTAACAACATTTGCAAAAAATACAACAAAATGCACTTCTTTATTATCCAACACTGAACTGATTATTTGTGCCTGGTCAACAAGAGGATGCATGACTTCGTGATCTCTTTATAAATAAGCTACCCTATGGAGCTTTTGAACTTTTCAATTGTGATATTTGAAGTAAATGTACAGCATGTAAATTAGTTAGACTAAGGCTGTGTTCATTAAGTATACCACAGGGGTGCAGGTGATATATTCATAGTAACCCCCCTCTATCCTTTCAAAAAAAAAATACAACCCCCCCTGGCCATTTCCATATGCAAACCAGCATTATTACAAGGATAATTTTACAGAACTGTGATGTTGGGTCATGAAACTCAGTTTAATACTATGTAGAAAAGCTAAGAATAAACCATAAAATTACTGTTATTCAGTACCAGTACTTTGGTGTATGTAAAAAAGTATTTGTTGCTGGTATTCCAAAACTACACAAGAATATATTGTTCTTTGATATAAAACATTCATTAATTCTTTACATCAGACAACCTAGCTGCATGCACCCCTAGGAAAAAAATGTTTTTAGGGAGGGCGGGAAAGTTTTTACATTTCAGTTTAGTGCATTTAGCCATTCTATACACCTACCATTTTAAGTGTAGGTCTTTATTTGACAAACATTTAAAAACAATTAACATATATCCCCCCAAGACCTTTCATTAATGAATTTTAAGATCCCCCTTCCTTCTGTTAAAAAACTTTGGGATCTCCCTTAAAAATCAGCTGCCCTCTCCCCCTCCCCCTGTGGTATACATAATGATGCAGCCTAGCTAAAGGAATAAAAAGAACCCTGTAATTCTTGGGTTGCAATTTTGTCACAATTGTTTTGTCAGAAAACCTAACAGTATTTTTCAAGTGTTTAGAAGCAGTAATATGACCACAAATTGTATGTTGCCAGTTATTTAAAATTATATATATAACTAGCACACTTGTTATATAAAAGCATGCATGTACATTTTTATTTGCTGATAAAACACTTTCACATTTACATATGGCTGCACGTGTTTAAAGGTTTTGATTACCAATGAATTGATCATTATTATTTAACACAACTTTTAAATTTAAAATGCATGTTAAGTGTGTTCTAGTATTTATAACTGATTATATATAAATGGGCAACATACGTGTGGCCTTCTAACACTTGAAAAATACTGTGTTTTATAATAAGTTATGTTTTCTGACAATTACAAAAATTACCAGTATTACAGCTAGGGTTTTTTTATTCCTTAAAATCCATCTAATTTACCTTTTACTTCCAACATCACAACTAGAAAAGTTCAAAAGCTCCATGGGGTAGCTTATTTATGAAGGAAGTCATGAGGTCATGTCACTATATACATCCTCTTGTTGGCTGGCACAAAATATGAGTTCAAGCATGTGTTGGTTAATAATTAAAGAAGTACATTTTATTGTATTTATTGTTACTGTAAAGAAATACGAGACTTCAACTATTAGTCAAAGGGTTGAACTGAAACAAATCAGTATACATGTGGGGTACTAAATATATACTTTTTCATCCTTCTAGGAAAAAAAATAATTCAAATGACATTGACATAATGATCGATGGACATAAAATTGATAGAGTATTTCAGACAAAATTTATTGGTGTAATTATCCACCAAAATCTTCTGTGGACCCCTCACATCCAAACTATCTCTACAAAAAATTCTAAATGTACTGGAATTTTATTTAAAGCCCGACAATACCTGAGTAAAACTACCTTACATGTTCTTTACAATTCACTTATCCTTCCCTACCTCCAATATTGTACCCTAATATGGGCTTCAACCTACAAAACTCATTTACAACCCTTATTACTACGCCAGAAGAAAGTTTTACGTATTATCACCCATTCTCCTCCCCTCACCCACTCTCAACCGCTATTCCAACAATTAAAAATTATATCTATTTATGATATTTATAGTTATCAAGTTAATTGTTTTGTATTTCAACATATTAATAATATTTTACCCATGCCTGTGTCTTCATTATTTAATTTTAATTTTAACATTCACCATTATAACACCAGACATAAATATGATCTTCACCTCAATACCCATAAATATTCATTTTCTATACGCACTCAAGGTCCTGTTCACTGGAATTCCCTTCCACTATCTCTTCGTATAACTCTCTCAAACCATATAATTATAAACATCTACTCAAACTCTTTTATTTATCACAAATCTGACCCCTTCATATCATACTTATTTGTTACTAGTTATAATATGCTTGTAAATTTATGTTTGTTAATCTGTGTATTGATAATTTTTTTCTGTAATATAGTATTACAGTTTATTTATTTATTTATTTATTATTAATTTTTCTATTACCATAATTAGTCTTATTTACTACATCTATTGTAACTGATTGTATAGTCATTATTAACTGTCTACCCTGACCTCTATGCCAAATAAGCCTCTGGCTTCGGCCTTACTTTCTGTAATTTGCTAGCTATGACTATTCAGAAAATAAATTGTATATTGTATTGTTAAAGTCACCCAAAATTACAATTAGTACCATACTGCTCTTTCTCTACCTGGTACAAATATCACAAATACATACATATATATGAATATGTTTTTTTATAACTGCATAAAGTATTGGAAAAGTAAAAAAAGGCTTCATAAGTATGGATGGGTAGAACTAGGGGGAATGGTCCTCAGGGAGTGCTATACTTTTTAAAATTATATTTAAATATATTATACAAATTAAAAATAATATAATATTTTCTTATGAATTTATACTACAAAATGTTTATAAAATATACTTTGTTCCTTTGTTCCTTGCGTAAGGATTTTTTTTTTTAACATTCACTTTGTTTTACCATAATAGCACTTAGGGTATTTATTAAGCTTGATCGCCTTGTTCTCTCTCAGCAAGAGAATAATTGCTTTGCACAATCGGGAATAGAATCATAAGTAATTAAAGATTGCAAGGTCTAATAATTTTTAATAAGGAAACTTAAAATTCTCACCTTTCAACTTGCAGCTTTTCGGTTGATGTCCGAAAAACGCACAAAATGTGTCAAACCCGAACAAAATTGCACTGTTCAGGAAACAAGAGTTTACGAGATTTTTCAAACCCTTATTCGGCTCCATTTAGAAATCCAGTTTAGTAAGAATACTAAAAATCCCACCGACCGTGCAAAAGCCGGTGCCGAATTCGTAATCATGTTCCCGCCAGCCATCCACTGCGTATTATTTCTTACTGCACTGACCCACTCCTCCCTTTATTATGGCAATATCACGTAGTTTCTTGAATTACGTCATCACAGTTGTCAAAAGTTTACTAGCACCACCCCGAGAACAATTTCCTTTCCCTAAGTCCGCCATCTTTGTCCGCCATCTTGGATTGGGCGCGCAAGGCCTCATGGTAAAGTTGTTCATTGATCTGAACTGGGGCCCAAAAAAAAAATTTGCCCGGGCCGACCAGGGGCATATGTTGTGGAGCTCGAACTGATCTATTTTTAGATAATTATTTCTGCATAAAAGTACGACGTTGTTATGGTTACCATGGGTGAGATCTTGAACTGCCAATGAATCACTAAAACCCGAATTGTATTACATTGTAAGTACTGGGTTTTCCACATTATGCTAGCATAATTTTGAGCATAATAGTGAGGCAAAGAATCCAGCATTATGTTGGAATAATAGTAATGAAAACCAGCTAATGGCTGTGGGGTCTGGGCCTTGGGAAGGCGGATGGTACAAAGTGCAGGTTGGGTGCAGGTTGCAGGTTGCAGGTTGCAGGTTGGGTGCTGAGGTTGACAGTTTTCGATTGATAAATGAAATATATCAATAGATAAATAAAATAAATAATAAATTAGCTAATATAAATAGATAAATAAAATTTATTAATTAATTAAATGAAAATCGAACAAAAAAAAAATCAGAAAATTGTGTGTATTTCCCTGGAATTGAATCGCACGGCAACGTCTATACTCTAAACGAACAAGGTGTGTCAATCATATTATGTGACGTCATCGGTCACGTGATTAAGCAGTAAATCGTGTGTATTTACTGGGGTCAAAAGCGGAGTAGGTTAAAATTCGGAGCGAGCAGCTAAAAACATTATACTTCGCTGCAAGCTATTTTAGGCAATGAAATAGTTAACACGTCATTTAGCGCCAGTGGCATGACGTAATTGCGGAAGTTGCCAGAGCTCGTTTAAAAGTGACTGGGATGTCTGTGTGATTCTCACGGTAGAGGCTCTTGGGATGTAATTTTTTCCCATTTATTTTATTATTATTTTTTCGGGTGTTCCGAGTGTGTTCCAGGTTTTATTCCGGGTATGTTCCGTGATGTGATTTGGAAGTAGAATGAGACATTGGATGTACTTTGTGAGGCCCAAATCGCTAAGTGCCATTATATATGCAAACATGTAAAGGACGTTAATTGTTTATATACAAGATCGACGTATCGCTATACTTGCACTTGACTGTTAATAAAATTCAAATTGAATGAATTAGGGCAAGAATTAAAGGGGCTGTGTCACGGTAAGACTTTACATTCGTTTTTCCGGGCCGAAAAGAGCTATTTCCACCGATTTTGATATGAACTAACGAACCTCTCGGCCATGTGGGATGCTTAAAATGAAAGCAAATAGGCAAAAATGACTAACAAATAGTGTATATAAACAGTCTCCAGGGAAAACTTTGAAAATCCTTCCAATCAAGCATTGAGGGAGGGAAATTTAACTGTTTGTATCCAATTAACAGCCACTAAACGAGCGATTACTCGATACATGCACAGTACCATGACATATAGCCCCTTTAAGGCTTCAAGCGACAAAGGACTTAATTGACAGCAAGTGCCTCCGCCACGATTTACTGCTTAATCACATGACCGATGATGTCACATAATATGATTGACATGCCTTGTTCGTTTCAGGAGTATAGACGTTGCTGTGCTTAAATTTCGTTGATGTGCAATTCAATTCCAAGGAAATACACACGATTTTCTGACATATTGAGTTTTTTTGTTCGATTTTCATTTAATTAATTAATACATTTTATTTATCTATTTATATTACCTAATTTATTATTTATTTATCTATTGATATATTTCATTTATCAATCGAAAACTGTCAACCTACACTCAACCTGCACCCAACCTGCAACCTGCACCCAACCTGCAACCTGCACTTTGTACCGTCCGTTGGGAAGGGCGAGAGAAATCTGGGCTGCAGCATGCAGGAAAGTTTTGCTGATGCAACCTCTTCTACTGCATCAGAGCAAGTTTTTTTCATCATTACTAGAAAACTCATTTCATAATAACCATGAAATCGTATAGAGTTTCCCTGTCAAAATGTTTGCTGTGTACCCATAATTCCTTTCGGCCTGTCATGCCCAAATTATATTTTTTAAATCTTTTTTTACCATGATCGGCATTTTCACATACACAAACTTCGTAAAATTCGACTTCATTCTGCGCGAAAAAACGTAAACGCGACCGGAAAATTAAAAACGAAATCGAGCGACTCAAATTGTCATCTTCATTTTTCCCCACGGGTTTTATGTCCAAAGGGGAGCCAACAGGTCTCGGGTCTAATCCATGTCATGCCCCAAATTTTTGTTTGACTCTGTGTAAAGTGTCATTGGACATCATTAAGTCGCCGGCTTAACTTATGGTTGAACGAAGAACTGTTTGACATTTTCGGCATTTTCACATACAAACTCTTAAAGTCTTTTTGATTGCATGAATGAATTCCATCCTGTTGTTATTTAAATTTGATCACATCCGGTCATGTTAGTCTTTTTGAACGCATGACTGAATGCCATTCAATCTGAACCTGTTATTTAAATTTGATCACATCCATGATATTCTTCCTTTCGCCCCATGTTAAAGTGCCTATGAAGCTATTTATTTTATTTTAGATATCAATTCTACATCAAGTGAATAGTATAATGGTACAATATATCTTGCTTTGAATGCTGTGCCGCTGAGTTAAGGTTTTAATATCCAAAATGCTAATTACATGATGTCAGGGGAGGTATCTGCAATCTCTTCTTAGTGGTTGTGAATGGGCGTTTCTATACTGATATAGGAAAACAAATTTCTAAAATCATTTTATTTCAACCATGCATGGGTATAACACTGATAATGTTTAATTGTAACAAAAAAAATTGTATAATAATTGAGGCCTCCCCTGACGTCATGTAATTAGCATGTTGGATATTAAAACCTCCTTAACTCAGCGGCACAGCATTCAAAACAAGATATATTGTACCATTCTACTATTCACTTGATGTAGAATTGATATCTAAAATAAAAATATAAGCTTCATAGGCACTTTAAGACCTGACTAAATCGACTCAAATCGTTTCCTTTTTGCCCCGTGTTAGTCCGAAGGGGAGCCAACAGGTCTCGGGTCTATTCCACGTCATGGGCAATTTTTTTTGTCAAATCGTTTTTTAACATGATCGGCATTTTCACATACACGAACTTCGTAAAATTCGACTTCATTCTGCATGAAAAAATGTAAATGCGACTGGAAAAGTAAAAATAAAATCGAGCGACTCAAATCGTCACTTGATCAGTTTTTGCACTGACCTCTTCAATTATTGCTGTATTGGTTGCAGAACGTTAAATGTTGTTTTAAAAATGTTGCAGAAATACAAGCACATAATTATTACCGTTTTCATTGAAGTGTGACCATCACTTGGAAAATTACATTCAGCCAACCATCAATCAAATGTGGAGTCTAGTCTGTCTCTGAGAGTCTTATAATAAAGCATTTACCACCAAGACTTAATTAAATTTTGATTGATGGTTGGCTAAATGCAATTTTCCAATGAGACTTGAAACTTTCACAGTATATTAGTTGCACTTCAACAAAAACAGTAAAGTTAAAATGAAAAAATTAAACCAGCTGTATTATATGTCATAGTTATCTAATTTATGCAAAGAATGCATTTTCAATTTAATGAAAGAAGAGAGGGTTGAATAGATCAATCTTCAAAACTTTATTTCAGTCATTTAGGGCACATTTCTTTTTGGGACATTTCCAGCTATTCCGAAATCAGAATACTTCAAACTCTTACCGGTATTTATCTAGTCCCAAAGTGTAGAATGCAGCATAAATTTTAGTACTGCATTTGGGAATTATATTTCGTTTGATAATATAAGCAACATTGGTTATTAGCCATTTCGGGGTTGAAGAAGGGACTGAGTGTCTAAAATTAATCTGATTAAGAAGTGAATGCCATCACAAGAAAGATCATGTACACTAAAATTAGTAAGTTTCCAGAGTTTGAGAATGTTTGGTGAAATTAATATGAACTGAACAGCAAGCTTTCAAGAATTGGAAAACTAAGAGAGAGTGACTGTATTTATGGTTCTTGGGGCTGCCATTCCCCAAAGTCATGGATTGTCATTTGTGATTTTTGAAAGCATGCCACATGTTTATTTTTAAACTAATCTCCCACAAACTCTGTAAGCCTACTAATTAGTGTGATATTTCTTGAGATGTTTTTCATCAGATTATTTTTTGCACTTGGTTCCAGTCCCTTCCTCAAGTACTCTGAAATGGCTATGGATCCGAAATTTTTTGTTGTTGTATTCCTTTTCAGAATATCAGGAATATGTTCCAAAAGAATGCTCCCTGAATTTCATCAGTGAGTCAGAGAGACATTTGATTGTATTCATGGAGGGACATGGCATTTATAGACAATCCCAAAAGATTATTGACTAATAGATTGGGTATTTTTTCAACTGGTAAAATTTATTTTCATTTATTAATTTTTTAACAAACCTGGAACTGACACTTACTCCTTCGTAAAACATGCAGTTGCTCAATCACAGTTAAAGAGGAAAACTTGTATCAAGTATAGAGAAAGTGTATTTGCATTTTATTAATTCATATGTATTTATCAATTTCAAGCCTTCCCACCCACAGAATATTGCAAGGTGCCCCCCCCCCCCCCAATGGAGTCTGCTCAGCTATAGTTGTACATGTAGAGTGTGCAAAACTAATTAAACAATAGAAAACAAGAGGATTTAGTACAAAACGTGTACCACATATAACGACAATGCTCAATTGACTAAACATTGATGTAAAATTTGTTATCTTTAACTTTATTTGACAAAATGCCCCACCCCAGAGAAAGACTGGGTTTTCAAATGCCCCATGTATGCCTCAGCGGTGAAGGCATGGGCAGGTTTGGAATTGATAGACAATATTAGTGGCAAAAGTAAGTATGCATAATTATGGAAACAAGTTTCTTGTTTTATGTACCATAATTAATACTTTTCATGGTATCTTTCTCTCAGGACAAGGGTCAACAGTTGCATACCTTGCCATACCCCTTCATATTGCTATCCTGGAGGATTATGGGATAGCTTAGTGGAAGTTTATCATGGGCTGTAAATACGTAAACTGCTGATTGAGACAGGTAAATGCTGTTGTAGAGTAACACTGCAATTTAGAATTCAGAGACTCACGGAACTGATAGTAACATTTAGCAATTTAAAACAATTATGCTAATATATTGACACTGTCATTAATATTGGAGCTTATTACATTGTAATATTAATGCACCTACATTCAAGAAGATGTACAGGCATACATGTACCTCTAACAGGCTCATAGAATAGGGGGAGGAGGAAGAAGAAGAGCCTGATGGATGCTATACTAATGTGAATTATGCCCTTACATTGTACTACAATGTATCATTATGCTTGGTTCAGATGCCGCTCCATGTCCACGCTGGGTCCACTTGTGCTGAATGTAATTGAAACAAAGGATAATAATTGGGTGGCTTTGTTAGGTTTGGCACATTAGTGCAGCAGCATCTGAAATGGGCCCAATTATCATGTGAACATATTTCATTGTAGAATGGACCAATAGAAGTTTGTGTCAAAAGTTTTGATGCAGATCACATTTGTATAATTGACTCCATGCAGGCTCTCCTTACCCCTTGTTCTCTCCATCCCATGATCCTGTTTGCAGGCTATTAGATTTTCAACATGGAGGATGCTGGTCCGATTGCCTTCTGTTTCCATCCATTCAAGGTTTTTGTGAAAAGCGATGAATTACTGTCCTGCTAAATTATTTTCCTATTGATCTTAACGTAGCTAGCTAGGACATTGACAGAGTACTATATAACAATACAACAAAATCCCTGCCTAACAGTGCCAGGGGTGCCATTAATTATTACAATTAAGGTAGTTACTGGTGGACAGTCTACTTAACTGCTTTATTCACTGACCTTGTAAATGAATCCCTGATATTATATGCATTTAATTGTGGTTTTCTATGAAATACAGGCAACTTTTTCACAAGAAAGTTATATTATTGAGTGTACAACCTATTTTGGCTTAGAAAATTGAAGCAAACGTTTAATATGTAAATGTTTGATAATTTTATAATTAATGTACTTATTATATATGAACTATATGAAACTGGAAATATTATAGTGCCAAACTCTTACTTTGTGCTTTCATGTAATTTCTGAAGTTTTGATGAAAGCGTAAAATAAGAGACCAGCATTGTGCATCTTGGACATGCATAGCATGCACGTATCCCATATTGAAGAGACGGTCTGTATGCACCAATATAGGAGTTCTAGCTACCTTGTCATTTTATCCCGGCCAGGATAGGGGAGATCAGTGATGAGTTGTGAGTTGGTCAGACCTCCATCATACTAACACTAGCATAGTTAGTATTATGTATAATTTGTTATCAAACTCAATAATAATTCACGAAGGGAAACTCAGGAAAATGAATGTGAAATAAGTGATCTGTAAAATTGTCCAATATACAGATTCATCCTGATTTACTATATGTTTTATTATTATTACAAATTCGCATCCGAATTGTAACAGATAAACAATGTCATTGTTTTGTCTGGGACCTTAAAGGGGTGCTGTCAATCGAATTAGACCTTCAAATTTCTTTAATTAAAAGCAAAATTACAAATTAAAATAACACCCTGGGAAAGAAGAGAAATTCAGTGGATTATAAAAGCTTATAAATTCTACATGAACCAATCTGAAGTTGCTCTAGATTTCTTTTAAAGCAGTTTTATACCACTCAAATCGTTTCCATCCTTCAGTACATCTGGAAAGCATACTCTCACAAGAAATTTTATCATTTGGGGGTTGACAGAACCAGGTTGATCAAAGCCAACCAATTAAGGCATTGTGATATATATGATTTGCATGCAAGCAAATTCACTAACTTAATATCTAACTCCCATTCTCAAATGCCTTTTTTTTCAGGTGCTGTAAAACCCAACCAAGTTAAACATAGTCTGTAGTTATTACATAAAATACTAAACTATAAATACTGTATAAATTATAAATAAAACCTTTATTATTGTATTAAATAAAATATTTAGTATCCTGTAAGAAAAATATCAACTCTCTGAGCTCGCAATAGACACCCTTTCAGCTTGCCTGTTTGTTGCCTATTTCAGACCACATCACTTTTCCTTGAATAATGCTTTTTTGTTTTTCTGTATTCCAAGAGGAAATGTACCAATTTCTATAATTGGAAAACTGAAAGGGTCTATTGTAATTAAATTACCTTTTTATCCAGACATTTATATCAAGTCTGTAATATGCCTGTTTTTACACATTTGTATTTAGAATTAAGTTTTATCTCCTTCCCAATTCCATAATGTTCAACCTGTATTTTATTGTTAGGAATGAAAACTATCAATAAAAATAAAGATTATTTCTAACTATAACGCTATTCTTGTTCAGGCTTCCCACGGTCAGGGAAACCAAAACATTTGCAAGGTCAGGGAATTGTCAGGAAATTTATCCCAAACTGCAATGAAAAGTCAGTGAAAAGTCAGGGAATGTTTATTTTCACGCTTATAATTATCATTGGGACAGACCCATGTATGGCGGATTCGTTCACGTACCTCATTCTCTCTTGCATATAGTAATTATGTCATTGGGACAGACCCATGTATGGGGGATTCGTTCACGTACCTCATTCTCTCTTGCATATAGTAATTATCATTGGGACAGACCCATGTATGGGGGATTCGTCCACGTACCTTATTCTCTCTTGTATATAGTAATTATCATTGGGCCAGACCCATGTATGGGGGATTCGTTCACGTACCTCATTCTCTCTTGTATATAGTAATTATCATTGGGACAGACCCATGTATGGGGGATTCGTTCACGTACCTCATTCTCTCTTGTATATAGTAATTATCATTGGGACAGACCCATGTATGGGGGATTCGTTCACATACCTCATTCTCTCTTGCATATAGTAATTATCATTGGGACAGACCCATGTATGGGGGATTCCTCCACGTACCTTATTCTCTCTTGTATAAAGTAATTATCATTGGGACAGACCCATGTATGGGGGATTCGTTCACGTACCTCCTCCTCTCTTGCATATAGTAATTATCATTGGGACAGACCCATATATGGGGGATTCGTTCACGTACCTCATTCTCTCTTGTATATAGTAATTATCATTGGGACAGACCCATATAAGGGGGATTCGTTCACGTACCTCATTCTCTCTTGTATATAGTAATTATCATTGGGACAGACCCATGTATGGGGGATTCGTTCACGTACCTCCTTCTCTCTTGCATATAGTCACAAGAGCCCATCTGGGCTTTCACTCGGGCCACATTAGATTGAAGATGACTGATACACTTAATCCTCTTAATCCTCTAATATTAACCAAAGAGAAGAATTATAAGCTGAATTTAGCAGTCTTTCGGGAGTGGCCGGTAGCGCGGTGACTTTCATTCTCTGCTCCCCTAGTATATATGTAATTTAATAGTTTTCTTTTTCACGTATGTTGACCTTTTAATTTAAACACTACTTATTCGTTTAACTCTGGTTTAACACACTGCATTTGAGCAGGCATATATTCATTGTTTTGAACCCGAGAATTAACCGTACTACCGTACTTCATGGTCCCTTTCTTTAGTAGTGGGTTGTCGGTCAGGTGATTGTAAACTCTCGTCATTTAGCACAGAAAATGTATTCTGATGAATAGGGATCGGGTTGTCATGTAAGAAATATGGCTCTTGAACAAACTGATAAGCTTCAGCAGGTTGGGTAGTCTCAGAAGTTTGAAAGTCTGATCTCATGCAGCTTTATTATATCCGCTTTCAACTCGCCATTTTCAACTTCTAGGTCAATAATATATTCGAGATGACAGCATCTTGATTTCGGTCTTGTATATATTATCTTGCTGTACTAATTACTCGGGCTGCCTGTGGCAGCGCCGAGTCTTAAAATGCAAGTCATTCTTTTTTTTTATTATTTCATGTCAGACGCGTTCTGCGCATGCGTTAAAGGTCAAATTCCAACCAATCAGATTGCACTGTGCTGGTCACGCAACAATCGCCAGGTTAATGTATTTACATAATTAAATACAGTAAATCAAGATGGACGACGGCGCGAGGAATTTTCTCTCAAATTTGGAGTCCCATCTCTCAAATGTAAGCAGTTTAATGTTTTATTTAAGTTCACTCGTGCGAAAGCCTTCCAACACTCCCAACAGGCTCAGGATATTTCAACTGGCGCTCTTGTTGGAGGTACGTTTCGTAGGTAATAAACACTCACTCGGCACATAATATGATGACCGAAGCAGTTATTCAACTCTCACGGTAAACAAGACATTGACAAGATTCCTCTCACGGCCGAGATTTTGGTTCGAGAAATTAAAGGCTTCCAACAGTTCCCTTTATAGTTCTGTAATATAATGAGCAGACTGCAGTTTTGGGAAGGAGGGTAAAAGCTTTTAAATAGAGATAAACAAAACGGGCATTTCAGTTAATAATCTTTAGTCCAACAAATACCGATATGGACGCGATCAAAGAGCCGCAGGGTAGAAAGAATAGTAGAGAAATACAGTGATAGCTCCATCATAGGTGGACAGGATACAACTTATAATATGGGACAAATATAGACATAAATTTGAGACACTCATCTATTAGTACTCTGAACCTGCAGAACAGCAGACTAAATTAGGACCGAATTCGTATTTTTTTCGATAAAAAAAAAGAATCAATGCCTTCAGCTGCTTCAGTAAGATTACTAGTCATATCAGTAATTGTTGCTGGGGGAGATGTAAGAGTGAATCCGCCGCTCAAAGAGAGATGTCTCGGAGAATGAAGCATGATCGTTCAGTACACCGCCAGTAGATCAGGTTTCTCATCTTTTCTCGGCCTTTTTGATCACTCACAGGAGGAGCTTTTCTGTTCCAAAACCTTTACAGCAAATTCAGTGAGAAATGTCAGCATTGGATAAATGTTTGTACAAGAGACCTTAAAAGCACAGAACAACGAGACTAGGTCTGGCAATGAAACGTAAGTGGCTATAAATTACTGAAACCCTGACTATGTATCCACCAGTAAACAATGAGAAGGAACTACTGTTCAACCATTAAGTTTACTTGAATTTATCAGTGGATTCTAAATAAATTTTGGAAGCAAAGCCTACATCTACAATGCTTTGATTTATTTTCTGAGCACAAATGAAGTTAATTTCTTTCGGAGCTGCAGGTATTAAATTTGAAAACTCGATAAATGCAAACAATAACATAATGGTTTGAAAGAGCACACCAACATAAGCAAGATTGCCGAATTTTAGGATGCTATCAGTTCATAGTTTTAATGTATATGCTCTTCCAGCCATAACAGCTTTGGTCTCCGATGAGTTTTATTGAAGAAGATGATTGCACTCGGCATGCGGCTACATTCTTTTGTTTTTGCCTTAATACAGGAAAACCTGACCTTTGTAACTTTTCAATGTTTAGGTGAAGTCTTACAACGATATTGCATGGGAAAAGATGAGTTTGGGATACAGTTTAAATAGGACTAGACAGTCTATATAGTAAGCGGCGTTGGTTGGCCAGCGAAGATGCAAAACTCGCTTGACAAGATCAACGTTTGTCGCTTTGTTTCAATCCTCTGTATTTCAGCCAAAGTTTAAGCTGTTCGACAGTATAATCATCAGGTTCCCTTTCAAAATATGGTCCAGGAAAGCAGTCATTTCTGGTAGAATAGACAGAGGACGAACTGAAGTGCTAGTCAATTCTTGTAAGTTGATACAAGAAAAGCGGTTTGTTTGTCTGAGTCTTGGCAGGGGGTCTAGACTTGTGACGTAATTACCGCGCTCTGCTATAAGCGTGCGTAACATGAACATGAATATTAAAGTAGAGGTCAACTTCTTTAATTTACATACACGAGAAAAACAAAAATATTAAATTACATATATATATATACTAGGGGAGCAGAGAATGAATGTCACCGCGCTACCAGCCACTCCTAAAGACTGCTAAATTCAGCTAATAATTCTTCCCTTCGGTTATTACTAGAGGATTTCAAATGAAAGTGTAATTTCATCTTCAATCTCATGTGGCCCGAGTGAAAGCCCATAAAAGCTCTTGTTTGTCTTCCAAATGACTGAGTTTGGTTTCTTGATTCGTGTTTTGATGTGACGAGAGTAAGAATTCATTACGCATATCAGTTAGGTCAGCCTCCGTGTTACAAATCAAGGTCGTTAAAGCAGCGAGAGAGTTCTTATTGCGGGCTAACAAATATTTTTATCCTCGTGAAGAATCTAAAGAATTCCGTCTCTTCCGGTTTGAATTTGACTCATGTGTATGTTGCTTTTGGAGTTTCAAGGATATGTTGATCCAAAACTACAGGCTCTTGGGGTTTTTCATTGACTTGTGAACTTGCAGGCTCTGTAATTTGTTTTGTTTTCTTAGTATAACATAAAGTGTTGAACATGTTCATGTTATCAAGCATGTCGCGCGTGACCTCTGTTTCTTCGTTCATTAAGTTCTCTACTTTCATCTGTAATCTGGGAAACTCTATCTTTGCCCATGCCTTGGCACATAACTATTCCTGTTGTTAAGTAGACGTGGATGATTATAAGTAAAATCCTTCGACAGCTTGTACCGTTTCCGCTAGGTCAATATCCTCGCTGGAACGAAATAACTTGATCTCAATACTCTCTGATCCAACTTACGGTAAATTTAAATCTCTGACAGTTTTTAAGAGACTCATAATATTGGTCTTGAAGTGCCTTCACCCAAAATAAGATGTTCTCCTCGGATGTTTTAAATGCAGCACAGCGAGCCGAGGCTTATAGATTCCAATATCTATTTCTTCGAATTTTAGCTTTCCGGTTCCTGGCCCCTACACTGGCTTCAGGTCGTCGTACGTGTCGTATAATAAAATCACTGGCCATCTGGGTAAAACACGCGGTCCTTCGGCTCCGACAATAGCGCCAGTTGAAATATCCTGAGCCTGTTGGAAGGCTTTCGCACGAGTGAAGTTAAATAAAACATTAAACTGGCTTACATTTGAGAGATGAGACTCCAAATTAGAGAGAAAGTTGCTCGCGGGTCCTCCGCCATCTTGCTTTAATGTATTAAATTATGTAAATAAATTAACCTGGCGATTGTTGCGTGATCAGCACAGTGCAATCTGATTGGTGTGAATTTGACCTTTAACGCATGCGCAGAAATTTTGCGGCACCCAACAACAACAACAAAATAACGACTTGCATTTTAAGACTCGGTGCTGCCACAGGCAGCCCGAGTAATTATCATTGGGACAGACCCATATATGGGGGATTCGTTCACGTACCTCATTCTCTCTTGTATATAGTAATTATCATTGGGACAGACCCATATAAGGGGGATTCGTTCACGTACCTCATTCTCTCTTGTATATAGTAATTATCATTGGGACAGACCCATTCGTTCTCTTACCTCATTCTCTATCATTGGGGCAGACCCATGTATGGGGGATTCGTTCTCTTTCCTCATTTTCTCTTGTACACTATGTATTATGTTACAATGTTGACCGAGACGGTCTGGGGATGTATGACGTCACATGTAAACCTAGACAGCAGAAGTATTTGATTACTGAACCTCGTGTTCTTATTGCTGGGTTGTTGTACTCGAGGCTCTCGACAGTCGTGTGAAAATAAAATTCAGTGGATCTCTGGATCTGTTCCATACCCGTGTGGCAGTAGTTATTTAAGCCACCATACTCCTAGTGATTCTATTACATACTTGGCACCCCCGACGGGACCGAAAATGGAGATAACGACGGAGGAGAGAATAGTTTTGGAATCAGAGAGTCCTTGGGATTTTGAAAGCTATAGCCGAGAGGAAAGCAAAGTCACCCTTGACCTCGACGATCTATGCAAGAAGTATTTGGAGAAATACAAGGTTCCCCTTGAACACTTTAAGACGGAATTTGTTCGGCTGGAGTCGTTCTTAAAGTTGTAACGTGGTGCTCGATGGAGACGTGATCTGTTTACAATGCAGTCTGTGTCGGCCGACGAGGGAAACGATTCGCAATCTAACGCGAGTGTAAACACGCCACAACAACAACCGGCCGCCGTTTAAGTGGTTTCACGTCCCCAATTCTCGCCATTAGTGCTCAAAACAAGGATACCGTGTTTGGATATTTGAAGTGGAATCAACCTATCGTAGTGATATTTATTCCAGCGAAGACATCTCCGAACAGATTCGCCGATCGCTACAAGGAGAGGCTGAAACCAAATTAGTAGGGCTAGGGTTTAATGCTTCGTGTGATTTGCTACTTGAGATACTGGACCAGTTTTACAGCGATGCTGATACGGCTACTGGAGACGAGCTGTTGGCCGAGGCGTACACTCTAAAACAACGGGATAGTGAAGAAGTTTCCGCGTTTGCTTCGAGGCTTGATAACATTGTAAGTTGGCACGAATCCGCAACACCGAACTCTTGCCCGACGATAGTGCGGTAGAGAAGCAAATTCGGATGCTCTTTTGGGCCGGGTTGAACGCTGAGATAAAGCCCGCTATCGAAATGACATCTGTAAGAACTTTACGGCTCCCAGGCCCCCAAGCATCTTGCGCGTCGAATGCTGTCGTCGGTCGTGCCGTTCCACAGGAACCCCGACAAAAGGAGAATCCAACGGAGTCCAAGCCAGCTTGGGTAACCTAAATGTGCACATCATTGTTGAGAGAAATAAGGGAGGTGATTAAAGAGGGTCTCGGTTTTGAGAAAAAAATCTGGTTTTGTAGCACAGGATGGGCCCGCTGCTGGAGGCCCCACTACAACCCGCCCAATCACAATCAAGACCAACCCGAGGGGTTTGGCGCTGACCGGCCTGTCTGCTACAAGTACGGAGAACCTGGCCACATCTCAATAGGTTGTCGGAATATCCCACTGTGTAGAATGCAGGGAAACGGACAGAGATCTCTGCCATGGGGCAGCCAGAGGTCTTAAATCCTTCCCAAGGGCCCGGCCACCATGCAGAACGAGAAGAAGTATTGGACGCACTAGTGGGTGATACGAACGAATGTATAGCTTATGTAGATGGGAACGAAGATTTAGCGCTACTTGGCACGGGAAGCCAGGTTACTTCGGTATCAGAGTCATTTTACAAATGTTTTCTAGGAAATCGAGCAGTGAAGCCGATAAACAATCTGATCCATGTCGTTGGTGCTGGAGGGCAAGGTGTCCCATTCATCCACTTCCCAACAAATGAGATGGGAACCAACGAAAGGTTCGAAACACTTGCATTAGTTGTACCAGACAACGAATATAATTCCAGGGTACCATTTGTTATCGGAACCATCCTGGCCACGCGGTGTAAGGAGAGCTGCCAGCGGTTGCAAGGAAGAACGTTTTCTCAATCTGACCGAACTATCATCTGGATGGATGTGCACGTACAGGTGTCTGAAATATCACAACAAGGTGCTTGGGGAGCAAAATGATGGCAAATTGAATGTCAAATGTGTGTCCCGCCATCCCATCACAATTGGTTTACAGGAAACGGTGTGCCGGTGTATGGAGACTTACTCGCTGTGTTCCCGGCTTAAGTATCGAGGCTGTAATAGAATCTGGGTACAACACGGTCAATTCATCCGGGCCAATGGTAACGCCCAGATTAATCACCTTGTTGCTTAAGGGGACGAGATGTCGGGTCCCAGTAGAACTAAATAACAATTCGTCCCAGTCAATAACTTTACCCGCAAAGAGTGTTACAGCTACCGCCCAGCTTGCCCAAGAAGTAGTTCGTTGTCGTAGTGGAGGGCAGTTGGAGAAATGTAGTGGTGATTTGCAGACCGCTGGAGTAGAGGTTAATCTCGATAACACCGCTAACAATTGACCAAAAAGGGGAGGTGAAAGCAATGCTCGCCCGGATGTCTCATGCTTTTGAAAGGAACGAGAGGGATTCGATCTGGGACGTACCAACGAGGTGAAACATAGGATAATATTAACTGACGATGTCCCATTTCGCCAGTCACTCATAACAGGGTCCCCCTGGGCAGCTAGAATAGGTTAGGGCAGCTGTTGCGGACCTACAAGAGGCAGGGACCATCCGTGAATCAAGCAGTCCATATGCATCCCCAGCTGTGCTCGTTCGAAAAAAGGATGGTAGTTTGAGAGCCTGTGTGGACTTTCGTCGTCTTGATGCAAAGACAGAGACTCGTACCCAATCCCCAGAACAACAGAGTCTGGAATCTCTCCAGGGTTACAAATGGTTTTGTTCTCGATCTGCAAAGTAGTTATCTACAAGTGGAGGCCGAGGAAGCACACAAGCAAAAAACAGCGATGACCACACCCTTCGAGCTGTTCGAATATAATCGGATGCCGTTTGGCCTTACAAACGCTCCAACAATATTCCAACGGCTGATGGAACGGTGTCTGGCTGGCTTGAATCTGAACATCTGTTTGGTATATTTAGATGATGTTATTGTTTTTGCTAGAAGTTTTGAACCGACTAGAAGCTGTCTTACAAAGACTAAGCGAGGCGGATGGATTGAAACTTAAACCCTCCAAGTGCAAGTTTTATTTCATACAGAACTGACATATTTAGGACGTGTTGTGACAAGGGAAGGGGTGAGACCGGATCCCAAGAAGATATCTGTGTTGTTGGAATGGCTCGAACACCCACCAAGCAATTGTAAAGAGGTGCAAACGTTTCTGGGATTTGCTGGGTATTACTGGTCATTCATAGAACGGTTTGCAGTAATCACGGAACCGCTCCACGAGTTAGCGGGGAACCCGGCCCCAAAAGCCTCATATGTAATGAATGGACAGCTAAATCAGTGTCAAACTGCATTATTTTGAGACATTGATAAGCAAGCTATCATCTTCCCCTGTTCTTGCTTTCCCAGATTTTAGTACATCCTTTGTATTATATACAGATGTGAAGGTGTTGGTGCTGCCCTGTATCAGGTGCAGGATGGCAAACCCCGAGTCCTTGCTTATGGAAGCAGGTCCCTGTCAACAACTGAAAGGAGGTACTGTACTTATTGTTGCGAGTTCCTTGCCCTCAAGTGGGCTGTCACCGAGAAATTCCATCCTACTTATTTGATCAAACGTTTCACGTTGTAACTGGTTGTAACTCTGACGTCTGCTAGGCTTAGTGCAGCCGACCACCGCTGGCTCTCCAGTTTGTCCACCTTCGACTTTACCATGACTTATCGGTTGGGAAAATCATGTGGGGATGCAGACGGTCTGACTACGATGCCACACACAGAATCCTGACACTTTCTCAGAGCTGCCGAACAAAGAGTATATTAAGCCATTCCTGGCCAGATAGCTTCCCTCAGAACAAGCACTGAATGTCTGACCATCGGAGGATTTTCAAGCCATCTGCGACTACCACATGGTTAAATCGGAGTACATGCCATACCCGGGGGGGGGGGGGGTACTCCTGTTTGTGACGTATTATGTATGTGCCGCCCGGGTGGGTCAGGGTTTTGAGCTCAGTTTGGCAGGTAGGGTCAGGGTTTTGACCTGATTTGGGCAGATCAGGGTCAGGATTTGAGTATAATTTGGGTGCAGTCAGGGTCGGGGTTCAGTCGATATTTTAGGCAGTTAATTTTTTTTAGCTACTATGTCAAAAAAAGACCTTCTGTTGCCGCATTTTTATCGCCTGCCCAAATGCAAGCACTGAGGTTCCCATACATCGTGACGCCGCTAATTTTATCTATGTACTTCATCTGCTGATTTGTTTACCCAATGCCACGTCCCGACTTGAAATGTTCCGTATTTTGCATGAAATCCCGGTACGCGGTATACCGGCCAGGATATATATCCGACCGTGTTTTGAAAACAATTTAAAGAAGGGGCAATCAGGGTTTTTTTTCCAAAAAGGGGGCAATCAGGGTTTTGGAGCTCGGATTGGGTCAAACAGGGTCAGGGTTTGAGCCTCTTGGCCTCACATACATACCCATTTTTCATGTAAGTACCCCCCCCCCCCCCCCCCCCCCCCCCCGGGATGCCATACGAGTCCTATACCAGGCTGTGAACATGCGAGCAGAGACAGCACCTGAGCTTTCGGCACCACCTCCATCGTCACAGCAAACGGATCCCCAACTGGCTGTCACCCCTGTTGAATGGGAAAAAACTTAAACAAGAAGACTTAGTCATACGGAGGATAATTAGTGCTATACAACAAAGACATAATGCAGAGGAAACTGGCGATAAAGCAGCGGACCAGGCAGTAACTAAGATGTTGAGGGAGGGAGACTGCCTTATTTTGTATGATGGGATGTCGTCAGGAATGTCGTCAGCTGGTGCTCCCCACGAACCTTAGATAGCGTGCACTCCAGGGTCTCCACCATGATACCGGGCACCTAGGCAAGAAAAAGACTCGACCTGGTCCGTCAGCGGTTCTTCTGGCCTGGCATGGCCGCTGACGTATCGTCATGCATACATCGACAATTGTGAACGTTGTATCAAGCACAAGGCGTATTCATTTCATCTACGAGTGTTTACGGTTATTGCGAAACGTTTTCCACATACGATTCAATAATCCAATCGGTTGTTGGCCTATCCTGTGTACAGCCACTGCTCACGCTATTGTTGGCCTTATGTATTCCAAAAAGCAAGCAGGATGCCCTTGGACAAAAAAAAAAGAAGAGAAAAACAAAACCAAGCCAAAAATGGATAAGGGTGCAAGGCCCGACAAGAGTTCATATTTTCACTTTTAGGCATAGTGGCGTAAACCTGAAGATGAAGAAGAATCGATAGGAGGCAGCCAAAAGAAGTTTTGTTTCCAAGAAAGCTTCAGGTGAAGTAATACGGGCAACAATTTCTTGCAACTTGTCGCGCAACAATGTTGCGTTGCGGGTTGCAGCGAGATGTTGCACGTATTACCACCCGCGCGTGCAACTTGCCACGCAACAAATTTCCGTGTTGCAAGTTGCAGCAACATGTTGCAGAAAGTAGAAGTGACTTCTACTTTCTGCAACATGTTGCTGCAACTTACAACACGGAAATTTGTTGCGTGGCCGCGGGTGGTAATACGAGCAACACTCGCTGCAACTCGCAACGCAACATTGTTGCGCGACAAGTTGCAAGAAATGTTGCCCGTATTACTTCACCTTAATTAGATAGAAACACAAAGTCTGACGGTGACTGTCGACTCTGACTCGCTTGAATCCAACACCATGCATTTAATTTTGTTGGCCTTTCTTTGCCTTTTATAGATGTTCCATTTCGCTTTCGAGGTTTTTTAGAAAGAAATTAAACTACAAACAACTGAGCGAATAATTAACTTACTATAACATTTAATTTCGGCGGGAAATTTTGACAGATAGTTTCAAGAGAAAACACAGTCTGTCCAACTATGATCGCGAATGATTGGCCAAGAGATTGCTAATTGTTGGAGCTAGATCTTTTCCGCGTTCCAATTTTCATCCAAATTAGATTTTTTAAAAAGCTCAACTCAAGAGGAATTTTTCGATTTGTCTGAAATTTTCACAAAATGTCAATCGGGAAATTCTAAAAACAGCGCGACGGCATTTGTCGCGTATCTACTCAGATTATGTTTTCGCCTTTTCACGTAAAGCATTATAACTGTTGAACTAAATCGAAATCTGATATTCCCCAACGCACAGTTTTGAAATACAATTCCTCCGAAATGATATAAAGCAAACAGATTTAAAAACCTTAAAATATTTTCGGCGCCGGAGCTTATGAAAGCTATCTCACTAGATCGGAGAAACGGGATGGCGGAAAATTCGAGATTTTCAAATAATTCAAAACCTTTTATATATTCTCGTAGCCAATTTTATAAGCTTTAAATGATATATGGTTGAGGTATCTACGATCTTTGCTCGAGGCGCTACATAATTTACACTGGAAACGAACACATTGTTACTTCAATGTTATAATTTTTTTAACTACTTATTACATAGAATTGTACTAAATGTTGTACTTTTTTTTGGTAAAATCACTGATATAAGCTTGAAATATTACATAGATGAATAAAACCATTGTTCTTGCAAACGAGAGTTGTTTACTTTTATTTGCGCGTAAACTGAAACAGGCGTTAGCTCACGTGAGATCGCGTCACTTGTTGCCAAGGAAACTTCATGCATGCGCGACAGAAAAAGCGTCGGATGTCGGCAGAGGTCTCTCCCTCGCCTTCCATTTTACCAAGAAAGAGAGAGACCTGCTAGCAGGGAACCTGATCCATTGTTTTCTTTCGTTTCTACTTGACTATTAATTACTGACTATTATTTTTTGTTTCACTCTATTGAACCAAACGCCTCACTAATATTTTAGTTTTATTTATTTTAACTGTATTAAAAGTGTTCTGTTTGTGAAAGACATGATATTTCAAAGCCGCGTGATTGTTTTAGACGTGGTTTCTAGATCCAAGTGCTATGAACAATGTCGAGAGCGTAGTCCGATACATTTGTTATGGCATGCGGATCTAGAAACCAATTCTAAAACAATCTCGAAGCTTTGAAATGGCTTCTCGCACATCATTAGATATTCACTCCCACGACACAGAAGAAAATGATATAAAATAACACAACTAATTAAACAATATGAACAGAGGAAAAAAATTGGAAGCGAGAATTTCATCGGATTTGTATATTCATGTTCAAATTAGAGTTCGCTGAGGTTCGAATAATCAAATCAGTTCAGTGAGAGTGATAATGGCAGGCGTCGAAACTGGTGGATGAAGAGAAGCGAAAACGCAAACTATTATGAGTCCTAAACGGACGAAGACTGAACCCGTTTGACTGTCAAATGAACCGTGTGCCAAGGATTACAGAGTGTTAGAATCACTTGGGGTGTGTAAAGAGGAAGAATGGAAGTCACAGTAAAGTCTTCGGAATTGGAGATTCGTATAACGGTTACGACGGCAGAAAGCTTAAAATTTCTGCGGGCTTATGAAATGTTACACAAGCATTTGTAGACAAAAATGTAAGTAGACTTCTAGAGGCGTATTATGTTTCGTGTTTCTTTCGTGTACTTATTGACTGGCTGTTTGGTATATACTTCATGGTAGTGTTTCGTTCCATATAGTCTCCCTGCATAATACTGTAAAACAGTAGAGAAAATGATTATGCAAGGTAGGAGACTATATGGAACGAAACACTACCATGAAGTATATACCGACTGTTTTTTTGCGTTCGTCGAAGAAGAACGCATACTAATCTTGCAGTGGACTCCCTGTGGTCATGTGCGGGCTACCTGTGTTTCCCAGGCGAAAGAAATCGAGATTCGTGTATGTCCGTCCTCGATTCATCATGTATGTTTGTACTTTTTAGAATAAATTATCTCGGCCGGGAAACCGGTAACTACACCATGCTCGCTCGCTCGAAGTTGCTCGACATTTGGTGCATGGTTTCTTTGTCTTATTTTCCCCATTCAAATCCACTGATGTATAAAAAGTTCGCAAGTACGATTTATCAATGCCCGAGGAAAGCGTGTACTACTTCTGGAGCAATTTGCAAAGTCTGATGTCCGAACTATATTAAGTCAACCATGGTCTGTTTTGTCGGCACGGTTGAAGACGTACTTGAAAAGTCGCATCCACTCGGTCATATTTGTGCTGAACTATCGACAAACCGAGTGAATCTGCGATCGAATATTCCGTTGCCTTGCTAGCTGTATTGAATTGTGATTTTCACTGAACAGATACGAAAACTACAAACGTCAAGATACTATAAATATAATCTTACCTCAACATAAATATTTGACAGTGTTTTGTGTGAGTTGTGAAGATTTAGCTACACGTGTGTGCATCTTGTCGGCGTTATGCATATTAACACTGCATTCAGGGAAAGTAAGAGTTGATCTATAATCACACTTGGAGTTGGATAAGTCAAGGAACTTTTAAGAATATCAACACGTAAAGTACTCTTTATTGCTGTGTACGTGCATGTATTCTAATCAATGGCAAAGATCACGTGTGCATGATGTGTTCACATATATAAGCATACAGGCACAAATAATCAACCAACATTGATCAGAAATTATTCTGCAATAACAATGGAGACTCAATATTCTGTAGGCAGCCTTGACCTCACTTGAAGAATGCTCTGAAGGAACTGGAGTGCAGTTTATACACATGGGTATCAGGCGCCAAACGTTTCAAAATTAATTTTTGCATACATGTACCCATCGAATGCCTAAAGTACGCTTATAAGATATACATCAACAATTAACCAGTAAAAAATCCGTGTAAGTAACTAAGATCGCTGCAAGTACACAAAATCATAAGTACAAAAATCCGTGCATGTACGCAAATTCAGTGCAAGTACAAAATTCCGTGCAAGTACGCAAAACATTGCAAGTACCAAAAATCAGTGCAGCTACAAAAAATCCGTGCAAGGAAACAGAAATCCGTGGAAGTAAACTGAAATCGTTGCAAGTATAACAAAATCTGTGCAAGTACGAAAAACCCGTGCAAGTACAAAAAATCCGTGCAAGTAATTAAGCAAAATCTTGCAAGTAAACCAAAATCCGTGCGAGTAATTAAGCAAAGTCGTTGCAAGTACAAAAAATCCGTGCAAGTAATTAAGCAAAATCTTGCAAGTACAAAAAATCCGTGCAAGTAATTAAGCAAAATCGTTGCAAGTAAACCAAAAAATCCGTGCAAGTAATTAAGCAAAACCCGTGCAAGTACAAAAAATCCGTGCAAGTAATTAAGCAAAATCTTGCAAGTAAACCAAAATCCGTGCGAGTAATTAAGCAAAGTCGTTGCAAGTACAAAAAATCCGTGCAAGTAATTAAGCAAAATCTTGCAAGTACAAAAAATCCGTGCAAGTAATTAAGCAAAATCGTTGCAAGTAAACAAAATTCGTGGAAGTAATTAAGTAAAATCGTTGCAAGTACAAAAAATCCGTGCAAGTAATTAAGCAAAATCTTGCAAGTAAACCAAAATCCGTGGAAGTAATTAAGCAAAATCGTTGCAAGTACAAAAAATCCGTGCAAGTAATTAAGCAAAATCGTTGCAAGTAAACCAAAATCCGTGCAAGTAATTAAGTAAAATCGTTGCAAGTACAAAAAATCCGTGCAAGTAATTAAGCAAAATCTTGCAAGTAAACCAAAATCCGTGGAAGTAATTAAGTAAAATCGTTGCAAGTACAAAAAATCCGTGCAAGTAATTAAGCAAAATCGTTGCAAGTAAACAAAAATTCGTGGAAGTAATTAAGTAAAATCGTTGCAAGTACAAAAAATCCGTGCAAGTAATTAAGCAAAATCTTGCAAGTAAACCAAAATCCATGGAAGTAATTAAGCAAAATCGTTGCAAGTAAACCAAAATCCGTGCAAGTAATTAAGCAAAATCGTTGCAAGTAAACCAAAATCCGTGCAAGTAATTAAGTAAAATCGTTGCAAGTACAACATTTTCCGTGCAAGTAATTAAACAAAATCGTTGCAAGTACAAAAAATCCAGCCTTGGTCATCTGAATGCTATACACCACGTGGTTAAACTATCAATTATATCTGTTCAATTTGTTAAAACTTTCCTCAAGATCCACATTGATTTCCAGTCATCTTATTACCTATTTAACTGAGTGAACAGGTCCATCCCCTTGAATAACTTACATAAGTCAAGACATTCAAAACTGTTCACATTTATTTAAGAGACACATTTTTGATCAGGATATTAATTGTTTACACACAGTCCACACCACTGCAGCAATAAAGATGGTGTATTTTAATTTGTGTCACCACAGGAAGCCCAGTCCTTTCTCATACAAAAATATATGTCGAACGCACTTCAATAATACTGAAATGACGTCGCTTTATTACACCTGACTCAATTTTGCAAGTGACAATGTTGACATAATTTGGCAAATATTGCCGGGCTAAATCTAAGAAAAAATTTTAATCAAATTTCTTGTTAAATCAAAAACAAAATCCCAAGATATCCTCAAAGCCCTCTTTTCATGAATCTTTTACGAAATTTCAATTTCAAATCTAATTGAAATAGTTATATTCATATAGATTCGTTTCAATCAAGTGAAGAAAAAAGACAATATAGAAACAGCAGCGCCCTGCAGTTCCTTTCTCTGACATGAAATTGAATGACCTTTGTTTACTATCTACAACCCCGGACAAAAATGCTTAAGAAAATATTTTTATTATTCAATTGTTCTCTTATATTAGCTTTTAAACAAGAATAACACAATATTACTTACCCCCCTTTCCCCCGGGTACAATGTTGTTGCTTGCAAGTGTTCCCAGAGCAAAGTGGCAGCCCGTCTCAACATTGTATGGGGAGGGGGAGGGGGGAGGGTCACTTGTTCGCCAAGTATTACCAGAGTATACGAGCTTTTGAACTTTTTCTTAAGAATATTGTCCGGGATTGTCTGCGCTGAGAGACTGCTGTGTCATTGTTGTTTCATCTTTTCTGAGCCCGCACATGGAATGTTCTTTGGTAGTTTAGTCACGTGTATACATTCGAAGACCTGCACGAACGATATTGCTAATTAGTGACGTCACAATATTTAATTTTTAGTTCAAAAGTGTTCATTGTCGTCCAGTAACTGCAAATTGTGCGCTCTAATTATGGTATTTTAAAGGTTAATCACGCCTGAAAAGTAGGCATATTTACAGCTCGCATTTGAAGAAGGGAAATATTATCTAGCAGGGCAAGCGATAAAAATCAACATTACTAAGGAGACGTACTACGAATTTTCCAAGCGTTTAATACAAACAAAATTTTTACTTATTCGTAATCAATGAAGAATGAAACGCGTACAAGCACTGTAGCGCTACTGAGTGGCTAACAACAATCCATCCCCACCCCTACCCCCTCCGTCTTATACATTACAAAGCCATTACACATCTACATCGCTCCCAATTGAAAATCTATATATACAGCTATGGTTAACAAGTGAGAAACAGTGATTCCCCCCCCAGAAAGTAACGGTAAACCCAACTTTTTGCGCGGTAAACCACGGAAAACCACGGAAAACCACAATTATAAATATAATATGTATCTCCTTTATTTATAAGACCGGTTTACCGTGGTTTACCGTTTAAAACAAAGACAAACACCATTTTTCATTTAAGTTTACCGTGGTTTATCGATGTTATAATCTTGTTTTGGCCAAATTAAGTTTCACTGCTACAAAGTGTCGTCCCGCAATTCAATGCAAGCTTTTTAAACCACAGGCCTCCCAAAAAAAAGCAGAAACACAGCAAGCCCATGCTGGGTACAAACGTGCAGTATTTCAGTTTCTCTGAGCTGTCTTAATAAAGCATGACTATTTCAGTTATTTTACCACTAATAACATTCCTATTATGCAATGATTATATGGATATGACATAAAATATCCTTATTGCTGGGTACAACGATTTTAAGAACAAAGAAGACAGCAAGCTATCTTCAAAACCACCATAAGCATTCCAGTATGTTATTTTAAATTGTATATTCCATAGACGATCTCGGCCAAAAATAGTTAAGAATATTCTTGTCTTCGTTATATTTTGTACGTAAACTACTCATCGGATATAAAATAAACAATTTAACCCCCGCCCCCTCTCCACGTGCATTATTTCAGTTTCTCAGAGCTCCCTTAATAAAGCATGACTATTTAATAGTTATTGTACTGCTAATAAAATTCCTATTATGCAATGCGGAATATGTGGATATGACATAAAATATCCTTATTACTACGTGCAACGATTTTTAGAACAAATAAGACAGCACGCTAACTTCAAAACTACCATAAACATTCCATTCTCTGCTATTTTTAATTGTACCTTCCACAGACAACCCCGGACAAAAATGCTTAAGAAAATATTTTTATTATTCAATTGTTCTCTTATATTAGCTTTTAAACAAGAATAACACAATATTACTTACCCCCCTTTCCCCCGGGTACAATGTTGTTGCTTGCAAGTGTTCCCAGAGCAAAGTGGCAGCCCGTCTCAACATTGTATGGGGAGGGGGAGGGGGGAGGGTCACTTGTTCGCCAAGTATTACCAGAGTATACGAGCTTTTGAACTTTTTCTTAAGAATATTGTCCGGGATTGTCTGCGCTGAGAGACTGCTGTGTCATTGTTGTTTCATCTTTTCTGAGCCCGCACATGGAATGTTCTTTGGTAGTTTAGTCACGTGTATACATTCGAAGACCTGCACGAACGATATTGCTAATTAGTGACGTCACAATATTTAATTTTTAGTTCAAAAGTGTTCATTGTCGTCCAGTAACTGCAAATTGTGCGCTCTAATTATGGTATTTTAAAGGTTAATCACGCCTGAAAAGTAGGCATATTTACAGCTCGCATTTGAAGAAGGGAAATATTATCTAGCAGGGCAAGCGATAAAAATCAACATTACTAAGGAGACGTACTACGAATTTTCCAAGCGTTTAATACAAACAAAATTTTTACTTATTCGTAATCAATGAAGAATGAAACGCGTACAAGCACTGTAGCGCTACTGAGTGGCTAACAACAATCCATCCCCACCCCTACCCCCTCCGTCTTATACATTACAAAGCCATTACACATCTACATCGCTCCCAATTGAAAATCTATATATACAGCTATGGTTAACAAGTGAGAAACAGTGATTCCCCCCCCAGAAAGTAACGGTAAACCCAACTTTTTGCGCGGTAAACCACGGAAAACCACGGAAAACCACAATTATAAATATAATATGTATCTCCTTTATTTATAAGACCGGTTTACCGTGGTTTACCGTTTAAAACAAAGACAAACACCATTTTTCATTTAAGTTTACCGTGGTTTATCGATGTTATAATCTTGTTTTGGCCAAATTAAGTTTCACTGCTACAAAGTGTCGTCCCGCAATTCAATGCAAGCTTTTTAAACCACAGGCCTCCCAAAAAAAAGCAGAAACACAGCAAGCCCATGCTGGGTACAAACGTGCAGTATTTCAGTTTCTCTGAGCTGTCTTAATAAAGCATGACTATTTCAGTTATTTTACCACTAATAACATTCCTATTATGCAATGATTATATGGATATGACATAAAATATCCTTATTGCTGGGTACAACGATTTTAAGAACAAAGAAGACAGCAAGCTATCTTCAAAACCACCATAAGCATTCCAGTATGTTATTTTAAATTGTATATTCCATAGACGATCTCGGCCAAAAATAGTTAAGAATATTCTTGTCTTCGTTATATTTTGTACGTAAACTACTCATCGGATATAAAATAAACAATTTAACCCCCGCCCCCTCTCCACGTGCATTATTTCAGTTTCTCAGAGCTCCCTTAATAAAGCATGACTATTTAATAGTTATTGTACTGCTAATAAAATTCCTATTATGCAATGCGGAATATGTGGATATGACATAAAATATCCTTATTACTACGTGCAACGATTTTTAGAACAAATAAGACAGCACGCTAACTTCAAAACTACCATAAACATTCCATTCTCTGCTATTTTTAATTGTACCTTCCACAGACAACCCCGGACAAAAATGCTTAAGAAAATATTTTTATTATTCAATTGTTCTCTTATATTAGCTTTTAAACAAGAATAACACAATATTACTTACCCCCCTTTCCCCCGGGTACAATGTTGTTGCTTGCAAGTGTTCCCAGAGCAAAGTGGCAGCCCGTCTCAACATTGTATGGGGAGGGGGAGGGGGGAGGGTCACTTGTTCGCCAAGTATTACCAGAGTATACGAGCTTTTGAACTTTTTCTTAAGAATATTGTCCGGGATTGTCTGCGCTGAGAGACTGCTGTGTCATTGTTGTTTCATCTTTTCTGAGCCCGCACATGGAATGTTCTTTGGTAGTTTAGTCACGTGTATACATTCGAAGACCTGCACGAACGATATTGCTAATTAGTGACGTCACAATATTTAATTTTTAGTTCAAAAGTGTTCATTGTCGTCCAGTAACTGCAAATTGTGCGCTCTAATTATGGTATTTTAAAGGTTAATCACGCCTGAAAAGTAGGCATATTTACAGCTCGCATTTGAAGAAGGGAAATATTATCTAGCAGGGCAAGCGATAAAAATCAACATTACTAAGGAGACGTACTACGAATTTTCCAAGCGTTTAATACAAACAAAATTTTTACTTATTCGTAATCAATGAAGAATGAAACGCGTACAAGCACTGTAGCGCTACTGAGTGGCTAACAACAATCCATCCCCACCCCTACCCCCTCCGTCTTATACATTACAAAGCCATTACACATCTACATCGCTCCCAATTGAAAATCTATATATACAGCTATGGTTAACAAGTGAGAAACAGTGATTCCCCCCCCAGAAAGTAACGGTAAACCCAACTTTTTGCGCGGTAAACCACGGAAAACCACGGAAAACCACAATTATAAATATAATATGTATCTCCTTTATTTATAAGACCGGTTTACCGTGGTTTACCGTTTAAAACAAAGACAAACACCATTTTTCATTTAAGTTTACCGTGGTTTATCGATGTTATAATCTTGTTTTGGCCAAATTAAGTTTCACTGCTACAAAGTGTCGTCCCGCAATTCAATGCAAGCTTTTTAAACCACAGGCCTCCCAAAAAAAAGCAGAAACACAGCAAGCCCATGCTGGGTACAAACGTGCAGTATTTCAGTTTCTCTGAGCTGTCTTAATAAAGCATGACTATTTCAGTTATTTTACCACTAATAACATTCCTATTATGCAATGATTATATGGATATGACATAAAATATCCTTATTGCTGGGTACAACGATTTTAAGAACAAAGAAGACAGCAAGCTATCTTCAAAACCACCATAAGCATTCCAGTATGTTATTTTAAATTGTATATTCCATAGACGATCTCGGCCAAAAATAGTTAAGAATATTCTTGTCTTCGTTATATTTTGTACGTAAACTACTCATCGGATATAAAATAAACAATTTAACCCCCGCCCCCTCTCCACGTGCATTATTTCAGTTTCTCAGAGCTCCCTTAATAAAGCATGACTATTTAATAGTTATTGTACTGCTAATAAAATTCCTATTATGCAATGCGGAATATGTGGATATGACATAAAATATCCTTATTACTACGTGCAACGATTTTTAGAACAAATAAGACAGCACGCTAACTTCAAAACTACCATAAACATTCCATTCTCTGCTATTTTTAATTGTACCTTCCACAGACAACCCCGGACAAAAATGCTTAAGAAAATATTTTTATTATTCAATTGTTCTCTTATATTAGCTTTTAAACAAGAATAACACAATATTACTTACCCCCCTTTCCCCCGGGTACAATGTTGTTGCTTGCAAGTGTTCCCAGAGCAAAGTGGCAGCCCGTCTCAACATTGTATGGGGAGGGGGAGGGGGGAGGGTCACTTGTTCGCCAAGTATTACCAGAGTATACGAGCTTTTGAACTTTTTCTTAAGAATATTGTCCGGGATTGTAGATGCGTCAGTCATTCACGAGATATATAACTGTATATTGTTTTATGAGTTAGAGAAATAAGGTATACAAGGAAAGCAGAAAATGGAAATTAATATGTATACAAATAATGGGAAAACTACACCTGTCATTCTACAAATAGTAACAGTATATAGAGGTGAATTTGCTTGTATCCTAACATTTATCTTGAGCAGCAAACAAAATTTCCTCCTTCGAACGTCCTTCTGGCCTTGATTTAAAAAAAACGTGATGAATTCTACAGAACACTGAATCGGATGAAAATGATGGTTATCTCAATCCATATTTGTCATTTACAAATATTAATGATTGAGAACAGTACAGAAGAACAACATTGCGGCACGACAGAAACTAAAACATTTATGCAATGCAATCGCATAGGATGATCTTTGGGACGACTGGCCTCGCTCTGGTACCATTGTTACCAGACTACTTCCTGAGTGTGCTTGGGATACGTACGAATAAGGTCTATTCAGTTACTCCGCGTAATAGCCTGTTCAGCAAGAGCCAATAAAAAGCCAAATAGTTTATTTTGCGTCGAAGATAGAGGGAGCCGTTACCTGGTCTCCCAAGGCAGAGACTTATGTTTAAGTGTTCATATTCCGAAGAACTTCTGAGTCGAATTGGAATAAGAGCGGATGTGTTTGTTGCAGTGTAAAAAAATACTTCAGCTTAAATTTGTCCAACCTAGTTTTTTTTTGTCCAAACTAGTTTATTTTTGTCCATCCTAGTTTATTTTTGTCCAACCTAGTTTATTTTTCTCCAGTGACTAGCTCTAAACATGCACCCTAAATTAGTAAACACCCGTTGTTGACGGTTAGGTGGTTTTAAATGTAGGGTTAAGGTTTGGATTAGTTCACAGGACCATTGAAGAAGCATTGTATATGTCTATTGTTTAGTGACCTAGTGACTAGCTCTAAAACTAGGTTATTTTTTTCAAAAAGGAAAGAAAAGGGAAGGGAGAGGATGTAGAAGAAACATCGAGAGTCTCAGGAAACAAAACTCGCTGTTTCCCTCGGGGCCAGTCATTAAGTTGTATAAAGTATGCGAAATGTTATATCGTATACTGAAATGACGCCGCTTTATGAAAACTGACTCATATTTACAAGTGACAATGTTGACATAATTTGACAAATATCTAAAAAAGCTTTTTAATAAAATTTCTTGTAACAGCCAACAACAAAATCCCCAATATATCATCAAAGCCCTCTTTTCATGAATCTTTAACGAAGTTTCAATTACATTCATATAGAGTCGCTTCAATCTAGAAATAGCAGCGCCCCGTTGGTCATTCTCTTAAATTGTCTTTGCATGGAGTCGAAAGCTGCTAAAGGTATTTATTGATAATGCCATGGGGTTTGGGTTCAACGTGATAGAATGAAATGATTAATGGATAACATCAAATTGAATAACCGTTGTTATGCTAGATGCATCAGTCATTCACGAGATATATAACAGTATATATATTGTTTTATGAGATCGAGAAATAAGGTATACAAGAAAAGCAAAACAATGGAAATTAATATGTATACAAATATATATATAATGGAAAAAACTACACCTGTCAATCTACAAATAGTATATAGAGGTGATAACTATAAATCGGTGAATTTACTCAGTTGTATCTTAACATTTATCTTGAGTAACAAACAAAATTTCCTCTTTCGAACAACCTTCTGGCCTGTCTTTAACAAAACGTTGTGATGAATTCTACAGATCAATCGGATGAAAATGATAGTTATCTCAATCCATATTTGTCAGGATTTATGAAAAAGAAAATACTTGTAGCATCTGCGACTGTTTACACGTTAGAAGCCTTTTTGATAATAACAGGCAATCTTATCGCGCTCAAAATATTTTTGAAGAAAACTTTCTTGATTAAGAAATGTAATTATTTTCTTGTGAACCTGACGATTTCCGATCTTCTCGTTGGAGTTGTTCTCTTACCTTGGATTGTTATCCTGTTTGTTGGAGCATCGTCCGGATATACACCAGTTCTCAGAAAAATGATAGATGTCAGGCTGGCTGTAGCCATATTTGCCTCAACCCTGTCGTATTTATCCTTAGCTGCGATTTCGTTGGAAAGGGTCTTTGCAATATTTTGGCCCCTGAAGCATCGTGTCGTAAAAGCAAAGTACTACCTCAGTGGAATAGCACTTACATGGAGTCTTCCTATCGTCGCATTTGTCATGGAAATATTTAAAGTTTATGGAGATTCAGGAGAACTAACAATTGTTCGCATGCCTTACTACATTGGGAGTTTCTCGACGATCATATCACTGCTGATCGTAGTACTTTCTTACGTTTCTATTTGGGTCAAAGTGCGTTTTTACAGCAGCGTTCAGCAACCGAGGCTGGCACAAGAAAGAAGGCATGTTCAGCTGGCTAAAACTCTTTTTGTAATCACAGTGCTCTCGATCCTGACATGTTTACCAAATGCGATCGTGTGGCCCGTTCATGTAACAAGCACTAGTGTAGATTCCATATTGGTAACACCAGATTTTGGGTGGATAACAGATTCCTTACAGTACGGAAATTCGTTTATCAACGTGGCAGTTTACGCGCTTAGAATGCCCGGATTTAGAGAAGAGTTTAACAAAATATGCTGTAACACCGAAGAATGTTGCAGATGTTGTAAACGGTTACAGCAAGGGAACTCTCGAAGAAGACCGAAACTAAACGAAACCAAAGGATATATTGCTCGAAATTATAACAATGGTTTCGAGAAAGGTAATTCACTTGTTACACTTTCAGCCATGAACTTTCACGAAATGTCAGAACTAAACCAAGAAAAAATAGTGTCATCCTCAAAGCTTTAATTTACCTTCAGAACTGTACATTAATATAGCAGCTAATATATATGGCGTACATTTAACGTGTATTGTGAAATGTAAAAAAAACACTATCCATTTACTGATTGGCTGAAAGGAGTGAAACGATAGCTGTTATTACGGCTGAGCCAAATGCCATGAAACGGTCAGTGGGTCACCCATCTTATCGGGTTATCGACTCGTTTGAGGCTGTTTCAGCTCTGAGCTTGTTGGAGTGAGATTTTCTTTGAAATATCCTCGTTTTACTCTGTTTTATCATTCATGTCGCTTCATTCGATGCACTAGTAGCGAATATAAGACGCTGAGTGGCCTAAGGATGGACTAACCTATTTGATAAGGCTGAATGCGAAGTGGAGTTATCGTGTCAGTTGAGTTGACTTTACGGACCCAAGAAGCTTCTGAAGACATGGCTTGTAGAAAGTTTCCGTCAAATCACTCCAGTGGCCAAGGACATACGCCGCTTAACATTTATTCTTGCTTTTCTTTAGAAAATAATACTTTGGGGCATCATATTCTCGGTGATCTCCTTTCAACGTGACTCCATCTTTGTACCATTTTGAAATCGTTGACCCTATAGCCTCGTTTTAATGAGGGCTGATGGGTGAAATCGCTGACCATTTGGCTCAGCCGTAATAACAGCTATTCTAAACGTTTAACGATAATCAACTTAGTCAGAACGGTTATTCCCAATACTGCTTTTATGATTCTTCTTATTGAGTCCAATTTTGTTTACTTTTTCATCATGTTACTAATCTTATGGTATTAATAATGTTCTTTTATGGGATCCAGCAAAAGGTCCAGCATTTTTTTTTTTTCAATGGCTGAATGAAATGGGTGATAAATTTTGAAGAACGAAACCAGTGACAAAGTTAAACGAATGTATTCCAATTAGTTCTTCGCAATCTCCTCACTGCATTAATTGATCGGGTTCATCATAATCAATAACGGCTGCCCATCGTTTTGAACTTGTTCTGGTCAGTTTTGAATTCCCTGTGGCATTGCACATGTGCGACATACGTTACACTCGCAAAGAATATTCCTTAGCTCCCTTCTAAATAGACCCTGCCACGGTTTTTTTGAACTTTTGATATATACTAGTCAAAATTCCAAATTTTAGAGTTATATCTTGAATAGGAGCCAAGATACAAGCCCGCAAACTCGGAAAATGTCAGGAAATGTTACAGACGTTTGTATGGAAAATGTTCATAAAAACGTTTCCGAGTTTGCGGGCCTATAACTTTGCTCCTATTCAAGATATAACTCTCAAACTTACATAAGTCAAGACATTCAAAACTGTTCACATTTATTTAAGAGACACATTTTTGATCAGGATATTAATTGTTTACACACACAGTCCACACCACTGCAGCAATAAAGATGGTGTATTTTAATTTGTGTCACCACAGGAAGCCCAGTCCTTTCTCATACAAAAATATATGTTGAACACACTTTGATAGTCTATGAGTACTTCTACTATCTATTGATGTGTAAGAAATGTTATGTCATATACTGAAATGACGTCGCTCTATTACACCTGACTCAATTTTGCAAGTGACAATGTTGACATAATTTGGCAAATATTACCGGGCTAAATCTAAGAAAGTTTTTTAATCAAATTTCTTGTTAAATCAAAAACAAAATCCCAAGATATCCTCAAAGCCCTCTTTTCATGAATCTTTTACGAAATTTCAATTTCAAATCTAAATTGAAATAGTTATATTCATATAGATTCGTTTCAATCAAGTGAAGAAAAAAAAGACTATAGAAACAGCAGCGCCCTGCAGTTCCTTTCTCTGACATGAAATTGAATGACCTTTGTTTACTATCTAGATGCGTCAGTCATTCACGAGATATATAACTGTCTATTGTTTTATGAGTTAGAGAAATAAGGTATACAAGGAAAGCAGAAAATGGAAATTAATATGTATACAAATAATGGGAAAACTACACCTGTCAATCTACAAATAGTAACAGTATATAGAGGTGAATTTATCTTATCCATTTATCTTGAGCAGCAAACAAAATGTCCTCCTTCGAGCGTCCTTCTGGTCTTGATTTAAAAAACCGTGATGAATTCTACAGAACATTGAATCGGACGAAAATGATGGTTATCTCAATCCATATTTGTCAGGATTTCTGAAAAGGAAAATACTGTCTTATAGCCTTTTTGATAATAACAGGCAATCTTATCGCGCTCAAAATATTTTTGAAGAAAACGTTATTGATTAAGAAATGTAATTATTTTCTTGTGAACAGTGATGGTTTCCGATCTTCTCGTTGGAGTTGTTCTCTTACCTTGGATTGTTATCCTCATTGCTGAAGCATCGTCCGAGAATATACAAGATGTCGGTTAGGTTTGGTTCTATGGCCTGATCACCGTCAAAATTAGGTACCGTCAATTTTTCGTTGTTTCTGAAGTACATGCAGTTTCTTGATAGTTTGCTCATTTGTGGACATATTGTACTCGTCCCAGTTTCTCTCGGATGTTATTTGAACTCCACAGCTCTATAACCCTTTTTAACTCGTGGATGCACACATGCGCAGATATGATTTATCGGGGTTAGGTGGATTTTCATTTAAGAATGTCGTATCCTTTTCCGAAGATGTATGTTAGCAAATTCGTACCATGTTCGGAATATGTTTGGGATACGAGATTTTCATGGCTAACTCGCTTAATATTACTGGCAGGTGGCTCAGACCTGGACAGACATGGTAGTGGGTCCCTATCAATCACTTAGCGGTGATGACGTAACGATGACGTTTCGGTCACGTGATTTTAAGTACATGCCCATATCTCCCTCTTTTCTAATGCCAGACAGTTTAAACTTGGACAGGCATGGTATTGGGTCCCCACAAATTACTTAGTGGCGATGACGTCATCGGTCACGTGATTTTAAGTACATGACCATATCTCCCTTCTTTCTAATGCCAGCCGGCTCAAACTTTGACATACATGGTACGGGGTATATTTCTACAAGTTGAAATCACTTAGGCTAATGGTTCCGGGTAATTCAAGCCGTCCAAGCCAGTTACTAAATGGAACAAGCACGCAGATCGACTTTGCTATATATTCCTCGTCATAACCCTCCATTCTCGGTGAATCCAGGGCTGACTAATCTTGTATGTTGGTCACATTTTAAATGATGTGGCTGGACCCTCAGTTCTCGACTGCTAGTACAAAAGAAGTGACTTATTTATTCAGCATTGGACGTGACTCGCGCTCTGTCACAACGTTTTCTGATGCTGTTTATACTCGATTGAAAGATGTTGGTATTCATCTAAGAGGAAAAAGAGCTATAAACACCCAAAATTAGTGAGCACCCCTTGTTGACGGTTAAGGTGTTTTTAAATGTAGGGTTAGGTTTTGGATTAATTAGTTCACAGGACCATTTAAGAAGCATTATAAGTGTCTGTTGTGCAGAGACTTAGCTCTAAACACCCAAAATTAGTGACCATAGCTCCTAAACACCCTTAATTAGTTACTATAGCTCTAAATACCCAAAATTAGTGAGCACCCCTTGTTGACGATTAGAGTGTTTTGAAATGTAGGGTTTGGTTTGGGATTAATTATCCAATCTAGAATACTCCTATCACTGTCTTGAGTACTTTTGGAGGTGTCCGAGTGGAGGCTACCATACAGATCTGTGATAAGTGGCCACTGATGTCGGATACTATATAGCCACTAAAAGTATTGTTTTCATTATTATTAATAAAAATATAAATTAATAAAGGTTGCTTAATTTCCATATACTCTTGTAGGCTTGTTAATAATTGGTTTAAAGAAAAGAAACTCTGCAAGTCCTGAAACGAATGTTGACTTCTTCGCCTTTTATTTCCTCGAGCCACTGGCATGCTTTGCTGCTTTATGTGAGCACATATGTATTTTAATCAGCTAATTCACAGGAGGTCCTGTTAATATTTGCGCTCAGCACTACTGACGCAGTAATTGTTCCAAGTTTCATATATGGGAGTGCTTTGCTATCACTTGCTGGGGTGGCCGGGGTGGGGCGGCCGGCAGCTCCTTTAAAGCAGACAGTTAAAATGTAGCCGTTTATAGACCCTTTGCATAAATAGCGTCCAATTCAAATAGATACTGTCTTGGAGCCTTTAGTCTCGTGTTCACATTGCCACACAAAAGAGTTTTCACATCAATGTGAGACTAAAGATTCCCAAACAATGATTATTCACATTGGACGCCATTTATGCAATGGGTCTATATGGCGGCGTAAAAGGCTTGGGGGAAGAGTGGAAGGGGTAGAAAGGGAAAGAGAATAAAATGAGAGGCTTCAGTTGTCACATAGGCTAATTCGAAGCTTGTAGTTCCGACTATCTCGCCAGTTGTCAAGAGGCCGAGGGGTTCGAGCTGAACCTGGATCGGTTACACCGCTGTTTTATTGGTTGTCTCAAAGACGGAAATGACTAAACATTGACTGGCCATGACGGATCACTCACTGGTAATGTCACAGGATATTCGTTCTGTACTTATATCATTTACAAAGATTGAGAACAGTACAGAAGAACAACATTGCGGTACGACAGAAACTAAAACATTTATGCAATGCAATCGCATAGGATGATCTTTGAGACGACTGGCCTCGCTCTGGTACCATTGTTACCAGACTACTTCCTGAGTGTGCTTGGGATACGTACGAATAAGGTCTATTCAGTTACTCCGCGTAATAGCCTGTTCAGCAACATAACGGAGGCCATTAGCAAGAGCCAAAAAAAAGCCAAATAGTTTATTTTGCGTCGAAGATACAGGGAGCCGTTACCTGGTCTCCCAAGCCAGAGACTTCGAATTGGAATAAGAGCGGATGTGTTTGTTGCAGTGTAAAAAATACTTCAGGTTAAATTTGTCCAACCTAGTTTTTTTTGTCCAAACTAGTTTATTTTTGCCCATCCTAGTTTATTTTTGTCCAACCTAGTTTATTTTTCTCCAGACTAGTTTATTTTTCTCCAGACTAGTTTATTTTTGTCCATCCTAGTTTATTTTTGGCCAACCTAGTTTATTTTTGTCCAAACTAGTTTATTTTTCTCCAGACTAGTTTATTTTTGTCCATCCTAGTTTATTTTTGCCCATTCTAGTTTATTTTTGTCCAAACTAGTTTATTTTTCTCCAGACTAGTTTATTTTTGTCCATCCTAGTTTATTTTTGCCCATCCTAGTTTACTTTTGTCCAACCTAGTTTATTTTTCTCCAGACTAGTGTATTTTTGTCCATCCTAGTTTATTTTTGTCCATTCTAGTTTATTTTTGTCCATCCTAGCTTATTTTTGGCCAACCTAGTTTATTTTTGTCCAAACTAGGTTATTTTTGTCCAAACTAGTTTATTTTTGTCCAACCTAGTTTATTTTTGTTCAAACTAGTTTAATTTTGTCCATCCTAGTTTGGTTTTGTCCAAACTAGTTTATTTTTGTCCAACTTAGTTTATGTTGTGTTCAACCTAGTTTATTTTGTGTTCAACTTTAATTTGTTTTGGTTCAACCTAGTTTATTTTGGTTCAAGGTAATTTATGTTGGTTCTACCTAGTTTATTTTGGTTCATCTATGTAATTTTTAGTGTCTTTTAAATGTAGGGTAGCATTTTATATTTTTCTGTTGTTCAGTGACTTAGCCGTAAAAACAAATAGTGACTAGCTCTAAACACCTTAAATTAGTAAACACCCGTTGTTGACGGTTAGGTGGTTTTAAATGTAGGGTTTGGATTAGTTCACAGGACCATTGAAGAAGCATTGTATATGTCTATTGTTTAGTGACCTAGTGACTAGCTCTAAAAAAATAAACTAGGTTAGGTTATTTTTTTCAACCCAGGTTATTTTTTTCAAAAAGGAAAGAAAAGGGAAGGGAGAGGATGTAGAAGAAACATCGAGAGTCTCAGAAAACAAAACTCGCTGTTTCCCTCGGGGCCAGTCATTAAGTTGTATAAAGTATGCGAAATGTTATATCGTATACTGAAATGACGCCGCTTTATGAAAACTGACTCATATTTACAAGTGACAATGTTGACATAATTTGACAAATATCTTAAAAAGCTTTTTAATAAAATTTCTTGTAAAAGCCAACAACAAAATCCCCAATATATCATCAAAGCCATCTTTTCATGAATCTTTAACGAAGTTTCAATTACATTCATATAGAGTCGTTTCAATCTAGAAATAGCAGCGCCCCGTTGATCATTCTCTTCAATTGTCTTTGCATGGAGTCGAAAGCTGCTAAAGGTATTTACTGATAATGCCATGGGGTTTGGGTTCAACGTGATAGAATTAAATGATTAATGGATAACATCAAATTGAATAACCGTTGTTATGCTAGATGCATCAGTCATTCACGAGATATATAACAGTATATATATTGTTTTATGAGATCGAGAAATAAGGTATACAAGAAAAGCAAAACAATGGAAATTAATATGTATACAAATATATATATAATGGAAAAACCAAACCTGTCAATCTACAAATAGTATATAGAGGTGATAACTATAAATCGGTGAATTTACTCAGTTGTATCTTAACATTTATCTTGAGTAACAAACAAAATTTCCTCTTTCGAACAACCTTCTGGCCTGTCTTTAACAAAACGTTGTGATGAATTCTACAGATCAATCGGATGAAAATGATAGTTATCTCAATCCATATTTGTCAGGATTTATGAAAAAGAAAATACTTGTAGCATCTGCGACTGTTTACACGTTAGAAGCCTTTTTGATAATAACAGGCAATCTTATCGCGCTCAAAATATTTTTGAAGAAAACTTTCTTGATTAAGAAATGTAATTATTTTCTTGTGAACCTGACGATTTCCGATCTTCTCGTTGGAGTTGTTCTCTTACCTTGGATTGTTATCCTGTTTGTTGGAGCATCGTCCGGATATACACCAGTTCTCAGAAAAATGATAGATGTCAGGTTGGCTGTAGCCATATTTGCCTCAACCCTGTCGTATTTATCCTTAGCTGCGATTTCGTTGGAAAGGGTCTTTGCAATATTTTGGCCCCTGAAGCATCGTGTCGTAAAAGCAATTGAAAGTACTACCTCAGTGGAATAGCACTTACATGGAGTCTTCCTATCTGTCCTATCGTCGCATTTGTCATGGAAATATTTAAAGTTTATGGAGATTCAGGAGAACTAACAATTGTTCGCATGCCTTACTACATTGGGAGTTTCTCGACGATCATATCACTGCTGATCGTAGTACTTTCTTACGTTTCTATTTGGGTCAAAGTGCGTTTTTACAGCAGCGTTCAGCAACCGAGGCTGGCACAAGAAAGAAGGCATGTTCAGCTGGCTAAAACTCTTTTTGTAATCACAGTGCTCTCGATCCTGACATGTTTACCAAATGCGATCGTGTGGCCCGTTCATGTAACAAGCACTAGTGTAGATTCCATATTGGTAACACCAGATTTTGCGTGGATAACAGATTCCTTACAGTACGGAAATTCGTTTATCAACGTGGCAGTTTACGCGCTTAGAATGCCCGGATTTAGAGAAGAGTTTAACAAAATATGCTGTAACACCGAAGAATGTTGCAGATGTTGTAAACGGTTACAGCAAGGGAACTCTCGAAGAAGACCGAAACTAAACGAAACCAAAGGATATATTGCTCGAAATTATAACATTGGTTTCGAGAAAGGTAATTCACTTGTTACACTTTCAGCCATGAACTTTCACGAAATGTCAGAACTAAACCAAGAAAAAATAGTGTCATCCTCAAAGCTTTAATTTACCTTCAGAACTGTACATTAATATAGCAGCTAATATATATGGCGTACATTTAACGTGTATTGTGAAATGTAAAAAAAAACACTATCCATTTACTGATTGGCCGAAAGGAGTGAAACGATAGCTGTTATTACGGCTGAGCCAAATGCCATGAAACGGTCATTGGGTCACCCATCTTATCGGGTTATCGACTCGTTTGAGGTTGTTTCAGCTCTGAGCTTGTTGGAGTGAGATTTTCTTTGAAATATCCTCGTTTTACTCTGTTTTATCATTCATGTCGCTTCATTCGATGCACTAGTAGCGAATATAAGACGCTGAGTGGCCTAAGGATGGTCTAACCTATTTGATAAGGCTGAATGCGAAGTGGAGTTATCGTGTCAGTTGAGTTGACTTTACGGACCCAAGAAGCTTCTGAAGACATGGCTTATAGAAAGTTTCCGTCAAATCACTCCAGTGGCCAAGGACATACGCCGCTTAACATTTATTCTTGCTTTTCTTTAGAAAATAATAGTTTGGGGCATCATCTTCTCGGTGATCTCCGTTCAACGTGACTCCATCTTTCTACCATTTTGAAATCGTTGACCCTTAGTCTCGTTTTCATGAGGGCTGATGGGTGAAATCGCTGACCATTTGGCTCAGCCGTAATAACAGCTATTCTAAACGTTTTACGATAATCAACTTAGTCAGAACGTTTATTCCCAATACTGCTTTTTGATTCTTTTTATTGAGTCCAATTTTATTTACTTTTTCATCATGTTACTAATCTTATGGTATTAATAATGTTCTTTTATGAGAACCAGCAAAAGGTCCAGCATTTTCTATTTTTCAATGGCTGACTGTAGTCAGATTTGATAAATTTTGAAGAACGAAACCAGTGACAAAGTTAAACGAATGTATTCCTATTAGTTCTTCATAATCTCCTGACTGCATTAATTGATCGGGTTCATCATAATCTATTTAGGCTGCCCATCGTTTTGAACTTGTTCTGGAGAGTTTTGAATTCCCTGTGACATTGCACATGTGTGACATACGTTACACTCGCAAAGAATATTCCTTAGCTCCCTTCTAAATAGACCCTTCCACGGTTTTTTTTAACTTTTGATATATACGTATAACAGCAAAACCGTCGACACTGCTGAAAAGAGCACCTCGAAGTTAGTCCAAATTCCAAATTTTAGAGTTATATCTTGAATAGGAACCAAGATACAAGCCCGCAAACTCGGAAAATTTCGGGAAATTTTACAGACGTTTGTATGGAAAATTTTCATACAAACGTTTCCGAGTTTGCGGGCCTATAACTTTGCTCCTATTCAAGATATAACTCTCAAATTTGGGATTTTGACTAACTTCGAGGTGCTCTTTTCAGCAGTATCGACGGTTTTGCTGTTATACGTATATATCAAAAGTTCAAAAAACCGTGGAATTGAAGGGTCTATTCTGGCATTCTACATGAGTATAACGCGGTTTACCAATGAACTGTTATATGCAGGCAGATGTGTAGAGTGATAAATGAATAATTAAAAATAACATCCTTCACAGATGTATAGCATCTTTCACATCGTAAAATTAATTAGACTTAAAAACCTCGCTCGATCACTAGCTTAGGGAAAATCAGGACTGACTACTTTAGGAATATCATCTCTACTGACCATTTGTATATGTTACTTAGCTATATATATATATATATATTTATATATATATACAGCGAAGTGCAAAAACTTTGACCCCCCACACCTCAACTATATAACTATATCGGGTGCATTATGGGTAGGAGTAAAGTCATTAAAATGCAACTACAGCCGATATCCGCGCGCGTTTGTAAATCGTCATAGCGAAGACTTATGCAGTTGATTAAAAGTTCAATATTTCATCTAGAATACAACATTTTTACTCGGGACAGGCAGGACAGCTTAAATAAACCTGAGTATTTAAATGCACTCTTTATATTTACTGTTAGATCGAATATTTGCAAAATAGAACATATCCCTGGTCGGCGGAAAGAGAACGGGAAATGATCATGCCGAAGTTTCAGGTTCGAAGTGTGAATTCAGAACTATTTGTGAAGCTGTTAGGAGATCTTCCGATGACCTAAAATATCGAGATAACCCATGAAGAGGATATATGATTACACCTGATCTGTGGGTTCAGGGCCAATATCAATTCGTTTGAAACTTTGACATTCTACATTTGTTGTCAGTGATTCTAAACCAAAACTGAGAGCGATGAAAAAATTCAGCTCGATATCAGCGCAGTTATTCCGTTCTCTGTCTTCTACTTCTGTGAAGACTGAACTGATCAGTGTTATTAGACTGGTATAACGTTTCAAAGAGCAGAATGAAAGGATTCATATGTACTGGCCGGAGCTGACCGGATGCACAGACTGCACAAGAGCATGGCTTATAGCTGGAAAACGTATCGACAAAGCAAACTAAACACTTTATAGTGTAATGTATCAGTCAATTCCAAACCCGTGCATGCCCCCACCCCCGGGCATTTGAACATTTTGAAAAAAATTCGATCAAATGCCCCACTACCAAGGCAGAAAAACTGTTCAAATGCCCCACCAGTTTTTCATCCAGGCTGTTCAAATGCCCCACCATCGGGGACCGTATCAAAACATTTTACAAGGCAAAGACTATTGACAAATAAATGAAATCATTGTTTTATTCAGAATCTCTGACTCAAGCAATTCACAGGAAACACCGACGGTGAAAACCACCTTCAACCGGTCAGGGATGAGAACAATCATTTCTACCGGCTCGATCGTTCTTGGTTTCAGTTATATACTTTATAATAAACGTATTAATGGTTTGAAATTGAATATGTTAGCTTATGTTCTTGGTATATAAAGTATGCAACAGGCACCAATCGGCCCGTCTTTTACCGATATAATAATCAGTTAAGTTTTTAACTCGCGCGCTGTCGAGGGTCGCAGCAAATTCAACGTATCACAAATCTTGTCACGCACTTAATATCACGCAGTCGGTCAAAGTTCATGAAGCAAAACGTTTATAGGTTTAAGCAATTTATCTCTGAAAGTGGCTTCAAATTTGGCAGGTTTACTCTATCAAGCCTCTACAAATGCGCAATCATTATCCTGGAATTCCTCGAAAACACGTACGTTCGCCATTTCGACGGCGAGCGATGCGAATTTGTAGACAGAAAGAATGTATTTTTTGAACACCGATCAAATGCCCCACCCCCACTGTTTGTCAAATGCCCGCCCCTGAGGGCTTAGATACTCGTCAAATTCCCCACCCTCGGCCTCTGATCAAATATCAAATGCCCGCGGGTGGCCCGGGCGGAGGGGGGGGGGGGGGGGGGGGGGGGTGCACGGGTTTGGAATTGACTGATACATAACGTAAGGAAACCTCTTACAGTTTGAACATCGAATCGTTTTCTTTAACTGTTGTGTAATGTTTATTTTTAGCTGATCCCGATGAGACGAAATTCACAATCTGAGAAAAAAACTGCTGTTGTTTGGAGCTGCAATATAATTACAAAATGAAACATTCAAAAGTTTGTCGCGGCTCGTTATCTACGAAATTAGGAAACCGGCTAGGAGATGTTGTTAAATGGGACCATAACTGCTAACGTTTTTGGTTTAATGACGAAGCTATAATAAACAGTTTCGTCACAATTATCATGAGATTTAAATAGGATGCAAAATACATTTTAAGAATGAAAGAAAACTGTGTAACAATAATAAGAACATTCAGCGATGCGAATCCAAGAATTATCGAACGTACCTTTCATAAAAGCTTTTACAAAATAAATTATACCATAAAAACAGGATGCCTCCGAACCTTGAATAAAACTGGGTAAGAGAATTTCATGTCGGCATAACTAAGAGTTTATTAGATTTTTTTAGAATCGTTTAATACCATAAAATATGGCAATGATATGGGATACGTTAATTTCTATCCGTTTCTTAATCAAAATAATTAAATGTTTTATGAATTTGTTGTCAATAAATTTATGAAATTGTGTAAACTTTTATGCTATTCTCCGCGAAACAGTTTCAAAAATAGCGTTGAATTCTTGTTATTGTCCAAACAGAAAATAGAGAGTGCATTTACTTTACTTTAAACTTTCCTGCCTGTTCCGAATAAAAGTGTATTCTAGATAAATTCTTGAAATTTAAATCAACTACACAAGTCGTCGCTGTGATGATTTGCAAACGCGCGCGAATATTTGGCTGTAGTTCCATTTTAATGAACTTACTCCTACCCATAATGCACCCGATATAGTTGAGGATCGGGGGGTCAAAGTTTTTGCACTTCGCTGTATATAAATTGTTGAAGGCTAATGTGTAGCCACAGTCATAAAAGTGCTCAATATGGATGCAGAGCGGTAATAAAATGTTAAAAACTTTAAAAATGGAAAAAATTAAAAAACTGTAGGTTACTCAAGTTTCACGCTCGAAGCGATCATCAGACTAAAAATGTGCGTAGATTACGGAGGCTTATAACTGGCAGCATAGAATTTGTTTTCATGTCGGCATTTAGCTAATAAGAGTTCGGATCTTTTGTTCATTTTTTTTTTCTTTTTTGGCTTTTAGAATACAAAGGTTTTCCGCTAAACACAGGTTGCATTGTTTGGAACTACTCTTGTAGGCGTTGGCGCGTTTCATAATTGACCATTTAATCGTAAAATTGGTATTGGCTTCCTTCAATTCCCGAACGTGCTTTGAGAGGGCGGTGCTTGAAGAATACTTCTCGTTGTTGAAAGAAAGCTTGTGATTTCTAAACCTTGTTTTAAAATCGTGTTCAGTCATTCCGATATAGATTTTAGGCTCGTTATCTGCAGCGGTAATTGTTGCTTTGTAGACTAAGTTTGTTGTTAGGCTGCCCGCTATATATATATGGATCAAGATGAGATTATTCCAAAATGTTCAGAACGAAGGGATTGCACATAACAATGCTAAACTTACAAAAACACTATTTATTGTTACCTTTGTATCCTTTCTCTGCTTCTTACCAACGGGTGTATTGAACTTAGTGGTGCCTCTCTTTTGCCAGTCGATGGAACCATAGTTAATAGAGTGGAATGGTTATGAAACCCGGCAAACTTCAAAGGGGCTAACAAAGGCGTACACGTTTCTATTGGCTGATTGATTAACACATTGGAATTTCTATTGTGTTTTGTGCAGGGTCACGGTTGAAAAAAGCTAACAAAGACATATAACAAAGAAGGTCGCTGGGTTTCATAACCATTCCACTCTATTAACTATGATGGAACGGAAAGAAAACCGCGTAGGCTCTCAACTAAGATAGCCGTTAGTGAGTCACCAAGTTGTCAATAAGAATAAGAAAAGCAAATACGCAAAAATGACTAACAAACTGTGCATAAACATAGTCTTCAAGGAAAATATTAGAAATCCTTTCCATCAAGCATTGAGGGAAGGGTTTTAACGGTTTCTATTCACATGTGCGCACCACCATGACATAGCCCCTTTACGAGAATATGATGTGTGCAATACTGAAAGTAGCATAAGGTTTTGTGTTGACTACTGGCTATGGCGTACAATAGCTGCGGTTACACTACCCCAGATAAAGTCGTTTACCCAGTAAAACTGGCCCCAATAAAATCCATCTGGGATTTGAATTTACCTGGGTACAGCGGTTACACGAAGACCGTTGAATGTCACGCCCCAGTAACTTTGTGGCACGAAGGCCTCGAAATTTCATTGGCTGAACAATCCGGGATTAGCAGCGATTACTAAGACTAATCTGGGGTGCTATCAGGGGAAAGTTCCATTGTTCTTTCTTTCGTAACTATGAAAATATACCTATAGGTACGTTTTTTCCTGGGGAAATCGGTTAGACACGAAAACACGAATTTACCCGGGTAAATTTCCAATATACCTAGTAAAACAGGTCTAGTGTAACCGCAGCTAATAAATATATGAGCTCAATTAGATAGAATATCACAACGGCTAAGCTTGAAGAAGAATTTAATATAAATAAAACTACTGAATAATGAAAATAATATCTATGGGAAACTATAAATTAACTTACACATTTCTTAGTATATCTATATCCTGTACGAACAACAGCAGATATTGGCAGGAATATAATGCATAATGTTTGATGATTAAGCAGGCATGTTTTGTATTGCTTTTGTGTTACTATTTAGATGGGGATGGTTTTCCAGATTAGCGCTGCAGAATATTTAAAAGTGAATTTGCCATAATTAGTTTGGTCTGTAACAATTGTTTGTTTTTTGGAAATCATTAACTCTGTAACAAAACACCCTATCGACGTGAAATGTTGCGTGAATACTTTTATTATCTATATCTACAATAAACGCCTGCAGGAAAGCTGTGACTAGTTTGAATAATAGCTGAGACTAAAATAAATAAATAAAACCTATCCCTCAAATAACATTCAAAATCTCATGAATAATTAATGAGCAGTTTGTCCAATCAGATGAAACAAATCAGTCACGTGCATGCTCCTTTATACCTGGTAAAATCTCCTCATTCTAAAAAGCCCGCGGAGGGATTTGAATTCTGTCCAAGGGGGAAACGGGGTTAATGATTGAGACAATGGATAAGCACCTTGCAACTCTTGGAATTTCTATTGATGTTTCAGCTTTCTCGTTGAATTGCTAATTAGGATGAACGTTTTATATAAAGAATACTAATGAACATGAAATTTTATATAAAGTTTCATCCTAATTAAGAATTCACTGATAAAGACCCAAAGATAGCAAAAACTCAGGAACATAAGGTACCTAGATAATAAATTTTGCACTAAATTTACTAATATCAGCAGACTACCGAGATACACAGATAATATTTTTTTAAATGAAGTTATCCAACTGCCATTACTTGTTTACTGAACCACTGTTTAGTTCCAATTATTAAATCAAACTCAAAACCGTAAAATAATAAAAGCGTGCATCAAACTTACAAACATCATCTTCATATTTTGTGCCGGAGTCAAAAGTTTTGAGTCTGCCGTCATGTCAGTGACATCGCTTTCCAAGTCTTGAATTTTATCGATTTCAACCACGACACCAAATCCTTCAAGTGCAGCTCCTTGCCCTGGCTTGTTTTTTGCCACACAATGCTTTCAGCATTGCGAAACGCGCTTCAAACAACATAGTATGGTAATTGCAAACCAATAATATTTGTAATCAATTTATAGTCAGAATGGTTTTCCACAATATTGCTTTCTTTCATTAATATTGAGGTAAATGTTTACTTTTTCATCATATCTTACTAATCTCATGGTATTAATAAGCTCCTTCCTTAATTGTCAGTACTTTGATGGAATCCAGCCGCTAAATCCAAAATTTTCTATTCTTCAATCGCTGTAGTCAGATTTTTAACAATATCTGAGATAAGCTAACATACTTCAACGTATGACAAACCTTGAAACAGAAAAACAGTGACAAAGTTAAAGGAATGTATTCCACTTAGTTCTTCGCAATCTCCTCACTGCATTAATTTATCGGGTTCATAATAATCAATGAAGGCCGCCCATCGTTTTGAACTTGTTCAGGTGAGTTTTGAATTCCCTGTGGCATTGCACATGTGTGACATACGTTACACTTGCAAAGACTATTCTTTAACTCCCTTCTAAATTCTGGCATTCTACATAAGTATACCACGAGGTTTACAAATGAACTGCTATATGCAAGCAGATGTATAGAGTGATAAATGGATGATTCAACATAACATCCTTTACAGACGTATAGATTAGGAGTACATCACACCCGTTGGTAGGCAGCAGAGAAAGGAAACAAAGGTAACAATAAACAATGTTTTAGTAAGTTTAGCATTGTTACGGTGCAATCCTTTCGTTCTGAAAACGTTTGAAAAATCTCATCTTGATCCATATAGCCAAGTAACATGTACACATGATCAGTAGAGATAATATTCCTAAAGCAATCCTGATTTTCCCTAAGTCATCCAGGTTTTTCAGTTTAATTAATTTTACGATATAATAATAATAACAAGACGCCCGTTGGGCATTATACTCGGGCTTTCAGTTAGGGAGGAGGCAAAATTTCAAAACAATTCATGTAAGAATTGATGACTTTGTGAAAACATTAAAAATGGCACTTTGAAATTAGTTTCTAGCATTAAAATGCATGTGTTACGTTTCCAAACTTTAAGGACAGGAAATCGTCAATACAATGTTCTAATAATTTTTGTACAGCAGAGAATTGTGTTATTAAACATGTAGTAGAAATAAAAAAATGGTGCCATTTGAAGAATTATTCTTAATGTCAAAGAGCATAACGAATAAATACAACCTTAACTTGGGCCACTTTTAATTAATACATGGAGTTCTAGCATAATACATGGTTTGTGCTAGGGGAGCAGGATAATTGATTCACTACTCATGCTTGTGATAATTTACATTGCAATCACATATGGGAGCTTCTAATTACAAAGTTTTACTGATAATTAAATTGAGGCTTCATGAGGGTTGTCACTGAAGGGACTGGTCAGAAATTAGCATGGGGAGGAGGGTTGAGATTTTTTTTTGAATCCCCAAAAATGGAGGGTCATAAATCATGGGAACTGGAAAAAAGGGGTGATAATAGGGAGAATTAAAGGGTCAAAATATTTCATACTCATTGTCCAGGGAGGGTTATTTTTTTAATTCCATTCTCTACCCACACCCCCTCCCCCCCCCCCCCCCCCCCCTCCCCTTTGCATCTCCCCTGCAAATTTTTGATTAGTCCCTAATATTTTTAGCCTGGCTTTGAGAGAAGAATAAATTACTTTAGATTCTTTTTACAAGAGTTACATATATAAATTCTTTTGAACAAGAATTGTGATTCTTTTCTCTCCAGAGAAGCGCATATAATAAGAATATTATATTAGTCATGTAAAAATAATCCTATTTTACACTGTGCCTGTGATGCAAACTTCCATGGAAAGCAGAAAGCAAATTGCAGCCATGTTGATACATTAACAGTAGCTACATGTGTTTGAGAAAAATTACATGTGGCAACACAAGACCTGAATGACTAAATAGTGAACACGAATGATTAATTGAATGCAGTTTATACACATCTGAATAGCTGTAGCTAGCTATAGGGTTGATTGTGTTCTACATCTAACTCCAACTATTGCTTTACACTGTATACTACACTGCAAAATGTGCTACGAATGCTCAAATGAATTTATACCCAGATACATCCCCTTTTATATTAACATATAAGTCAATACATTCAAAATTAGTTAAAAACAAGCATTTTTGATCAGGATTATTTACACTGTCCACATCATTGCAGGCAATCTTTCAGCCTTTTGTGGTTACCACAGGAAGCCCAGTCCTTTCTCTTATAAAAATATGTTGAACGCACTTTGATAATCTATGATTACTTCTAGTTTAACTCCTGTCATAGCTTTGTATACTGTATCGAAGCACTTTTCAATCATACCAGAGTGCGAGTTCTGCACACATGTATGCTTGTCTTCTATAATTTTCTAGGGATTGAAAACAAATTTTCTAGCCAGTATTTCAGAAAAAAATTGTAGGGACATTTTTTTCAAATCCGAAAGTTTTAGGCTAACTTACTCTCCCGAACAGCTTTTTAACCGAAAACTTTGTTGGGTGCCCTTGCCGTTTGTGCTAGGGGAGCAGGATAATTGATTCACTACTCATGCTTGTGATAATTTACATGATTGCTATCACATGGGTGTACTAGATGGCAAACAAATCTTAATTCATATATTTAAAGGTACTTGTAGGAGATCAGTAGTGTTATTAACAAAACCTGTTTGTAAATGCTATTTTCCACCTTCTTCCAATTCTTTAAAACCAACAAAGGTGGTCACAGTCCCTTACAGGAGCTTCTAATTACAAAGTTTTACTGATAAATAAATTGGGGTTTCATCAGGGTTGTTGCTTAAGGGACTGGTCAGGAATTAGCAGGGGGAGACGGTTGAGATGGAGGGTCATATTTTTTTGAATCCCCAACAATGGAAGGTCATAAATCATGGGGAACTGAAAAAGGGGTGGTTTTTGGGGAGAAAGGGTCAAAAGATTTCATACTCATTGTCCAGGGAGGGTTACCGTATATATTGTTTAGACTTTTTGATTTCATTCTCTACCCCCACAACCCCCCCTAATGTTTAATAAAATATTGTGTGCGTTGATTTCATGCATGTACACCACTTGGGAAATAACATTAGAGTAACACTAACTAGTAAACACAGAGAAGTGTGTGGCCCTCCTACCCTGCGAGCAGGTTTCTCATCTCTTTGCCTTTCCTCCAAGTAGCATGGAACCTCTCAAGACCTGTATGCTGATTGCACCCATAATACTATACTTCTATGGTTTTTGTACTGCACTTTCTAATGGGTTAGGGTGTTTTCTATTGTTGCGTAGGCCAATACTATCACTTGTTTCGAGAAGTTCCACCTGGCCCCTTTACGGCCGCTAAGAGGAAACGATTACATGCGCCACGGTATCTCGATTTCCATTGGCCGAGAAAAACGAGACGGTAAACATTACAGATTCAATGTAGATTTCAGATTATCCATTTCCTATTGTTAACGGCAAGGGAAGGCGAAGTGGAGAAAATCACATGCATTTCCTTCTTCGAGGGTATAAATCAAAGCTTTCTTTAGGATAAATTAAGGTAGATTTATTGAACGGTTTATATTTCAAGGTCTTCTGTGCAGCAGCAAAATGAGAAAACAAAGCCGGAGTTTGAAGCCCGTTCGTATCAATCGTCGGCAAACAAAAAACTGCGTGACGACATAATATAATACTGTGGGCAGAGCCATAATTTATAATACTCTCCAGTTCTTGTTTTATGACAGTTCGGTTTCTAGTTACGGCTTTCCACGACAAATCCTGCTATTCTTTTGACAGATCCAATTCAATTTTAATACGGTATTCTCGGATACAGTTCTGTTTATGGGTATAATTCGTGGTCAATTCTATCTTCTGAGTTTTGTTATTGTTTTGACGATTTTAACTTTTTCTTCTTGGTCTCTATAAAGTCACATACAGTTCAACTTATGGACGATTTCATTTCCAGTTCGAATTACTGTCACCATTACACTTAATATAATTCTAAAAGTAGGGAACAAGTAAAATTTGTGTGCGTATATAAACACAAATATTTCAACCTCACCAGTTCTGATTTCCGTTCGCGTTCAAAGACAAGGGTCAATCACTATTCACTTCCAGGTTTTGTGACTCTTGAGTTGAAGTCTTTGTAAAGCTCGGCATTAGTTGACTGGTTTAGTCAAGACTTCCCAGTTGTATAATCTCAAGAGTATTTCAGGAGAGTAATTGGCGGGGTAAATACACAGCCAACATTGCAAACAATCAAAATCCCTCATTGACCTCCTCACAGTGTGTGATCGTAATGAAGAGCATTTCAACAATATCAACTCCGCAACACTGCAATCCTATGGCATTTAGATGCAGCAGTTCAGGCATTTTCTTTCCGTGTCCGTGGATTATTGGACCAAAACCATCGAAACCAAACCATCACTCCTCCTCCGGCCGGCCAGACTGCATGTAGCTGACTGTACCGTGTACGATTGGATCGCCACATCCCTTTCGTAAATGTAAGAATTTTCCATTGAAAGCCCCTAAAAGTCCTGTCAGCCCTAGAATAACTGAACATCTTGGTATTTCATTTGAAGAAACCTTTGGTTTCAGCAAATATTGTAGTCTATTGTATAAGAATGGCCACGAATCTTCGCTCCGTTGCTGACTTGGCACACTATGAGGTTCGGGCGGGTGTCGAATCTGATTGGTTGATCCTGTCACGTGTTGGGATCGAACAATGGGCTCCTGTGTAATCTGATTGGCTGCTGGCGCATTTCAGCGACACAAAAAATAATAATAACAAGACGCCCGTTGGGCATTATACTCGGGCCACCTAGAAATAGGTTAATTAATACATGGAGGTCTAACATATTTTTGTGTCATACATCCTCCTCCGCTAGCACAAACCATGTACAGTAATTGATTCACTACTCCGAGTAGTGATGGAACCTCTCGAGACCTGTATTCTGATTGCACCCATAATACTATACTTCTATGGTTTTTGTACTGCACTTTCTAATGGTTAGGTTGTTTTCTATTGTTGCGTATGCCAATACTATAGCTTGTTTCGAGAAGTTCCACCCAACCCCTTTCCTGCCGCCGAGAGAAACCTCTGCCCACGAAACGATTACATGCGCCACGGTATCTTGATTGCCATTAGCCGAGAAAAACGAGACGGTAAACATTGTAGCTTCCCAGTTGTAGATTTCAGATTGTCCATTTCCTATTGTTAACGGCAAGAGAAGGCGAAGTAGAGAAAATATAATACATTTCCATCTTCGAGAGTATAAATCAAAGCTTTCTTTAGGATAAATTAAGGTAGATTTATTGAATGGTAATTTCAAGGTCTTCTGTGCAGTTCGGCAGCAAAATAAGAAAACAAAGCCAGAGTTTGAAGCCCGTTCATATCAATCGTCGGCGAACAAGAAACTGCGTCAGGCGACATAAATATAAACGGCTGCGAAGAATACTGTGGGCAGAGCCCTAATTTATACTCTCCAGTTCTAGTTTCATGACAGTTCGACAAATCCCGGGGACAAAATCCTGCTATTCTTTTCACCGGTCCAATTCGATTTTAATACGGTAGTCATATCCAGTTCTGTTTATGGGTATAATTCGTGGTCAATTCTATCGTCTGTCGTTCTGTTATTCTTTTGACGATTTTAACTTTTTCTTCTTGGTCTGTATATAAAGTCACATTCAGTTCAATTTACGGACGATTTCATTTCCAGTTCGAATTACAATCAAGGGACAAGTAAGATTTGTGTGCGTATATTAACACAAATATTTCAACCTCACCAGTTCTAATTTCCGTTCGCGTTCAAAGCCAAGGGTCAATCACTGTTCACTTCCAGGTTTTGCGACTCTTGAATTGAAGTTTAGTAAAGTTCGGCATTGGTTGACTGGTTTAGTCAAGACTTCCCACTTGTATAATCTCAAGAGTATTTCATTTTCAGGAGAGGACTTTGCAGTAAACAATTACAGCCAACATTGCAAACAATCAATCCCTCATTTGACTTCCTCACAGTGTGTGGTGGTAACGAAGAGCATTTCAACAATACCAACAACGCAACACTGCCATCGTATGGCACTTAGATGCAGCAGTACAGGTATTTTCTTTCAGTTTCCGTGGATTATTGGACCAAAACCATCGACAATCCTCCGGCCGGCTAGACTAGCTTACTGTGCGATATTTGGATCGCCACATCCCTTTCGTAAATGTAAGAATTTTCCATCGAAAGCCCCTAAAAGTCCTGTCAGCCCTAGAATAACTGAACATCTTGGTATTTCATTCGAAGAAACCTTTAGTTTCAGCAAAATAAAGGTTAAGAATGGCCCCGAATCTTCGCTCCGTTGCTCCGTTGCTTCGCACACTATACAGATCAAAACCAGGATCGGGCAGGTGTCGAATCTGATTGGTTGATCCTGTCACGTGTTGGGATCGAACAATGGGCTCCTGTGTAATCTGATTGGTTGCTGGCGCATTTCAGCGACACAAAAAATAATAATAAACCGCTTGCATTTTCTGACTCGTGCCGGCCAAAGGCCCGGCCCGAGTAATAAGCTTCTATAGCGCAAATACGATACCGTTCTTTGCGCTTTACAATATTATGAATAAATATAATAATTTACAATAATAATTAAAAATTTGTGACTAAGCTAAGTAAAAATCAAATAATAAGAAAGGTAATGAGTAATATGTACATAATTGTTGTAACTAATTTATAAATAAATGGTACTTTAGTTTCGACTTAAATTGATTGAGACTAGTACTTGATCTGACGTTGAAAGGAAGACTGTTCCATAATTTTACGATGTGAAAGACACGGAGAAATTCAAGGGACGCTGCGAGGAGCCAGAGGAATCCAATCCATAAGAGGTAGTGCCTCTTTTTTGCCAACCGATGTCTGAACGGAAAAAAAATCGCGTAAGCTCTCTCAACTGAGATAGCTGTTTGTGAGAACAAAGATGATTTTGCAGAGATCCACAACACAGTATAATTAAGAAGCAATGTAAATAGCATCGCTTGTACTGTTTTGTTCATCGAGCTCAATTATAACCCAAACTACTTGATAAAACATCACAGAAAATCCAACTAGAAGGTCAGAAATCGTTAAACTAACCAGCAGATAGCTAGATTTCTTCACAAGAAACGTCTTTTTGAAGAAAATAACAAGAGCCAACGAATTGCCTGTAATAATAAGGAAAGCTTCGACAGCGAAGGCCGCGATTGACCAAATGATGCGATCGCGATCAGTACGTGTGTTATTTTCCATGGCACTCTCGTTGTCCCTCAAAACTAGTTATCTCTTGTACCTGTGTAGAAGGGATTGCCACTTGCTCCTGACTAGTCGGATATGTGCCACTCAAGTATTTTTAGTTTAAAGTACTAAAAGCCCACAATATAGACATATGGATCGGAACTTCAACTCCATACATGTAGGTTAAATCCTTCCACGAACAGAGTATCGATGTCTATATTGACGGAGCAGGTTTTCTGTATTTTGTATACTGAAATGGAAAGGTTGTATAAAAAATAACGCCCAGTTCAAAACTTTACCAGACGTAATTCTCAATCCCTTTTATCAATTGATTAATTGGGCCAGCATCTGCGCATGTCCCATACAAAAAATCTAATTTCGGCCTTTTACAAAGCAAATGTTCTCATAACGAATGCCTAATTACACTTGTCGAGTTCATCGACTTCATATAATAAAAATCAATTATATCCTTTTCTCGCTTCAAGTTAACATTCCCAGCTTATCTTTCTTTTATTTTCCTCCTTTATCCTGCAAGTTGGATAACTTGTATTGCTATATATGCTCATGGAGACGGTGATAAAAAGTCAGCTGCAAAGGACTGTGGGATAAGAGCCATCGAAAAGCAAACTAGTGATCGGAAACTGTATCATAATTGTCGTCATTACCGAGAAATTGTTTTTTTTTAGATTAATATTTCACGCTATTACATAAAGTTACAGAACAAAAGAAAGAAGATTACATTGTATTTAACAAATAAAGAAGCCTTAGCCATGTTTTATACTATCATAAAACACGATGGGCATTTGAGAACATGAGAGAAATGTTAAAGCACAAGCCGAAGGCGCGTGCTTTCAACATTTCTAGAGTGTTCTCAAATGACCAGAGTGTTTTATGATAGTATAAAACATGGATTTAAGGCTTCTTTATCTGTTTTATAATATAGATTTACGCGCGCGATGAAAGGAAACCGCCAGTTGAAAACTATATAACACGGCTAACCATGTTATATACTCTGATAAAACATGGCTTCTTAGCCAATCAGAGCGTGCGTACTATCGTATCTATATTATAAAATATATTAGAAAAGGTCTACATGTAGTATGCTAAGTAGAGAGCAGCAAAGGGACTGTGTCATGGTAAGAGGCCTTGATATTCGCAGTCTTAAAATCAAAGCAAATGTGCAAACATGACTAACAAACTGTGGATAGACATAGTCTTCAAGGAAAATATTGGAAATCCTTTCCACCAAGCATTGAGAGAAGGGTTTAGCGGTTTCTATCTATACTGCGCTCCACCATGACATAGCCCCTTTACGAGAATATTATGTGTGCAATTGTGAAAGTAGCATAAGGTTTTGTGTTGACTACTGGCTATGGCATACAATAAATGTCTGAGTTCAATTAGATAGAATATGACAAGGGCTAAGCTATGAGAAACGTCAGAAGAGAAAAAGAGGAATTTATTATAAATAAAACAACTGAATAATGAAAATAATATCTAGGGGAAACTATAAATTAATTTACAAATTTCTTAGTATATATATCCTGTACGAATAACAGCAGATATTGGCAGGAATATAATGCATAATGTTTGCTGATTAAGCAGGCATGTTTTGTATTGCTTTTCTGTTACTATTTAGATGGGGATAGTTTTCCAGATTAGCGCTGCGGAATATTTAAAAGTGAATTTGCCATAATTAGTTTGGTACATGTATGTAACAATTATATTTTTTTTTTTGGAAATCATTAACTCTGTAACAAAACACCCTATCGACATGAAATGTTCCGTGAATACTTTTATTATCGATATCTACAATAAACGCCTGAAGGAAAGCTGTGACTAGTTTGAATAATAGGTGAGACTAAAAGAAAGAAAGAAAACCTATCCCTAGCTCAAATAACAATAACTTCATTTGAAGGTAGTTCATCCTTTACAAGTTAATACAACGGCATCAGACAGAACACAATAGACTCCCATGATTCGTATTGGTCTCGCCTTTCCTACTTCCCATTTCCCCGGCTCAGTTTATTGAAATAGGTGTTTTAAAAAGACTTATAGTAATGGCTTTTTGATGACGTCACATGAAAACCAATAATATTTGTAATCAATTCAGTCAGAGTGGTTTTCCACAATATTGCTTTCTTTAATTAATATTGACTTATTTTTTTACTTTTTTATCATATTTTAGCAATCTCATGGTATATTATTAATAAGCTCCTTGCTTAATTGTCAGTCCTTTGATGGCATCCAGCCACTAAATCCAAAATATTATATTCTTCAGTCGCTGTTAACAATATCATACGTTGAAGTCGGTTAGCTTATCTCAGACAAACCTTGAAACAGCAAAACAGTGACAAGTTAACAATATCATACGTTGAAGTCTGTTAGCTTATCTCAGACAAACCTTGAAACAGTTAAAGGAAGTTAAAGTGCCCCTACGATCAAATTTTGACATATCAATGTTTTTGCATATTCATAAAGTAGAGTTCATATATTATTACCAGTTCAAATTGTTTTTCGATACAATGACAGGAAGTCTTTTTTTTTTAGCTCCGAATATTGAATCTACACGTCCGCCATTACTGGAAGCCGTGCCCTTTGTTCAGCTTTAAACAAAGGTTTATTCACTGGAAATGATGTCATACACTTAACGCTCGCCTGCAGAACACAACGCCTGGAGGCATATTTCTACTAAAAACGTCTTCACTTACATAAGAAGAAAGTTATATTTATCTTTGCGAGGTTGGCTACTTTTTTATGCACGCTATTTCGCGCCACGAGGTTGTCGTGTTAAGTGTATGACATCACTTCCGGTGAATAACCTTTGTTTAAAGCTGAACAAAGGGCACGGCTTCCAGCAATGGCGGACAGGATTTTACCGGTAAACTCTCCTAAAATTTGTGGTTTAAGATGCCCATTTGGGAATATTTTTTACTATTTCGGATATTTCTAATACTGATTGACCTATAGACACTGAAAAAGTGGCAAATCGAAATGGTAAATTTTCGTCGTAGTGGCACTTTAAAGGAATATATGTATTCCAATTTGTTATTCGTAATGTCCTCACTGCATTAATTGATCGGGTTCATCATAATCAATGAAGGCTGCCCAGCGTTTTGAACTTGTTCTGGAGAGTTTTGAATTCCCTTTGACATTGCACATGTGTGACATATGTTACACTTGCAAAGAATATTCCTTAGCTCCCTTCTAAATTCTGGCATTCTACGTAAGTATACCACGAGGTTTACAAATGAACTGCTATATGCAAGTAGATGTGTAGAGTGATAAATGGATGATTCAACATAACATCCTTCACAGACGTATACATAGGACTATATCACACCCGATGGTAGGAAGCAGAGAAAGGAAACAAAGGTAACAATAAACAATGTTTTAGTAAGTTTAGCATTGTTATGTGCAATCCTTTCTTTCTGAAAACGTTTGAAGAATCTCATCATGATCCATATAGCCAAGTAACATGTACACATGATCAGTAGAGATAATATTCAAGTCATCCAGGTTTGTCAGTTTAATTATTTTTACGATGTGAAAGGTTCCGACTAATGCAACGGACGCTGCAAGGATCCACAGGAATCTAATCCATAAAAGTAGTACCTCTTTTTTTGCCAATCGATGTTTGAACGGAAAGAAAACCGCGTAGGCTCTCTCAACTGAGATAGCTGTTTGTGAGAACAAATATGATTTTGCAGAGATCCACAACACAGTATAAGAAGCAGTATAAATAGCATTGCTTGTACTGTTTTGCCGTTCATCGTCATCGAGCTCAATTATAACCCAAACTACTTGATAAAACATTACAGAAAATCCAACTAGAAGGTCAGAAATTGTTAAACTAACCAGCAGATAGCTAGATTTCTTCACAAGAAACGTCTTTTTGAAGAAAATAACAAGAGCCAACGAATTGCCAGTAATAATAAGGAAAGCTTCGACAGCGAAGGCCGTTGACCAAATGATGCGACCGCGATCAGTACGTGTGTTGTTTTCCATTACACTCCCGTCGTCCCTCAAAACTAGTTATCTCTTGTACTTGTGCAGAAACGGATATGTGCCACTCAAGTATTTTTAGTTTAAAGTACTAAAAGCCCACAATATAGACATATGGATCGGAACTTCAACTCCATACATGTAGGTTAAATCCTTTCACGAACAGAGTATCGATGTCTATATTGACGGAGCAGGTTTTCTGTATTTTGTTTAAATGGAAAGGTAGTTGGTATACTGCTCAGTTCAGAACTTTACCGAAAGTGATTCTCAATCCTTTTTATGAATTGCTTAATTGGGCCAGCATCTGCGAATGTCTCCATACAAAAAATATAACTTCGGCCTTTTACAAAGCAAATGTTCTCATAACGAATGCCTAATTACACTTGTCGAGTTCATCGACTTCAATTATATCCTTTTCTCGCTTCAAGTTAACATTCCCAGCTTATCTTTCTTTTATTTTCCTCCTTTATCCTGCAAGTTGGATAACTTGTATTGCTATATATGCTCATGGAGACGGTGATAAAAAGTCAGCTGCAAAGGGCTGTGTTGATGCGAAATACGATGAGTTTCTAAACAAAATGAAGACCGCCGATGATGAAAGGAGAACCCTCTGGACTGAAAATAAGATCTTGAAATCAGCAGTCCAGACCATGGAGAAGCAGCTTCGCTCTCATTTGGCAGAAAGCAATGAGAAGAATCAATACGATCGAAGGGAATGTCTCGAAGTAAAGGGGATCCCACAACCTGCCGTTCCATCCGAGGAAAGCACGGATGATATAATCAAAGAGGTTGGGAAGTTGATAGGAGTGGACATTACTGATAATGATATATCAGTAAGCCATCGATTACCCCCAAGTAAATCTTATAAAGGGAAGAATGCTGGACCACCATCGATTATAGTGAAATTTACAAGGCGAGTTGTCAAGGATCGTCTGTACGGAGCGAGGAGGAATTTGAGGGACAAAACAACTCTTGATCTTGGATACCCCGTGGAGAACAACATATATCTGGCAGAGAGCCTCACTGAGAAGAATCGGGAGCTGTTTAAGGAGTGCCTCACAGCAAAGAAGGATATGAAGTTCAAGTTTATTTGGACTAACAATGGTAAAATATTCCTGCGAGAAGACAAGGACACCCAAGTGTTCTATATTAAGAGCAAGGATGATCTTGTAAAGATCCAGATACTGGATCCATCCAGGATAGATAAAGGCTGGTTCTCATATGATCGCTGACGATCGCTGACGATCGCCGGATCGTCCAAAATTTGACCAGCGATCGTCAGCGATCATATGTGAACACTTCTAGCGATCCAGCGATCGTCAGCGATCGTCAGCGATCGCGATCGCTGACGATCGCTGGAGTAGAGCAAGGTTCTACTCCAGCGATCGTTGGCGATCGTCGGCGATCGTCAGCGATTATATGAGAACACTTCTCGGCGATCGAGCGATCCTGTAGCATCCCACAATGCAATGTTTCCTAGATCCAAACTTCAACGCCATGGCAACGGTTTGTTGTTGTGTAGTTGTCGCTCGTGCATTAACTTGTTACGGAAGAGTTTATGGAAGAGCCGCGCAAATACGAATGCCTGTATAACAAATACAGCAGAGAATATAAAGACAAGTACAAGAAGTTGAATGTGTGGACGAAAATCAGTGACAAGTTCAACATTACACCGGCTGCTGTAGAGGAAAACATATCAGGACTGCGTATGGAAGATACCTCAAACGGAGAAATAACATTCCGTTGGGTCTCAGTCCCATCCACGATTAAGTATTACTTCTCCTGTTGGGAATAATATTTCTCATCTCACTGGCCTTGATGCTGATCTAAACATGCCTACAGATGATAATTTTTCATATTATAGCACCCATGACTTTCATAGCAATTATGACATAGCTGAGTGTTTTTCCAGTGGTGAAACCTTTTCAGTAATCAATTGTAATATCAGAAGCCTTTCGGCAAATTTTGATAGCTTGGTAGATATGATTTCAGAATTATATTTTCCATTTTCTCTGATTGGCTTAACTGAGACAAAAATTAAGATAGACCAATCACCTATATCAAATACTGATTTGCCCGGATATTCTTTTATTTCCCAGCCTAGTTGCTCTAATGCTGGGGGTGTTGCCTTTTATATCTCTAATAATATAGACTTTACTATCCTGCCTGAATTTACAAAAACTACTGAAGATTTTGAAGCCCTGTGGATCGAAGTACAGAATACCTGCCACTCCAATTTACTTTGTGGTGTAATCTACAGGCATCCAAATGGTGATCTGAATAAATTTACAGAATATCTTAGTACGACAATTGAGAAAATAAACCGTGGTAGTAAATTTTGTACAGTCATGGGAGATTTTAATTTGGATCTCTTGCATGTACAATCCCTACTTTCAACCCCAAATATTGCAACCAACAAGAATTACGGATCACTCAGCAACTTTAATTGACAATATATTTTTCAATTCTCTAGAACACTTTACAATAAGTGGAAATATAGTATATGACCTCTCTGACCATTTACCTAATTTCTTAATTTTCAACAAATTTGCCTCGCTTCCATGCAATGTTAAACTATATAAAAGAGATTATTCTACTCTTGACCAGCAGGCTTTGATTAGTGAGATCCAATCAATAGACTGGCAAGATGTATTTGCATCTGATTCTAATCCTACTACTATGTTCAGTTCTTTCTACTCAGAAGTTTCCAGTGTCATAAATAGACACATACCAGTGAAACAATTATCTAGGAGGGAGCTGAAACTGAAATCCAAACCATGGATAACCCCTGCTTTAAGAATGTCTATACATGTTAAAAACAATCTATATAAGAAATATATTAAGACTAAATCTATTTACTACCATACCAGATTTAAATTTTATAGAAATAAATTAAATCATTTACTAAAGATAAGCAAAAAACAGTATTATAACCAATATTTCTTTGATAATATTAGTGATGGGAAAAAGATATGGAAAGGCATCAAACAGATAATACATTTTAAGCCTACTACTAGCCAAAAGTTTATTAAAATTTCAGTAAATAACAAAGAAATTACTGACACTAAGCATATTGCTAATGCATTCAATAACTATTTTGCTAATGTTGGAAAAGAGCTAGAAAATGAAATACCTAGAGTGAATAAAAGCCCTGTGGAATATCTCCACAGGCAAATAAGCCACAGCTTTTATATTTTTCCCACCACAAGTTATGAAATAGAAGATGAAATATCTAATTTAAAAAGTGGAAAGGCTGTAGGCCCATTCAGTATTTCTATTGATATACTCAAACTTCTCAAATCTGTTATCTCTAAACCATTAGAGATTCTTTTCAATATTTCATTTTCAACTGGCATAGTCCCTACTGATTTTAAACTAGCAAATATTATTCCAGTATATGAAAAGGGATCACAAACTTGCCTGTCCAACTATCGTCCAATTTCTTTGCTTTCTATTTTTAATAAGCTCTTAGAAAGACTTATGTATAATAGGCTAATTAAATTCTTAGAAAAATGTAATATATTCTTTAACAAGCAATTTGGCTTTCGATCCAAACATAGTACAGATCATGCAGTTCTCTGTATAATAGACAAAATACAGAGAGCAATTGATAACCGGAACTACTCCTGTGGAATATTCCTAGATTTTAGCAAAGCATTTGATACCGTCAACCATAATATTTTGATAAAGAAACTGGAGCATTACGATATCCGAGGCATAGCCAAAGAATGGTTTATTTCGTATCTCAGCAATCGACGACAAGTTGTCTCAGTGAACTCAGTTACATCATCACAGTGCAACGTGACATGCGGAGTTCCACAGTGGTCTGTTCTAGGGCCATTGCTCTTTTTGCTATATATAAATGACTTTAATAATAGCTCAAGTTTGTTTGACTTTCATCTGTTCGCTGACGATTCCAACCTATTTTGTGAACATAAAAATATTTCAGAACTTGAAGCAACTATATATAAATAATGAACTAAGTAATGTCCAGACCTGGCTATGTGCTAATAGATTATCTCTTAACATAGAAAAGTCAAATTATGTAATCTTTCATCCACCACAAAAGAAGGTACAAAGTCTTAATTTCAAGCTTAAAATCAATGACAGACAGTTAAAGAGAGAATACTGTATCAAATACTTAGGCATAATGATAGATTCTAATCTTAGTTGGAAAAAGCATGTTGACTGTGTTGTGAAAAAGATTAGGAGAAGTGTTGGAATCCTCAGCAAAATCCGCCATTATGTTAGCCAAGAGACTTTGTTAAGTTTATATTATGCCTTAGTATATCCTTTTCTGATTTATGGATTGATTGTCTGGGGAAATACCTACGAATCTACTATCAATCCAATATTTATTTTGCAAAAAAAAGCTGTCCGTGTTATTACATTCTCAAGTTTTGATCATCACTCTAGCCCTCTATTTAAGTCTCTTGAAATAATCAAATTCCTTGATATCGTTACTTTTCTTATTGCCATCTTCATGTATAAATTTCATAATCAGCTATTACCCTCTGTGTTCCAGTCTTTTTTCACTAAAGTAGATAAGATTCACAGTTATAATACAAGGCACGCTGCAAAACAGTCTTACTATCTTCCCAAAGTAAGAACAAACTATGGAAAATTTAATATTCGATTCCAAGGCCCCACTGTATGGAATTCCATTAATGAAGACATAAAGCTCTCCACTATTTCATCATTTAAGGCAAAACTAAAACAGACCTTTATTACAAGATATTAGTCAATTCTCTTCACATAAATGGCATTGAGATAATATCACTGTTTTGCAACCAATTACTATTTCAGTGTGATAGTTGTTTGATATGTTCTCAGTTTTTCATATTAATAATTATTTTAAGTGAGTAGTTTACTGGTGTGATTTTTGCTATTTGTCCTATTATGTTTTTTGTGTGTTGTGTGTGTGTGTGTAAATGAGTGCCCGACCAAAAATATAATCTTTAATATGCAAGCTGACAACCTGGCATTTTTAACCTTTAGGTTATTTCGGGTTGCCAGTACCCTTGTACTTTTTAAAACAAAATAATAAATGTAGCATTCAATTTATAGGGTAATAAAAGAAGACTGTTGTTGTTGTTGTTTGTTGTTGTTGCTGTGGGATAAGAGCCATCGAAAAGCAAACTAGTGATCGGAAACTGTATTATATTGTCGTCATTACCGAGAAATTGTTTTTTTTAGATTAATATTTCACGCTATTACATAAAGTTACAGAACAAAAGAAAGAAGATTACATCGTATAATATATTAGAAAAGGTCTACATGTAGTATGTTAAGTAGAGAGCAGTAAAGGGACTGTGTCACGGTAAGAGGCCTTGATATTCGCAGTCTTAAAATCAAAGCAAATGTGCAAACATGACTAACAAACTGTGCATAGACATAGTCTTCAAGGAAAATATTGGAAATCCTTTCCATCAAGCATTGAGAGAAGAGTTTAGCGGTTTCTATCTATACTGCGCTCCACCATGACACAGCCCCTTTACGAGAATATTATGTGTGCAATAGTGAAAGTAGCATAAGGTTTTGTGTTGACTACTGGTTATGGTGTACAATAAATGTCTGAGTTCAATTAGATAGAATGTGACAAGTTAGGGCTAAGCTGTGAGAAAATCAGAAGGGAAAAAAAATAATTATAAAAAGAACTACCGAATAATGAAAACAATATCTATGGTAAACTATAAATTAATTTACAAATTTCTTAGTATATATATCCTGTACGAATAACAGCAGATATTAGCAGGAATATATTGTATCACGTTTGATGGCCACCATGACATAGCCACTTTACGAGAATATTATGTGTGCAATAGTGAAAGTAGCATAAGGCTTTGTGTTGACTACTGGTTATGGTGTACAATAAATGTCTGAGTTCAATTAGATAGAATATGACAAGGGCTAATCTATGAGAAAATCAGGAGGGAAAAAGAGGAATTTATTATAAATGAAACTACTGAATAATGAAAATAATATCTAGGGGAAACTATAAATCAATTTACAAATTTCTTAGTATATATATCCTGTACGAATAACAGCAGATATTGGCAGGAATATAATGCATAATGTTTGATGATTAAGCAGGCATGTTTTGTATTGCTTTTCTGTTACTATTTAGATGGGGATGGTTTTCCAGATTAGCGCTGCAGAATATTTAAAAGTGAATTTGCCATAATTAGTTTGGTACATGTATGTAACAATTATATTATTTTTTTTGGAAATCATTAACTCTGTAACAAAACACCCTATCGACATGAAATGTTCCGTGAATACGTTTATTATCAATATTATATCTACAATAAACGCCTGAAGGAAAGCTGTGACTAGTTTGAATAATAGGTGAGACTAAAAGAAAGAAAAAAAACCCATCCCTCAAATAACAATAACTTCATTTGAAGGTAGTTCATCCTTTACAAGTTAATACAACGGCATCAGACAGAACACAATAGACTCCCATGATTCGTATTGGTCTCGCCTTTCCAACTTCCCATTTCCCTCCGTTTATTGAAATATAGATGTTTTAAAAAGACTTATAGTAATGGCTTTTGTTGACGTCACATGCAAACCAATAATATTTGTAATCAATTCAGTCAGAGTGGTTTTCCACAATATTGCTTTCTTTAATTAATATTGACTTAATCTTGTACTTTTTTATCATATTTTAGCAATCTCATGGTATTAATAAGCTCCTTGCTTAATTGTCAGTCCTTTTATGGCATCCAGCCACTAAATCCAAAATATTATATTCTTCAGTCGCTGTTAACAATATCATACATCGAAGTCTGTTAGCTTATCTCAGACAAAAAAACAGTGACAAGTTAACAATATCATACGTTGAAGTCTGTTAGCTTCTCTCAGACAAACCTTGAAACAGCAAAAGTGACAAAGTTAAAGGAATATATGTATTCCAATTAGTTCTTCGTAATCTCCTCACTGCATTAATCGATCGGGTTCATCATAATCAATGAAGGCTGCCCAGCGTTTTGAACTTGTTCTGGAGAGTTTTGAATTCCCTTTGAAATTGCACATGTGTAACATATGTTACACTTGCAAAGAATATTCCTTATCGCCATTCTAAAATTTTGGCATTCTACGTAAGCATAACACAAGGTTTACAAATGAACTGTTATATGCAAGCAGATGTGTGGAGTGATAAATATAATGGAAATTTAAAAAATTAAAAATAACATTCTTGACAGATGTATAGCATTTCTCCGTTTCTTTCACATCGTAAAAATAATTAAACTTAAAAACGTCGCTCGATGACTAGCTTAGAGAAAATCAGAACTACTTTAGGAATATCATCCCTTCTGACCATGTGTATTAGTATATACATCCTGTACGAATAACAGCACATCTTATCACGAATATAATGTATTATGTTTGATGCTTAAGCAGGCATGTTTTGTATTACTTTTTTATTGCTATTTAGAGGGGGATAGTTTTCCAGATTGGCACTGCAGAATATTGCCATAAATAGTTTGGTCTATAACAATTTTTTTAATCATTAACTCCGGAACAAAACACCCTATCGACGTGAAATGTTCCGTCATTACTTTTATTATCGATGTCTACAATAAACGCCGAAAGGAAAGCTGTTACTAGCTTGAATCATAGGTGAGACAAAAAAAAGAAAAAATCCCCTATACCTCAAATAACAATGACTTCATTTGAAAGTAGTTAATCATTGTCAAGTTAATACAATAGCACCAGACAGAACACAATAGACTCCCATCATTCATCCTAACCCTACTTCCCATTTCCCTCCGAAAACGTTTATTGAAATAGGTGTATAACGACGTATAGTAATGGCTTTTTGATGAGGTCACATGCAAACCAAAGCATTTGTAATCAATTTAGACAGTGGTTTTCCACAATATTGCTTACTTTAATTAATATTGAATTAAATGTTTACTTTTTCATCATAGCTTATTAATCTCATGGTATTAATAAGCTTCTTGTTAATTTTCATTGCTTTTATGGAAATCCTGCCGCTCAAATCTAAACTTTTCTATTTTTCAATCGCTTTACCAATATCATACATTGAATCCTGTTAGTTTATCTCAGACAAACCTTGAAGCACCAATTCAAAACACTGACAAAGTTAAAGGAATGTTTCCAATTAGTTCTTCATAAACTCCTCACTGCATTAATTGATCGGGTTCAGCATAATCAACGAAGGCTGCCCAGCGTTTTGAACTTGTTCTGGAGAGTTTTGAATTCCCTGTGACATTGCACATGTGTGACATATGTTACACTCGCAAAGAATATTCCTTAGCTCCCTTCTAAATTCTGGCATTCTACGTAAGTATACCACGAGGTTTACAAATGAACTGCTATATACAAGCAGATGTGTAGAGTGATATATGGATGATTCAACATAACATCCTTCACAGACGTATAGATAGGAGTACATCACATCCGATGGTAGGAAGCAGAGAAAGGAAACAAAGGTAACAATAAACAATGTTTTAGTAAGTTTAGCATTGTTGTGTGCAATCCTTTCGTTCTGAAAACGTTTGAAGAATCTCATCTTGATCCATATAGCCAAGTAACATGTACACATGATCAGTAGAGATAATATTGCTAAAGCAATCTTGATTTTCCATAAGTCATCCAGGGATTTCAGTTTAATTATTTTTACGATGTGAAAGGTTCCGACTAATACAGCGGACGCTGCAAGGATCCACAGGAATCCAATCCATAAAAAGTAGTGCCTCTTTTTTGCCAATCGATGTTTGAACGGAAAGAAAACCGCGTAGGCTCTCTCAACTGAGATAGCTGTTTGTGAGAACAAAGATGCTTCTACAGAGATCCACAACACAGTATAAAAAGCAGTATAAATAGCATCGCGTGTACTGTTTTGCCGTTCATCGAGCTCAATTATAATCCAAACTACTTCATAAAACATCACAGAAAATCCAACTAGAAGGTCAGAAATTGTTAAACTAACCAGCAGATAGCTAGATTTCTTCACAAGAAACGTCTTCTTGAGGAAAATAACAAGAGCTAACGAGTTGCCACTAACAATAAGGAATGCTTCGACAGCGAAGGCCGTTGACCAAATGATGCGATCGCGATCAGTACGTGTGTAGTTTTCCATTACATTCCTGTCGTCCCTCGAAACTAGTTATCTCTTGTACTTGTGTAGAAACAATTACCACTTGGCAATTTTTATGTGCTCCTGACCAGTCGGATATGTGCCAGTCAAGAATTTTAATTTAAAGTACTAAAAGCCCACAATATAGACATATGGATCGGAACTTCAACTCCATACATGTAGGTTAAATCCTTCCACGAACAGAGTATCGATGTCTATATTGACGGAGCAGGTTTTCTGTATTTTGTATATTATAAATGGAAAGGTAGTTGGTATACTGCTCAGTTCAGAACTTTAACAAAATTGATTCTCAATCCTTTTTATCAATTGCTTAATTGGGCCAGCATCTGCGCATGTCCCCATACAAAAAATCTAACTTCGGCCTTTTACAAAGCAAATGTTCTCATAACGAATGCCTAATTACACTTGGCGAGTTCATCGACTTCATATAATAAAAAAAAAAATCCTTTTCTCGCTTCAAGTTAACATTCCCAGCTTATCTTTCTTTTATTTTCCTCCTTTATCCTGCAAGTTGGATAACTTGTATTGCTATATATGCTCATGGAGACGGTGATAAAAAGTCAGCTGCAGAGGGCTGTGGGATAAGAGCCATCGAAAAGCAAACTAGTGATCGGAAACTGTATTATATTGTCGTCATTACCGAGAAATTGTTTTTTTAGATTAATATTTCACGCTATTACATAAAGTTACAGAACAAAAGAAAGAAGATTACATTGTATAATATATTAGAAAAGGTCTACATGTAGTATGTTAAGTAGAGAGCAGCAAAGGGACTGTGTCACGGTAAGAGGCCTTGATATTCGCAGTCTTAAAATCAAAGCAAATGTGCAAACATGACTAACAAACTGTGCATAGATATAATCTTCAAGGAAAATATTGGAAATCCTTTCCATCAAGCATTGAGAGAAGGGTTTAGCGGTTTCTATCTATACTGCGCTCCACCATGACATAGCCCCTTTACGAGAATATTATGTGTGCAATAGTGAAAGTAGCATCTGATAAGGTTTTGTGTTGACTACTGGCTATGGTGTACAATAAATGTCTGAGTTCAATTAGATAGAATATGAAAAGGGCTAAGCTGTGAGAAAATCAGAAGGGTAAAAAGAATTTATTATAAAAAGAACTACCGAATAATGAAAACAATATCTATGGTAAACTATAAATTAATTTACAAATTTCTTAGTATATATATCCTGTACGAATAACAGCAGATATTAGCAGGAATATATTGTATCACGTTTGATGACCACCATGACATAGCCCCTTTACGAGAATATTATGTGTGCAATAGTGAAAGTAGCATAAGGTTTTGTGTTGACTACTGACTATGGCGTACAATAAATGTCTGAGGTCAATTAGATAGAATATGACAAGGACTAAGCTATGAGAAACGTCAGAAGAGAAAAAGAGGAATTTATTATAAATAAAACTACTGAATAATGAAAATAATATCTAGGGGAAACTATAAATTAATTTACAAATTTCTTAGTATATATATCCTGTACGAATAACAGTAGATATTGGTAGGAATATAATGCATAATGTTTGATGATTAAGCAGGCATGTTTTGTATTGCTTTTCTGTTACTATTTAGATGGGGATGGTTTTCCAAATAATTAGCGCTGCAGAATGTTTAAAAGTGAATTTGCCATAATTAGTTTGGTGCATGTATGTAACAATTATATTTATATTTTTGGAAATCATTAACTCAGTAACAAAACACCCTATCGACATGAAATGTTCCGTGAATACTTTTATTATCGATATCTACAATAAACGCCTGAAGGAAAGCTGTGACTAATTTGAATAATAGGTGAGACTAAAAGAAAGAAAAAACCCTATCCCTCAAATAACAATAACTTCATTTGAAGGTAGTTCATCCTTTTCAAGTTAATACAATGGCACCAGACAGAACACAATAGACTCTTATGATTTATCTTGGTCTCGCCTTTCCTACTTCCCATTTCCCTCCATTTATTTATTTCTCTCAAAAAACGTTTATTGAAATAGGTGTATAGAGACTTATAGTAATGGCTTTTTGATGACATCACATGCAAACCAATAATATTTGTAATCAATTTAGTCAGAGTGGTTTCCTACTTAAGCCTAGAAGTGACATTCAGTTTGAGAAAAAAAAAAAGATGGCACAACCTCGTTCCCACGGGTCTTTGCTCGTCTAATCCAAGATGGCCGCGCCTTCTTTGATTAGGCGCGAAAACACCCCTGGGAACGAGGTTGAAGATGGCGGCGAGGGCATCGACCCCAGCTCCATCGCGTATCGAGCGACACTCAAGAGGTAATTTCCTTGTCATGGTACTATAACTTGGTGTTGTATAATAGGGATTTCCATTATATTTAGTACTCCGTGATCGCCTCGGGCAAAACATCAAAACGAAGTTGAAGTTTTAAGTCAGCACAGCGACAGCTTAAAGCCAGATTAAACGTCTGAATGTCGCTCGATGGAGCTGGAGTCGATGCCTCGCCGCCATCGTTCGATCTCCGGGCTCAGCAACCGCCCACCACGTGGCTCATCAACTCTTTTTTATAAAAAAAAAAATTTCCCCAAAAAATGCCCCAAAAAACAATTTTCATATAATTTTTTTCTCAAACTGAATGTCACTTCTTGGCTTCCGTTTTTCCCCACAATATTGCTTTCTTTAATTAATATTGACTTAAATGTTAACTTTTTCATCATATCTTACTAATCTCATGGTATTAATAAGCTCCTTGCTTAATTGTCACTATAATAGATAAGACTAAAAGAAAGAAAGAAACCCTATCCCTCAAATAACAATAACTTCATTTGAAGGTAGTTCATCCTTTACAAGTTAATACAACGGCATCAGACAGAACACAATAGATTCCCATGATTCGTATTGGTCTCGCCTTTCTTACTTCCCATTTCCCTCCGTTTATGGAAATAGGTGTTAAGTATAAAGACTTATAGTAACTGGCTTTTTGATGACGTCACATGCAAACCAATAATATTTGTAATCAATTTAGTCAGAGTGGTTTTCTACAATATTGCTTTCTTTAATTAATATCGACTTAAATTTGTACTTTTTCATCATATCTTACTAATCTCATGGTATTAATAAGCTCATTGCTTAATTGTCAGTGCTTTGATGGCATCCAGCCGCTAAATCCAACATTTTCTATTCTTCAGTGCTGTTAACAATATCATACGTTGAAGTCTATTAGCTTATCTCAGCCAAATCTTGAAACAGCGAAACAGTGACAAAGTTAAAGAATATATGTATTCCAATTAGTTCCTCGTAATCTCCTCACTGCATTCATTGATCGGGTTCATCATAATCAATGAAGGCTGTCCATCGTTTTGAACTTGTTCTGGAGAGTTTTTAATTCCCTGTGACATTGCACATGTGTGACATCAACAATATTTATTCGCACCAGCACGGATAAGATAATTATGGTACAGGTTAACGGAAATAGCTTACGCCAAACGAGTCCGATAACCATTCAAATATGTAGTAAATAATAATGGTTCAAAACGATTTTTGGCGCACAGATACAAAAACGAAACACAAAAAGGGTACTAGTCGGTGAAATACACACAATTACATTTACATAAGGCTTGTCTGAAAAAAAAACTAGTAAGGGGGAAAGCGTTAGAAACAGCCTAATAGTCATTAATCATACTTATCTTGATTTTGTTTTTGAAGATTAATATGCTCTGATATTTTAGGACTTTAGGTCATCATCAATATAGTTCCAGGTCTTAGGGCCTTGAAACCGAAGGCCAAATGTACCAAAGTTTGTTCTAACTGAATCAATATAATAGGTGTTTCTGGAGGCTAGCCTGGTGTTGTAATTGTGTACGTTTCTTATATGTTTGAAAACACTATCAAAAGAAGGAGGAAGTTATTTTTTTTAAATCATACATGAATAGTGTCTTGTATAGAAAAATGAGATCATTGAGTTTCAAAATATATAATTGTTTGAATAAAGGGCTTGATTGTTCATCATATTTTGAAAAAGTTATAATTCGCACAACTCTTTCCTGTGGGATTGTTAAAGGATTCAGGGTAGAAGTATAGGTGTTGCCCCACACAGATAATCCGTAAGGTAAATGAGGGTATACGTATATAAAGGAATAATATAATTGAATGATAACTTGGGGGTAACATAATGGCGAATCTTACATAGAACCAGGGTCGTTGCTAGGAGTTTTTGCCAACTATACGCACAGGTGCGGACCCCGAAAAAACAATAGGACTGTTTGGAACAAAAACGTTTAATAATACTTATAGGATATTACGTGCGGGATTACGCAAGAGCTACATTGCCGCCGTGATAGTTGTAACTGTGCTCTCATGACGATGTCAGTGTTTATTTCGAGTGGCAGAAAGTATAATAATTTGCGCCTTTCCATTTTCAACTCCGTGTAGTGAGTCGAGGCTGATTAAATTTTAAAAAGTCACCGGATTTCTCAGGTACGCACGTGCGTATATGCGTACAGGAAGCTACGCTCCTGAGAACACCTATACTTCTTTTGATTTTTTTGGAAACATGCTTGATTTGACTCTTCCAATTGAAGTTGGAGTCTATGAAAATGCCTAGACATCTAATATTGTTTACTTGCATGTGTCTTGTGTCTGCAATTTTTTGTGGCGGATGAAAAATAACAAAATTTGTTTTATCAATATTGAGGGGAAGTTTGTTACACGATAACCAAGTATAAATTTTAGGTAAGTTACTATTTTTAATAGATTCCAGGTCTAAAAGGCTCTTGTTAGTACAAAACAGATTTGAGTCATCGGCAAATAGATGAAAATCAAAGATAGATGTGCTATTATGAAAATCGTTTATGTATAAAAGGAATAATAAAGGCCCTAGCACAGAGCATGTGGGACGCCACAAGAAACAAGGTGCTCATTTGATTTTGCACTGCCAATAGACACAAATTGCCTTCTATTGTTTAAGTATGAGATAAACCAGTCTTTGCTATGCCACGAATGCCATAGTGGTCAAGTTTACTAATTAAAATTTCATGGTTTACTGTGTCAAAAGCTTTACTTAAGTCTAAAAAAATACCACATGAAAAAAACACATTCTCTATTGCTCTTTGGATTTTGTCAATAATTAATAGAACTGCTTGTACCGTTGTGTGCTTAGACCTGAAATCGAACTGTCCTTCGTATAAAATTTACTTTTTTTCTATGTAATTGATAAGTCTTTTGTACATTAATAGTTTCTCTAACAGTCTATTAAAAATTGAGAGTAAAGAAATAGGACGGTAATTGCTGACACAAGTTTGAGAATCCTTTTTAAAAACAGGAATTACCCGTGCTATTTTAACATTTTCGGCCACAAAACCAGTAGAGAATGAGCAATTGAAAAGTATTTCCAGTGGCTTAGATAGGCTTCTGCTAATAATTTTTAATAATTTAGTAGGTATATTGTATAAAATTGAAATAGGTATTAAGTATAAAGACTTATAGTAATGGCTTTTTGATGACGTCACATGCAAACCAATAATATTTGTAATCAATTTAGTCAGATTGACTTTTCACAATTTTGCTTTCTGTTATTAATATTGACTTAATTTTTTACTTTTTCATCATATTTTACTGATCTCATGGTGCTTAATTGTCAGTCGCTGCTAACAATATCATACGTTGAAGTCTATTAGCTTATCTCAGCCAAACCTTGAAACATCAAAACAGTGACAAAGTTAAAGGAATATATGTATTCCAATTAGTTCCTCGTAATCTCCTCACTGCATTCATTGATCGGGTTCATCATAATCAATGAAGGCTGTCCATCGTTTTGAACTTGTTCTGGAGAGTTTTGAATTCCCTGTGACATTGCACATGTGTGACATATGTTACACTTGCAAAGAATATTCCTTATTTCCCTTCTAAATTCTGGCATTCGACGTAAGTATACCACGAGGTTTACAAATGAACTGCTATATGCAAGCAGATCTGTACAGTGAAAAAATGATAATTCAACATAACGTCCTTCAGAGGTAAATACATAGGAGTATATCACACCCGATGGTAGGAAGCAGAAAAAGGAAACAAAGGTAACAATTAACAATGTTTTAGCAAGTTTAGCATTGTTACGTGGAATCCTTTCGTTCTGAAAACCTTTGAAGAATCTCATCTTGATCCATATAGCCAAGTAACATGTACACATGATCAGTAGAGATGATATTCCTAAAGCAATCCTGATTATCCCTAAGTCATCCAGGTTTTTCAGTTTAATTAATTTTACGATGTGAAAGACACGGAGAAATTCAAGGGACGCTGCGAGGAGCCAGAGGAATCCAATCCATAAGAGGTAGTGCCTCTTTTTTGCCAACCGATGTCTGAACGGGAAAAAAATCGCGTAAGCTCTCTCAACTGAGATAGCTGTTAGTGAGAATAAAGATGATATTGAAGAGATCCACGACACAGCATCAGAAGTAATGGAAATAACATCGCTTATACTGTTGTGTTCATCGAGCTCAATTATAACCCTAACTACTTCATAAAACATCACAGAAAATCCAACTAGAAGGTCAGAAATCGTCAAGTTAACCAGCAGATAGCTAGATTTCTTCACAAGAAACGTCTTCTTGAGGAAAATAACAAGAGCTAACGAGTTGCCAGTAACAATAAGGAATGCTTCGACAGCGAAGGCCGTTGACCAAATGATGCGATCGCGATCAGTACGGGTGTTGTTTTCCATTACACTCTCGTTTCCCCTCAAAATTAATTATCTCTTATACTTGTGTAGAAACTATTGCCACTTGACAATTTTTACGTGCTCCTGACTAGTCGGATATGTGCCACTCAAATATTTTTAGTTTAACGTACTAAAAGCCTACAATATGGACCTATGGAACTTCAACTCTTCCACGAACAGAGCATCGATGTTTATATTGACGGAGCAGTTTTTCTGTATTTTGTATAAATGGAAAGGTAGTTGGTATACTGCTCAGTTCAGAACTTTACCAAAAGTGATTCTCATTCCTTTTTATCAATTGCTTAATTGGGCCAGCATCTGCGCATGTCCCCATACAAAAAATCTAACTTCGGCCTTTTACAAAGCAAATGTTCTCATAACGATCAATGCCTAATTACACTCGGCGACTTCATCGCCTTCATATAATAAAAATCAATATCCTTTTCTCGCTTCAAGTTAAAATTCCCAGCTTATCTTTCTTTTAGTTGGCTAACTTGTATTGCTATATATGCTCATGGAGACGGTGATAAAAAGTCAGCTGCAAAGTGCTGTGGGATAAGATCCATCGAAAAGCAAACTAGTGATACTACTTTCGGAAACTGTATTATATTGTCGTGATTACCGAGAAAAGAAAAAAATTAGATTAATATTTCACACTATTACATAAAGTTACAGAACAAAGGAAAAAAGATTACATTGTATAATATATTAGAAAAGGTCTACATGTAGTATGTTAAGTAGAGAGCAGTAAAGGGACTGTGTCACGGTAAGAGGCCTTGATATTCGCAGTCAGGGCCGGACACAGTTATTTTCAACATTTTGCATGGCTTAAAATCAAAGCAAATGTGCAAACATGACTATTTAAGCAATATAACACGCTTTCCATGTCTTTCTTCTCTTAAAATTATATAAACACGCGAGATATGTTGGGAGAACAAAGAAAAACTTGAAAATCACGACCCGCTAGGCGAGTGATTTTCAAGTTTTTCTGCGTTCTCCCAACATATCCCGAGTGTTTATATAAGAGAACAAAGACATGGAAAGCGTGGTATATTGCTTTTATAAAAATAACGAACAGGAAAAATACGAGAGATAAATCTTACGCACGCAGGATCAGAAGATCAATTCTCCTAACTGTAACATTCGTCAGAAATCGACCGACGGTGAGTTTGCACAGTGCGGAAAATTCCCCAAGGCAGAACTGAGAGAAACGAAGGCATGCTCGATCTGTGTCAGTGTGTGGCTCTATTTTGAAAACATTTGTTTCGACATTCGCCGAAATGAGAATAACTTGGAATTGAAGACATTTCCCCCCGAAAATTTAAGGCATTCAAGGAGTAGAGGACTTGTACTGGGTGTTTTTGTCGCTGAATGTACACGAGGAAACATGATTCCCGATCCCCTGTTGAACGTTTTGATGAATCAATGAATGAACTTTTATTTTCGCCAAACTCAATGGAAAGATCTAGCTGTAGGAACCTTAATTCCTTCCAATTAGGTGAGGCTAAGAGTGCAAGGTAAGAGGAAAAGCTCATTTTGTTCTTTAAAAAATCAACAAGTTTTCATTTAGTTGTTATATCAACCCAGTGAACTGTCGCACGTGAGTTTGCAAAATTCTGCATGTAGTTGTTCAAAAAACGGCAAGGAAAAAGCTAAAAACCTTATGCGAATTATCTAAGACCAAGCAGGATGAATGATAACAAGTGGCCTTTAGCTTATATGAAGGCTTATTATTTTGTGACTTCGTTGCCGACGAAATGTACTTTGACGGTTTGGGATAAATAAAAAGACAGAACAAAAAATGAAAATGTTGCCTTGCTTTTCCCTCTCTTGTACTCTAGCTCGATTCCTCACTATTGTTTAAAAACTAGACTTGTTAAGCCGTTTATGTCTTTAGTTTTACCGTACAAAATAAGTTAAACGAAAAGTGGTTTTGACTTTTGTTTGTTGGATCCGCGAATAAAATTATCTCGGCCGGGATGGTTAGCAATTTTGTCTTTGATAACTTCGTCGGTTGGTTGTATTTTTGTTAAATATATCTGTCGGTTTTGTTGATTAAAATCATATTGAAAGTCAACATTTGGTGAAGACATTCTTCCTTGTCGTTTGCCATTTTGATTTCATTCACAATCGGCAATCGCGTGCCAGCGAATTTCCATGTCTATGGACTCTCATATAAACACGGCTTTCAGCCAATCAGCGCGCGAGTTTCCTCTGGGTTATTTTATAATTAACAAATAAAGAAGCCTTAGCAATGTTTTATACTATCATAAAACACGATGGGCATTTGAGAACATGAGAAAAATGTTAAATCACAAGCCGAAGGCACGTGCTTTCAACATTTCTCGAGTGTTCTCAAATGACCAGAGTGTTTTATGATAGTATAAAACATGGATTTAAGGCTTCTTTATCTGTTTTATAATATAGATTTACGCGCGCGATGAAAGGAAACCGCCAGTTGAAAACAATAAAACACGGCAAACCATGTTATATACTCTGATAAAACATGGCTTCTTAGCCAATCAGAGCGCGCGTACTATCGTATCTATATTATAAAACAAAATACTCTTCAGAGAAAAAATATTGAAAATCCTTTCCATCAAGCATTAAGGGAAGGGTTTGAATGGTTTCTATATATACGTGCGCACCACCATGACATAGCCCCTTTACGAGAATATTATGTGTGCAATAGTGAAAGTAGCATAAGGTTTTGTGTTGACTGCTGGTTATGGTGTACAATAAATGTCTGAGCTCAATTAGATAGAATATGACAAGGGCTAATCTATGAGAAAATCAGAAGGGAAAAAGACGAATTTATTATAAATAAAACTACTGAATGGTGAAAAACATATAAACTATTTATTTTATTTATTTATTAACTTTACAACTAGTACTTAGCACATTATTACAATTGTTAAGAAAAGGGATCTTACGATTTTAGACAAAGATCTACTTTAGGAGAAACGTAATAAATTAACAAGTTCTAGTTTAGCCCACGCTCGATGTGTTCAAATTTGAGTTACTTTAATTAAAACGTTCTTTTGTTAAATTGGGTTGGAACACGAGCATGTATTTACTAAAGTCACTTTCGATCCATTGACAACATTGAATATAACTCATTTTCCTATAACCTGCGGTTTTTATTATTTGACACATCTTATTTATGTTGTCGATCGTTTGAAACATCTTTGTTTCAATGTCAGTTTTCCTTTGTTCAGGTCACGACCCTACTTACAATAGGGGTCCATGTAAAGACACATGTATTGTTTTAGAATTACTTTGGTCAAGAATATCTGTCCACGACAGAGACTATTGTTTGTAGATGACGTAAATATAGAACGAATATCTTGTAACAATAGGAAGAGAAGAGAGTAAGAGCCGTCCATGATTCGTCATGGCGAGTCCATGAACCGTCATGGCCAGTCGTTGAGACCAGTAATAAAGTACGTAACTATCCAACCTTGGTTGTCGTCAGCTCCCAGAGAATCCCCGCAGATCAGGCGAAGCAGATCTTTACACAAGAAAAGCCTCCCTGACACAATGACAAACAAACCGCACTACAAAAATATATACAGAAAAACAATTTACAGCTTGCTAGTATACAAGCTTGTCAACTAGTTGTCGGATAGAACAACAGGAGAAGAGTCCCAGATAAAGTTCAACCTATAACATAATTACGAACACTAAGAAAAAATACAAGGACGACTAAAACATTAAAACGGGCTTTGAATATGCCGATTATGAGCAGCAAGGTGTATTGTAGCTGCGGCATTTTGAACAATATGGGAAACTATAAATTAATTTACAAATTTCTCAGTATATACATCCTGTACGAATTAATATATCCACGTATTTGCAGGAATATAATGCATTATATTTGATGATTTAGAAGGCATGTTTTGTATTACTTTTCTATTACTTTTTAGATGGGAATGGTTTTCCAGTTTTCCTAGATTATTTAAAAGTTAATTTTCCATAATTAGTTTGGTCTATAATAATTTTATTTTTTGGAAATCATTAACTCTGTAACAAAACACCCCATCGGCGTGAAATGTTCCGTCAATACTTTTATTATCTATATCTACAATAAACGTCGGAATTAAGGAAAGCTGTGACTAGTTTCCATAATAGGTGAAAGACTGAAATGAAAGATAAAAGTCTGCTTCATTAATGACTTCATTAGAAAGAAGTTCATCCTTTTCAAGTGTCAGAATGCAATGGCACCAGACAGAACACAATAGACTCCCATGATTCATCTTGGACTCGCCTTTCCTACTTCTCATTTCCCTCCGAAAACGTTTATTGAAATAGGTGTATAATGAACAATTATTCACCGAAGTGGAGGTGAATAGCAAAGGTATCCCATATTTGAGTAGCCAATCAGAGCGCGCGAAAAGCACTATTCACTGGTGTGGTATACGCACGGACCCGGACAACTCAATCAGAAGTCTCATTGTCGCCGAACAATTATTATTTAAGCCGAGAGCACGCGTTTGAGCTAGTTGGAAAAAAATACGTTTTGATGATCAAATAAAACGATCCGAGCGGTTTACCGTGCTTTTACGCGTTTATTTTATAAAACATTTTTTTCCTTGTTGCCATAGAGTTAAAAACAATTCGTGAAAAACATTCTACCATGCATGCAACTCTTTTAATTACTGATAAGATACAGGGAGCAATAGAAGATATCCTATATTCATGCGGGATCTTCCTAGATTTTTCAAAAGCCTTTGACACTGTAGATCATATTATACTGATTAGGAAATTAAGTCACTATGGAATACGTGGGATTGCAAATGATTAGTTTGTCTCCTATTTACAAAATAGAAGGCAACATGACTCAATTGGTAGTGTCAAATCTGATAACCTTATTATTACTCATGGTGTCCCTCAATTCAGTGTTAGGCCCTCTTCTTATTTCTTCTGTACATTAATGATTTCAGTAACTGTTGTAACTTGTTTAATTTTCACATTTTTGCAGATGATACCAACCTATTCTGTTCAAATAATAGTCTGCTTGCACTAGAATCCCTTATCAATGAAAATTGACAAAACTAACTTCAAAAAGCTGCAAATTATGCAACCAGACTATATATTAATGATAAAGAAATTAAGCAAGGAAAATGTATCAAATACCTTGGGATTCTTGACTCACATCTCAGTTGGAAATTTCATATCTTGCACATCTCAAAGAAAATCAATTGCTGTGTTGGTATACTCTCAAAAATTCGGTATTTTGTAAGTGCTCCAGTTCTTACTCAGCTATTATTACACTTTAATATATCCTTTTATAAATTATGCTTATATTACAAAAAAAGGCAGTTAAAATTATAACCTTTTCTGATTATAATGCTCACTCAAGTCCGCCTTTCCACAGGCTAGGGCGGCACTTACATTTACTGATCTGATCCATGTAAACAACGCTTTATTTATGCATGTTGGTATATTTAGCATCATCAGCTCTATTTATTGGTATTAATTATTATAATTCCAGTTATTGTTATATACTAGCATTATTTAATATAAGTATTAGTATCTTAGTTTTACAAATTATCTATTTTAGTTCGTTAATTAATTACATTTATGTTAAGTCACGACCCCACAAGCTCCAAGCTTTAAACTTTATCGTGGATAAATAAAGGTCATTGATTGATTGATTGATCACTACCATGTAAACAGACTTCCACCTACTTTTAATGATTTCTTTAAATGAATAAACAGAGTACATCAATATAATACTAGACTGGCCTGCAAAAAATCATATTATCTTCCGAAAATAAGGACTAATTATGGCAAATTCAATATTCGTTTTCTAGGTGTCAAAGTGTGGAATACAATTCAAGAAGACTTCAAATCTAAAAGTCGCGGCTGTTTTAAGAGGCTCGTAACAGATTATATTTTAAATAACTACTTAATAGACTGATGTACTTAAACTTATGCCCACTTCCATCTTTTATGTATAATGCTTTTTGGTACGTTTGTTTTACATAAGCTTTGTGTGTATTTTATTTCCGTCCAATTTATGAGCAACTACTGTATCAATTATTCCTGCATGGCCCAGCTACTTAGCTCGATTAGCTTTTGCTATATCTAAGTAGATGTGCTATTCTTCCTTTAAACCGCACACTAGTAATTTTGTTATGTATGTATGTATGAAGAGAGTACTAATAAAGTTGTTGTTGTTGTTATAGAAACACTTGTGGAAGATCGGAAGAATCAGAAATATAGCAGTGCATGGACTCATGTTCCTTTCGCTATTTCTCATCAAAACTCCCACTCGTATTTCTATACCTCTATGGGCCTGGGAACACGGAAAATGTTTTCTATTTCTTAATTAGTAGAACACATGACTTCATACGTGGGACGACACGTACACATGAACTATGACATAATGAGCAAACTATCCACAAACATTGGCGACGATGATGCCACACGAAGACGAAGAATGCGTATTTTATACGATTTTTGGACTCTTGGAAGTTCACTCGCAATCTACACCACATGGATTATCATAACCGGTCTGAATATCTCGTTCATTATCAGCCGTACTTCTTCCAAGAATATCAGCCTCACTGACGCTAATACCCACAACAGAAGGCAGTGTCTCTCCATCATTGTACTTAGGTTCCGTATTTCGGCGTCTGCTGCGAGTCCTTGGCCTCGACCTCGGTGGGAACACTTGGCATACATACACTAGAATGAACAGACACCGCACAAGTTGAGACAATATCGCGAATAGGACCGCAACAACGACCAAACCCGGTACTATCACCAAAATGACTGCCTCGAACCACCTTAGTGATTGGACGTAAACATGATTCGGTCCCTGTGGAGTAACATTCGCTGTAATGAACGTTGCTTGTACGGTGTTAAAGACACCTAGAACGGCTAATGTAGTCAGGGAGACAGTCTCCGTTGTGTTAGCAATCACATTTTTGTATGGCTTCTTTAACAGATGATGTATGATAAAAAAGATGCATAAAATAGTGAGACATGTTAACCGTAGACTGGGTAGTGTTATGAAGGTGTAAAACACGATAAGAACAAAACGTCGACCAATTAGAACGCTTTCCCAATATAAGGCACCTGTGCCGCCTTTTTTGGAAGGGCGAAAAGGGGCTTGTAGGATATTCATTACGGCCTGCCTCTCCAGTTCCTCTTCCAGTTTGGTATCTTGCTCTTTTTTCTTACGGATGGCCCATATCGTCAGGAAGAATAAGGGGGCTGTGGACGCCAAGACGAACTGACGGACCGACAGCTGTCTTCGACTTAGTAGAATAGATCCCCAGTAAAGGACAACGACGTATGGAACAACGAAAATGACGCAGTAGACGATCAAAAGGGACTGCCACCACTGATAGCATCTGGTATTCCCATCCAAAAACAACCGTTTCTCATTGCCTATTTTGTCGCAGACCAAGAGCTTCAGGGCTGTGGAAGCGAGAGTTGCATAACCAAGAAGACTTACTTCTGTCAAAGCTGCAAGATAAGGAGCCACCGAAGGAGATGCTCTTCGTCTGATGCGAGCTACTAAGCGGTGTACTCCATAGGCAAGGAAAATAAATAGCACAACAGCAAAGAGGCCCGTCGTTTGAAATAGCTCTTTTGTAACAGCTTTGAGACCAGGAAAAGGGCAGGCCATACCTTCTCTCGATGACTTAAATTGGAAATTGAAACACCCTATTATAGGAATGACGACTTCTTTGTGTAAAATTGTGCCAGTCGAAGTTGATATTACGAGAAGAGGCGCGACTTGGTAGAAGTAGAATATGATTTTGATGAACCCGGGGTCAGAACTGGAATCTTTCATAAGGCCAGTAGTAGTTTCTTGATTTCCATACGAGGCTGATTCGTCTTTGTTCGGCCTTCTAAACCAAAACACATTCGATATTAGGAATCTAACAATAGGAGGCTTTTTTACACAGATAAAAGTGCAAACTCCAACGATTATAAACGCGATTGACCAGAACCACACATCGCCGCAGTCTGTAGTGCGCCTGCAGTCAGTATCGAACAGCGTCTCGGTGTACCCTTCTGCGCATGAGCCACAGAGAGTCCCGACTCGATTGCCATGGCAACCGTTGTAGACTCCCGATGCCTTAGTTATCGGTGGTTTACAGTATCCTAGAGGACAGTCGTGAAATTCGATTGCCGATGGGTCTCTAATACTAGGAGCACCCCAAAAGTTCGGCATGGCGATGATGTTGTCAGTACAATTACCACCATAGGGGCAAAACTTGCATTGGGACTGCACTGTTTCGCGGATATCGTGTACTTTCGCCCGATGCAAACTGTACATCCCAATTCCACACGAGAAGCATGATATTACAATTTGTTGGTCAAAACGGCGACAAAATGATTTAGACGCAGGATTACTGTTTCTTTCAGTAACAAAATGCGAATAGTCCAATACTTTGATGCCTTCACCGAGCGGGCATGCAAACGTGGATTGATTGTCAACGTCAATATAACCATTGTCCAGTAAATTCAATAAAGTTGGGTTCGTAAAGGGTAGACTCTCCATCGATGTGTTTTCAATAATCACAGGAGCGGGACTCTCGGTGGAGAGGAAAGGAGTCAAAGTAAAGAACTCAGTATTCGGTTGATTATAGGAGTCTAGTGTTTGTAGAAAAGTACTGTTTATAACATTAAGGCTACCTGAACCGCCACCAACTAAAATATGCCCACCTCGATTTGTCGCAAAATTATCTTGAAGCTCGCAATTCACAAAGGTGTTGTTACCATTTGAAATGTAAATTGCTCCGGCGTGTTTTCCCGCGTTGTTCTCGAAAGCAGTGTTCCTGAAGGTGACGATATTAAGGAAGTTATACGTAGAAAATTTCATTTTCTTGTCACGGTCCTCCCGATGGGTTATACATCCCGCATTTTGGAGCACATCGGCTGCATTGTCAATATATATAGCTCCAGCTCCACCTCCTGTATTCCAGTTATTCGTGAATCTAGAGTTCTTGATTTCAAATACACTGCCACCATTGTAACCACCAGCTATATACATTGCTGATCCTTCTTGATATTCAAATTTAGTTGTGATTTGAGATTTCTCTACAGTAATGTTGTCAAAAATCGCGATCGAGGAAGAATCGATATCGATCTTCAAGGAATGGGTATTTATATGACCGGTAAAAAGGCAGTCTTGGATGTGAATGGACGATTGGTGCGCTCCAGCAATCCACAGTCCGTGTCCATTCCGTGCAAATACGCAATCTGCAAGAGTGATGTTTGTTCCATTTTGGTGGATATCGATATTAAGAGAGCCGTTTCTGATGTCCTGGAAAACAGCACAATTGATAATAATATTCCGTACTCTGATCAAATGTATAGGAATGCTTGAAACGAATTTTGCATCTAGAATCACTAAGTCCTCAATAGAAATAAATTCCATGCGTTGGTGGGTATCCTGCGTACCTCGAAATAAAGTCCTCTCCATTCTCACAGAACAATTCTGAAAGGAAACTGGAGTTTCAATATAGTTTAAGTCTAAAAACGTAACATGCATTGATAAGTTATTCCACGATCCACTTTCACCAGAAAACACGATTCCGTTCCTGCATTTCAAATACGGGCTTGACTGCCAACCAATGAGCGAAATTGTTTTGTTGACGAATATCCGCGAAATGCGTGGTGTTGATGTCATCGAGCATGTATAAGGATTACGTATAGTTTCGGTTCCATCAACAAAGAGCCGGTCTCCCCAGTTCATCTGGGGAATCACGGCTGGTAATGACCTACAAGGAGACTGGCGCGAGCCGCATGGCAATGCTCCTTTCCCATTGGCTTTTGATGTGAACCAGTCTTTTGCCTCGCAGACGCTCCCTGCAAAAAATGTTGGGAGGCAGTTATCATTGCTTAGAACCATTGATAAATGTTAAAGAGACAGAGCTGAATTAACTAAGGCGCATGCGCAAGCTGACAAGTAAATCGTCGAGCATGCGCAGTAAGAAATGAGAAGGGCCTGGTGTCGAGAATGCCGCAAACATTATCTTGTGTCGGTCAATGTCTCGTGTTTATAGGAATTTTACCCCAGTGTTCAAAACGTAACGGCTATACTTTTCAAAATATATGTTTTTCTTAGTTTCTGGAGATGAAAACTATTATTCTTGTAATGCAAAATCATAGCCCAACATATTTTTAAATCATACCTATATAAACATATTAATCATGCCTAGATATAGCCTGCTATGCAGACGTATTTTTTCACTCTCATAAATTCGAAGAAAAAAGTAACGTCTGCTTACCCGAGCGCTTAATTAGTTTCCAATATGCACACCTCATTGTGTTATGGACCAATCAGATTTTACCTTCCATATCCTGGAAAGTGACGTAATGTTACATTTAAAAGGAATTCAGACAATACATTTGCCATTGACCAATCATAAGAGATTGTTCACTGGCACGCCAATTCACTAAAATTCTAACAATGGCTTTGATTGGGCAGAAAAATATAACAACCTGCTGACGTCGTGCTTGCATATTGGAAACTAATTAAGCGCTCGGGTAAGCAGACGTTACTTTTTTCTTCGAATTTACGAGAGTGAAAAATACGTCTGCATAGCAGGCTAGCCTAGATATAGTAGTCAAACTAAACACACAGAGCGGCTTTCGATTGAGTTTCGAACGTAATAACTGTTTACTTCGGTTTTGCGTTTGCTTAATTTTTCTATTGGCTGTGAAAAATATTTTGTAATTATCAGCAGTAGTAGCAGAGGCACCGAATTAAGCCCTATTTTTAGGGCGTATGCATTAATTAGGATGACGTCACTGACGTCACAGTCCTATTGTCTTAGGTCATGCATAAATTAATTAGGGCGTACGCCCTTTTTTAAGGCGCTATGCTAATTTTTAAGGCGCTCTCGTGAATAAAGTGAGGCGCGCTCATGAATAAAGTGCGGTAAAGTGCGGCGCTCTCATGAATAAAGTGGAATCTCATTAACTCAGAAGATTATCTATTATTTCTGTGAATGAGGTCATCGATCTATTCGGGTATGTTTGGGCAAAGCCTATTGTTTGGGGTCGTCTCTAAAACCAGGAGCGATCGGCCCTGAATACATTCGAAGTTGAATGAAAAAAGTAATAAATATCTCGCAATATCCAAACCCTTTGTAGCGTATATAGTAAGAACAAACTACTCGTGATAGGCTCTAAACTGTCTTTATTATTTTCCTTTACAGTTAATAACTCATAAGATAATTGTATACAAAATCCACTGTGACTCATTAGATCAACTCTGCTATTGTTCTTAGGGATTAGCGATAACTGAAGAGCCTATTGTTTTGAGGAAAACTCTTGAGATGTAAATCATCTCTGAAACTGAACTACATTACCATACGAATAGAAACAACCACCAAAACAAAGTTTATTCAATCTCAAAAACACCAATTTACAGTTCGTTTTCCTTATCGTCGCGGAGTTGATAACTTTCTTATTTCTCAGTTCTTGGGTTGATATAATGTACCGTGTTACAAGATTACACTGATTTATGTTTCATTGATTTTTTTTCTTGTTGACAAATGCTGCTTAACTTGGATAAGCTAACAATTAGAAGGGGAAAACAAATAGTTTGTCATTCCCAGGCTACACTCTATTCGTAAAGAATAAAACACGCGTTATCGTTGTTTTAGGTTATTTTCCAAACTAGACCGAAGAGATATTTACCATATCTGAAAGAATACCAAGACAGCCACCTGTCTATCGTTTAAAGGACTATCATGGATAACATTTTACGAAGCCGAGTTACAGAGAGTCGAAAAGCAAGATGATTTCTATCGGGTAGAAAAAGTCTTAAAAAAGCGTAAACGGAAAGGCAGGATTGAATACCTTGTCCAGTGGAAGGGGTATCCCGAGAGTTTTAATTCTTGGGTAGATGAAAGGGATATAAAATACTTGTAATTAGATAGCTGATCGTTTTAATAAATTAATAAAGAAAACCTATTTATACTATCTGAAATGAGCCATGAATTAGCTGATTGGTTATAAACTCGAACCACTTTAGGTTTTTGTAATGTTGCTTCTTGTAAATAATACTTGTGCTCCTCTGGTGATAAGGTATGTACTTGCGACAAATGATTGGAAAGTTTCACTAAATATTTTGATCCACAATTCGACACCGGACAAGTATACATAGTGTTGTTGACAACACGAAAACCCTTATTGATACCCGAGCAACACATTTAGATAGTTTTCTTTATCGATCTCATTACATCTCTTATTAACTCCCTTACAACTAAACTTATCCGAAGCTCCAAAGCAATAATAGGTTTTACTACCCGCCGCCCGTCAACGCCCACAACCCTGAACGCCCGCCGCCCGTCAATGCCCGCCTCCTCCTCCTCCTCCCTCCTCCTCCTCCCTCCACCTCCTCCCTCCTCCTCCTCCTCCTCCTCCTCCCTCCTCCTCCCTCCTCCTCCTCCTCCTCCCTCATCGCTACCCCAAAGCTTCCTTATGTTACACTTTCGGTTGGCCAGATATTTTCTATAACATAAGGAAGCTTTGGGGTAGCGATGAGGGAGGAGGAAGCTTGTACCTGGGACAGCACAGATTTAGCTTAGACGAGCTTAGACGAGTGGATCTATTAGAAATATCAAAATTTGTAACTAACTTATTATTATCTTTGCCTCGTCAAAAAAGGGTAGCCAGTTTAATTGCTTGAATAAGCTAACAGTTATTGAGGTAATTAAAGGTAGTTTGGTTGAGGATGACACGGGCTGTCCTCTTTTGTAGCTTGAACACTCTTTTGAGATTTTCCTTAGATGTACTGTTCCAGACAGAACTAGCATACATAAGGAGCGGCTTGATGGTTCCCGCATAGTACACTTCTCTCTCGCTCCTCTATGGGCAGAAATTAACGATATTATCCTGCGCTGAACTAACCCTCGTACGGCCACGAACCAATTTCGGTAAAAAGGCTTTTCGCTTTAGTGGGGCTAAGTTATGGAATGAACTGCCTGAGGATGTAAGGCAATCAACTAGTTTAAATAACTTCATTTTTAATCTTACGAAATCGAGTTATTTTAACCTTATGTAAATATTTCTTATATATGACATTCCTATTTTTCTTATTCGTCCCTGCAACATGGCTTTCATGTAAAACAGTTTCATATTTTAGTGTTTTTTATCTATGTATGTAACTGATGATTTTCCATGTATAAATAAAGATAAGTAAGTAACTTCTTGCAACCTATTCGGGATCTGACGTTCAAATCATACAAACCAACACCCCCACAGTACTGGAGTAGGGCAAATATTTAGTTAACGATGCCGAGGGCAAAATGGCGAAGGGTTATTCTTGTCGTGCATGAAAATTGTTCCCTGTTAAAACCAGTCCTTTTATAGCAATGTCACCGGTCACCATGCACTTACATCATCAGCTTTCATGTGAAAGGTCAAATCGTGAATTTTATCGAACCAGACAACTAAAATTATAAAACGACTTCGACAACAATAATTGAATCATTCATTCGTAACGTTTCCAAATGTGACTAATCGTATCCAAGAACTCGGAATGACCTACGAAAATCTAAACTAGCGTTATTTTTATATCACGGTAGAATATGAATAAGATTTTAAGTTCAAATCATACTGAAATCAACACCTCCACAGTACTTTAGTCTGACAAATTTTAGCTCCAACCGATGCCAAGGGCTTTGACCAGTTCTTAATTGTTCGAGAATGGACAGAAAATCATATTTATTCCGAATAGCTTGAGCTTTAGCTGTACCACGCGATTTAAACGTAATTTTACATTCAAAGATCGTCCGTTTGCATCCGTCTCGCCGGACTTGCATCAGTGTGGCTTCCGGTGAATCGACACTGGCCTACGACTTCACATCAATGTGAAAGAAACCATTCATTCAAATAAATGAGACTTGAGCCGTTAAATGAATATTATAAAGTACAACTTGTACAACTTATCAAACTTAATTGGACGAAATTTATGCTTCAATAGTTTACATCAGTGTCACAATCCCGGGTCACAATACTCTAAATAGTACGACATGTATGTTAACCTGCTGGGCGTATAAAATACATGTATCCTCACCTTTCCAACTTGTTTTGCAGATAAAAACAAAGAGAAGCAGCTGTGTGGTTTTGCCGAGAAATGTCCAGCAACGCATTTTGAAGATTTTCATAACTGGAGAAAGTGTTCCTGTTTCACTGTTACCGCCCCGTGCGAGGATTTGCTCTCGAGTCGGTGTAATGCAACACCATAGGTTATATCACTGTCCGCGACTTGATTTGACGTGACCCCGGCGCAGTAAATTGATTACTCAGTATTGGAGAATGTTTGCTTTAAAACTGGAGGGCAAAAAACATCTGACTTCATATATTTTAAACGCACTTATACGAGATCGTTGGTGTTATTAGCAAAACCTGTTTGTAAATGCTATTTTCCACTTCCAGTAGATTTTCGATCTTTCTGTTAAAAACAGCGTTTTGAACGGCTAGCTGTTGCCTTTCCCATGGATTCACGAGCGCAATTCATTGGTTATTGAAGTGAAATATCAGCACGTGTCTGTTTCCTGCAAAAGGCCTATATGCTCTCATGGAAACGAGGATTCTTTCAGATATCTGTGTTTAAATCTGTGTATGAAAAACTTGAACAGGAGCAACTTATTTTTAACAACGCCATGAGTTGCTCCTGTTCAAGTTTTTCATACACAGATATAAACACAGATATCTGAAACAATCCTCGTTTCCATGAGAGCTCCGTATATACAAATATTACAATAAAAACTAATAAAAAATATAAAAGTTAGTTACAGGTTCACAAACATAAAGATAATCTCACTTTAACAGACCACAGCGGGACTTAACATTGACTGGTGCATTAGCGCTTCGGCATTGTCCTATTTGCAAAGCATTGTGAAGGATCAGTAAATCGAAACTAAATACACTGGGACTTAAAGGCCATCTCCCTCTACGATCTAGACGTAGAAATGAAGGAAATTACATAGTTCACTAAAGTAATTTTCACTTCTGCTGTCAGAGGCTGTTTGAGTGAATGAGTCAGTCAGGGTCGAGTAAATGAACTGATGAAGGAAAAACTGAGCGGGGACTGAGCGACTTTATAGAGACTTGGACAGGAGAAATAAAGGTAATAACAATGAACTGTGCAATGTTTTGACTACATATCTTAGATACCGACAAAGTTTAAAACGAGCACACAAAGTTTGATTGACATGTTTAATAATCATGTTAATCCATGCGGAAAAGGGGAGAATTCAAATTTCTGCAAGATGGCGGCAGGCGCTTAGGTAGGTATCAGAAATCGTTACGCTCGTATCGGAAAAGCGCCTGTTCTGCAGGCTACGCTTAAAGTGTCTATGGAACGAATTTTTTTTTTACAGTTTTAAGGGGAAATTATTTAAAAGAACATAACTATACACAAAAATTGATGTAAAAGAAAATTGCAAATGGCAAAAAATAATTTTCCTGACCCAAAATAACTACCTTTTGCGCGACATATTCTAAGGGGGCTGGAACACATTGTGTCGTAAATACCTTTGCAGTTTGCAGTTTGAAAACAAAAGCGCGTGCAATGGTTTTTACGTCACTGGCCTAATCAGTACATGCTTCTGACTGAGCGAAATTTGTCACATGAATTTTGCCATGTTCAACTGAGCTTTTGCAGTTTTGGAGGGTAGGATATTCAGTTCTAACAACAGAAGCCGATAACTTAAACCTTGTTTCATAAAATTCAGTGAAAACAATTTTCGTTTCATAGACACTTTAACCACTGCGCCACCCCGACCTGCCGGTGATAGGACGAACTAGCGCATATATTAAATCCCAGCCGTCTCATCGCTTTGTCTTTCTAGCTCGGTTTACGCCGTTATGACTCAAGTCCTCGTAACAGCCCGAACCGGAGAGCCGTTCTCTAATTAAGCTTAAGCCCTTCCTGCCATTAACCAGCCCGGCGCTGCCCATGAGATGAAGCCAACACACACCATGCCAGAAGCCGCTCAACGAGAACCCGAGGTTCTCCTGCCGGCCGTAGCTATTCCTGGCGCAGAACTCGGAGTCCCAGCTGCTAACAACCCAGGAGTTGTGGTTAGCTTTGTTTTATTGGCTTACCTGCAGAATATAATACTCTGCCACATAAGGAATGTACGGTTAGGGTAAGGCTTTGTTAAAATGGTTGGGTAAGCTTTCTATCAGTATGAAAACAATAGAACATGAATAATTACTCGGGCTGCCTGTGGGCAGGCCCGAGTCTTAAATCGCAAGTGTTTATTATTCGTTTTATTTTCCAAGTCGAGGTATTTCGCCCCCAACCAATCAGCTCTCGCTGTTCAAGTAGTTCAAGTGCACACACTTGAACACCGCGCCGATTTGGCGCCGCATAATGTCGAAAAGGTCAACCGGAAGCCACAGACTGCGGATAGAGTTTTTACTCTATCCTGAGGACTATAGCAAAGCTGAAACGACGTGTATATAGTTTTAAAGGTACTATATTTCGGCTAGCCAAACTAGCCTTCTTCAGGTGCCTAGATGTTGTAAGTGGAGAGTTCTAAAATAGGGGCTTTACCTCGGTGTAACAACCTCACAGACTGCGTCACAAAACTCCCTTTGTTATAAACTATGAATAATTTGGGACTTAGAATATTTCACGAGCACCCGAAGCGGCACTTATAAATTTTACAAGGAATTGGGGAGCCTCTACTTGAAAAAAAATTCACAACGCTCAGCGTAGGAATCGAATCCAGGAAGCTAAGATTTATAGAACGACTGACACAATCCTACCCAAACAGTAACCGCTAGACCACGAGTGACGAGATTATTGGTGCATGCTTAACTTTCGTTAGAGCTGTTAAACGAGAATCCTCTCACGAGCGAGGAAGGCTTCGAACAGTTCCCTTTATGTAACTCTGTAATATACACCACGGACAAGACTGAATTTTTGTGAATGACGGTAATTTAGCTTTTAATTAGAGATAACCAACATGCATTTCAGTTATGAATACAGCAGATAAAGTTATGCAGAGGCACACGAATTGACCACGAATACAATTAACATGCATGTAGAAAGAACAGTAGTGAAATATAGTGGCAGCTCTATCGGCAGGATGGACAGGATACAAATTATGATATGAGATAAATATAAACATTGAGATAATCATATTTTAGTACTCGGAACCTCCAGTACAACAGAACAGCAGACTGTAAATTGTAGACGTGTGTTACATGAATAAGTAGTGTTTACAGTAAAAGGTCAATTTCTTTAATTTACTTACGAGAAAAACATATCTAATGTTCATATGATGAAAAACAAAAATATTAAATTACATAAATATACTAGGGGAGCAGAGAGCAAAAAGTCACCGCGACTGATAACTCCCCTACCCCACTCCTAATAAATAATAGGAGTGGAGTACCACCCCTCCCCTGTGACCACGCCTTAGAATGGAATGTCGGGAATGTTAAGAATGTAGAAAAAATGGTGACGCTTATGTGTTACTAGAAGTAATCATAGATTATTGAAGTGCGTTCGACATATATTTTTGTATGAGAAAGGACTGGGCTTCCTGTGGTGACACAAATTAAACACACCCTTTATGGCTACAGTGGTGTGGACTGTGTGTAAACAATTAATATCCTGATCAAAAATGTGTCTTTAAATAAATGTGAACAGTTTTGAATGTCTTGACTTATTTAAGTTATTCAAAGGGATGGACCTGTTCAGTCAAATAGGTAATCAAATGACTGGAAATCAATGTGGATTTTGAGGAAAGTTTTAACAAATTCAACAGATATAAAGCACATTGATAGTTTAACCATGTGGTATATAGCATTCAGATGACCAAGGTAGGCTCCAAAAAATTATACTGACTAATGTTGGTGATTACACTCCAGTGTAGAAGTTAAACTACATTACTCATATGTATACACTACACACCACTTCCTTCAGAGCATTCAAATTATTCTTCAAGTGAGGTCAAGGCTGCCCACAGAATATTGAGTGTCCATTGTTATTTCAGAATAATTTCTGATCAATGTTGGTAGATCTTTGTACCTGTAAGCTTATAGCGATACTTGCTGCACGTCATCCATCGTCATTAATGTGCCAACTAGAGATCTATTGGTTCCCGACACAAAGCGGCCTTTTGAAATCGCTACATATGTCAACATATGAATGCACACATGATCTTTGCCATTGTAGATTAGAGTACATGCACGTACACAGCAATAGAGTACTTTAAATTTCCCTCACCTTGTGTTGATATTGTTACTAGAAGTTCCTTGACTTATCCAACTCCAAGTGTGATAATTTATAGATTAACCCTTAATTTGCCTGAATGGAGTGTTGATACGCACACACGTGTACGTACTACGTAGTGTTTAAAAAGCTAAATCTTCACAACTCACACAAGACAGTCTGTCGAATATTTCTCTTCAGGTATGATAATATTTATAGTATCTTGATGTTTGTAGTTTTCGTATCTGTACAGCGAGCAAGCCAGCGCCAACGGAATATTCAATCGCAGATTCACTCGGTTTGTCGATAGTTCAGCACAAATTACGTCCCGGATTACGTCTTCGACCGTGCCGACAAAACAGACCATGGCATGGTTGGCTTAATATAGTTGTGACATCAAACTTTGCCAATGCTCCAGAAGTAGTACGCACTTTCTTCGGGCATTGATAAATCCTACTACTTGCGAACTTTTTAAACATCATCGCATTTGAATGGCGAAAACAAGACAAAGAGACCATGCACCGAACGAGGAGAGCATCGTGTAGTTACTAGTTTCCCGGCCGATATAATATATGCGAAAAGGTGAACAAGACAAACAAAAATCTCGATTTATTTCGCCTGTGAATTAAACACAGGTAACCCACACATGACCACAGGGAGTCCACTGCAAGATTAGGATGCGTTCTCCTTCGTCGAACGCAAATACATACATTCCTGAAGTGACAGGATGTTCTACGTGAAATTTGGAGTTTTCAACGTTGTTTTTGCAGAGAACAGTAAAAATAATAGGTGGTTGCTTCCACTTTCACGTACAGTCATTGTATTTTGTAATTAATCACATGCAGGAGCCCATTACCAGGAGCGTACTATGTGATGGGTAGCGCCCATAGCACAGTAGACGATGTGGCTATTTATAGTCGCGAAGTTCTGGTAGGCGATTACGTTGTCTTTTGTTCTCTTGCGCTTTAGTATTTTTAGCAGTTTGAACCGTGTTAATTACAATTTTTCAGTACATCCTGATTGGTTAAAAGTGACGGCCTTTGTTTCTTCTCGCGGGAAACACAAAGCTAACAAGAGGCCCTGAGTGGCCTGAACTCGGGCCATCTAGGCCTAGGTATTAATACATAAATTTCTAGCATATTTTGTCATACATGGTTTGTGCTAGGGGAGCCAGAGAATAATTAATTAATTACTAATTAATAATTACTGATGCTCTTGTGATAATTTATATAAAAAAGGGTCGGTCAGGGGCTTGGAAATGATAGAGCCATAATACATACACAACACACATACATACATGCTGTACATTTTTGCCACAATTTCTTTCAATTATGATGTTTAATATAATTTTCTTTTCAATAATAGTTCCTTGAGGTCTTTAGAATTATAAAAACTTGGTATGGGTGTTGTTGATTGAAGTGCAATGGTTAAAATTTGAGTAGTAATTCCACATACATGTAATGTTGCTATTCCTTGTGAATATTTAGGGAATGTATCATTCTACATGTGAAATAAAGTCATCTATCTAGATTTGTTTGATTTTCGAGTAATCAATAATGAACAAGAGGAGATGGCTGAAATTCAGGCTAAATTCTCAATACAATAATTATTTTTGATTGGGGTCGTAAACCATTTTCAAATATTAGTGAGCACTGTACTAGTGTTCATTTTCTACATCTTGTAGGAGACTGAAACTTACATGTATAATGGCAGGTCACAAAGACACATGTGATTTTCACTCGTTTTTTTCTATCATTGGGGTCGCAGCAAGATTAATTTTCATTCCCAAATAATTCTTAAAAGTACTTGTACTCCTGACCAAGTGAAAGTGCAGATGCTGACCTGGAACGGTCAGATCCAAGAACTGATAACTGAACTGAGGAATCGGGCCATTTACTACTATATTTGATGCCATTACTAACAACAACAACAATAATACCATTTATTTTCTCATAAGTTGATGGAAATGTATAGTAACAAGGTATAATAAGAAATACAATTATGAGAAGGTGGGTCCTTAATATGCTAATGAGTGATATGTCACCACAAAAGCATGCTGGTAGAGACAAATTACCTATTTTAAAATTCTAACTTGTCAGTGATTTTACAACAACAACAAAATCTAAATTAGAAAATAGCTTAATTCACAAGCACAAAGAAATCCAGCAAATGTCAGTGATGACACCACATCAGACCCATTCGAAAAATGGCGTCCAATTTAAAAAGCTATTGTCCTGGTAACGTGAACACAAGGCTAGTCAGTCCACACAAAAGCTTTTGACCATGTAAGCAAGGCTAGTCAGTCCTAAACAATAGTTAATTAAATTGGACGCCATTTTTCGTATGGGTCTATTAGCATCTGGAAATATAAACCTTTATATCTCGTAGATGCAACACCCAAATCAAGAAATATTCTACTATTTTGGAATATCCACTTCATGTACAATCAATATCAAATAACTAATTTGGGCTTAATTTATGCACTTTAAGCCTGGAGCCCTTTGGACCCTATGCATATATTAGACATATAATGCACTTTAAGCCAGGACCACCTCAGATAGAAAACATTGCAAATAAAATCTCTGAATTTCTAATGAAACCTGAAACAACCATAGGGGCTGATCAAAGTCAGGGCCTTGCTAAACTACAGATCAAATTGGGAATGGATAGAATGTTGGTTTTTGTGGAGCCTGGGAGGACAACCAGAGAAAAACCCTAGGAGCAAAGGTGAGATACCGACAAACTCAACTCACATTTGGTGCTGCAATCGGCAATCTAACCCATGCCACAGAGGTGAGAGGCGAGGCACTTAACCATTGCGCCATGTCAGCTCCCCGAGAGGGGGACTCCCCATAAAAATAGACGGGGTGCTCAACGTGAGAAATGAAATTCACCCCTAAACGATAGCAATATGGGCGTGGCTCACAAAAATTTTACCCCTAAAAGATAGCACTCCAAAAGACAAATCTGTGCAAACTAAAGGAAATAAGAGACAAAGCTCTGCCCCATAACCTCGTCTTTAATATTCGGATGGATCAAACTCTATATCGAAGCCGTAAATACCGATTGAACTTGTGGGGTCTCATGCTCGAGGATCCAGCGCTATTTTTTCTCGGCCACAAAAAATTTGGGTCTCGGAGACCCCTAAAAGATAGCAGACCTTTGGAAGACCCCTAAGAGATAGCACTGCTAACGATTTTAACCCCTAAAAGATAGGTCGAGCACCCCCGTCTATTTTGATGGGGAGTCCCCCCCCCCCCCCCCCCCCCGGGCCAGCTCCCCATGTGCCACCCCAACTCCCCATTGTAATTAAGTAGTACTGTATACTTTAGAATTTAGGAATAAGAGAAGAGAGAAGTTGAAACTGATTCAAATAAATATTATTACAAAGAGTAGCAGCAATCATGTGAATAGAACGAAGTCATTAGAGAAAATGTCAGAAAAGTTGTAAAATTCATAAATATTTTTCAGTCAATTTTAGTATATAGTTTTTGCTTGAAAAAATATTCATTTTTTAAATTTTATTTCTTGTGCCAGTTTTTTAAACATACTTTTAACTGAAACGAATATTAAATAACAACACTGCAAATCTGGTAAGTGTTGCCATTATTTAATCGTCAAGCCACGTGCGTTTAGAAGCGCCAGACACTTTCGTAAACATATATTCTAAAATGTTAGAAATTTCCATTCAAAGCCCGTATAACTCCAGTCAGCCCTAGAAAAACTCAACATTTTTTCCATTTCCGTCAAAGAAACCTTCGGATTCAGCAACATAATGGCTACGAATGGGACAAAACTTCGCTCACGTTTTGGTCGTGACTCGTGGTGCATGGTGTTTAGGGACTTGAAAACTCGTAGGTGCTTTTTGTAGAATGTTACTTTCATTTCATCCCGCAACATCACTACAGATCGAAAGCTCCTACGTAGGTACCTTCATAAAATGTTTCCGAGCTTTCTCTTTACGGAAAATTAAATATTTATGTACTTGTACTCACGGATCTTGTCTGGCTGGCTAGCTAGCTTTCGACCCCCGCGTATTACAATCATCGAAACTGCTCTCACAAATTTTAGGGTGTTATAATCACTTGCTGTCACAATCCGTAGGAGAATCAATTGCACAGAATTCCGAATGAAGAAAAACGATGAAAGATTGAACGATTTATCCACAACAACAACTCATCCAGTGGTCCTTGGCCTTGGGAGAAAAAAATCACGTCCTGCAGACTGCAGTTGACGTAACGAAGGCAATGTAAAAAAAAAACGCGAGCTGATTGGTTGACGGCCCCGGAAGTCGATAAAATGTCACATGGCCGCCACGTTAACAGTGCAATCGGATTGGTTTGGCGGTTGGCGGCGACTTCCGGATCGACACAAAAAATATGAAAGACTTGCGAAACTTGACTCGGGCGGCCAAAGGCCTGGCCCGAGTAAAAATAGCTACATCATCTGTTCTGCTGTTGGACAGACCTAATCTGCGAGATGCACGCTCCTAGTAATGGGCAACTGAATTAATACTATTTTTTGACGCCCTCTTAGACGTTGCCGTCGACAAAAACTTTCAACAATCGAGGATTAACTTAACATAGACGAACAAATATATACACTTCTAAAGTAGCGAGCAGAGCCTTCTTCAGCTCCATGAAAAGCGAGAAGATAAGAAGGCTCTGCAGCATTCGTCAATGTTTTTCTCGTACCAGACTTGGCCGCCATCAAAGATCGCCAAATCACGTGACAAGATACTCCCCAGAATCTGGGAGTATTTGATCACGTGATCCTGCCTTTACCATGGTCTTCTCTCGTAGCAACCTCGTTCCCAGGGGTCTTTACGCGCCTAATCCAAGATGGCGTCGAAAGTACCCCTGGTACAGGCTGGTGCGGGGATTCGGCCACTGATTGACTAGACGATTCGCGCGCGCTGCTTGGAGAATTTTGAATAGCGCGTGCATTTTTGATTTGAAAATAAACTGATGTCGTCGTCTTTCGCATTGCGCGTTCAAAATTCGTTGAAAACAGCAACAAATTCATCAGAACTTAGCGTTTTTGCCTTTTTAATACTCACTTCGCAACTGGGTACAAGTATAACAATGTACGGTTGGAATTCATTGAGATCACACTTCAACCGATAACCGTTCTTCAGCGATGATGAATCCAAGATGGCGGATGTTGTTCCAACTACCAGGGGTACTAGAGTTCCTTAGGAGAGGAATCGCTCACTTAATTAATTCATGAAATGACCATATAAACTAACATAAATTAGCAGTGGTTTTAAAATGTACAATTTTGACAGCATTTGAGCGTCGATGGTTGTTTAGTGTAGTGGTTGCGACGTTTGCTTCACGAGTAGTCGGCAGCGGGGTTCGAGTTCCAGAAAATCTCTCAAATTGTTTTTACCTCACCATTTTCTTGAGAAGTTTTTCTTGAGAACCCCAGCTCTAGGTGAGCAAGTTCTTGTTTACTGACCGGTTAGTTATTTTTTTATTTTTCAGGATAGGATTTTAGTTAATTAGTTTATATTGTCATTTCATGAATAAATTAAGTGAGCGATTCCTCTCCTAAGGAGCTCGTCAGGGGTACTTTCGACGCCATCTTTGATTAGGCGCGTAAAGACCACTGGGAACGAGGTTACTCTCGGAGTAGCCGCCATCTTGGATCTGACCGAGAAGACACTGGAGACGAGGTTGGCCTTTGTCTGCCATTGTTGCAGTGGGCTCAGTTTAAAACAAAATTTAGCCGGGCGCTGATAAACCGGTTTTAACAGGCTTGACAAGCCTAGAATCTTGGTGAAAACTACAGTGCCTCCGCTTTTCTTCTCTCTTTTCGTGGAGTCGAAGAAGGCTCTGTTTGCAGGGTAGTTTCGTTGCGACCGAGATATTGCGAGTCCAAAAGTCTACTCGAGTTGGAAGCTCACAATATCGGGTTTCATATCTTCAGTATTGATCACGTTTTTAGTATATTTTGTTCCTTCTTAGTGGCTTTTACCTCGACTATTTTTAATCGAAAAACTCATCGATATAAAAATATATCGGTACAAGCTCATTGAATTGAAACCATGTTTCTTGGTTAGCTTTATGTTATAAGAGTTTTCCGATATTGCAGATCGAATACCTTATTCACAGGCGTGCTAATTTGGGAGATCAGCTAACTGCATGGGATCTCTGTTAAACATGGAAATAATTAACCAGTCATCTCGAAGAGCACCTACAGCTAATAAATCAACATTTTTTTAGAAGTTTTAATAATATAAGATGAAATTCCGAAAATATATAGAGGATGAGATTTATAGACTTTTTATGGGATTTTGCAGTCATGCGTACACGTAATTTGTATAATTTTTAAGGAGAAATAACTATTTCCTCTAAAATAGGATGTTGATGTAAGTAAACTGTTTAAGTTGGAAAATGAAATGATATTTCTCTGCGTAGTAAGACTTTTTAGAATCTGAAAAATCAACTAAAAAATCCAATACAAAGTCTATAAATCCAACCTTAATATATTTTCGGGATTTCATCCTAAACTATTAAAACTTCCAACATTACTGATTTATAGGTGCTCTTTGAGATGACAGTGGTTATTTTATGTTAGAGATCCCAGTTTGCTGATCTCAAAAATAAGCACGTGTGAATGTATCAACGTACCAGGAACTGAAACAGTTGAGCAAGCTACTGTACCAGGGCTAGATAAGAACGTACATATATATCATTAATGACAGGAGCCATTACCCGGAGCGTCCATCTGTCATACATTCGTGATGCAGCGTTTTTCCAGACCGGGTTATTTTTTACATTTCACATCTCGTTGTTCGCTTCCATCGCGGAATGTTGTCAACAAAAGATGCCTCGTTAGCTTCACTGGTTTGGTCAACCAACATGGCTGCAAACATCATTAATCACTTGAATTAAAATTACGCTTGTGAGTAGCTAGCGGATCCAAACTCGCGGGAAACGTTCTAAAAATAACCCGGTCTGTAAACACACTGCATCACAGACGTATATAGTATTGGAGATGGACGCTCCGGGTAATGAGCTCCTGTTAATGATTGATTTTATTGATAAGACAGTACTTCTAAACGTTTTTTGCAGAACGACTGTGGAATACGGAGAATGAGGTGAAAATAATTCAAGCCCTAGTTAATCAAAAACGTCCCCGGACACTTTTGAGATATATAGTGTGACGTCATCATTTTAACTTTTGAGATATATAGTGTGACGTCATCATTTTAAGAATGTCACAATATAGTTCAGGGAACCACCTAGTCAGATAGTGGATACTTCAATTAGGGTATGTGCACTGCTACAAGCAGAGATAATGAGATTTTAATATCAAATTTTGCCATACAAAGTCCGTCATTTTTCACTGGTTCCAATTCGTTTGGACTGTGAAAAATAAGATTTTGTATGGGGATCGATATTTCTGCAATATGTCCATACCGCAATCACTTTTTCAGTCTCAAATGTTTAGCAAGGCTTCATTTTAACTAGGACTTTCTGAAACACTGGTTTAGGTAAAACAATCCAATGTGACGTCATCACTTTAGAACTCTATTAAAAATGAGTAAAAAAGACCTCAAGCATTTCTCCCCGTGTGTTGACTTTGAATGTGTTTCTGTAAGGACGTGAACCACCGATAACCTTTGCCACAGTTAGTGCAAATGAAAGGTTTTTCATCTGAATGGATGAGAATATGCCTTGCTAGATGATCCGGTCGACTCAGTTCCTTCCCGCAATAACTACACTTGTAGTCCTTGGTTTTGCCGTGAATTGCACGATGTCTCAGGTAATTCGTTTGATCTTTGAATGACTTCTCACAGACATCGCACACAAACTTGAAGGAACTATCACTGTCATGAGCTTTCAAATGACCAATAAGCAGGATAGGACTCACAAATTTATCATCGCAATGACAACACGCATAGCCCGTGCCCACGTGTTCTAGACGATGCACCCTAAGCTGTTTCATCATAGAGAATGTCTTGTTACAGTCCGTACACTGGTGAGAATTCGCCTCTTTGCTATGTGTATTCTTGACGTGGCTTCTCAAACCAGAGCCATATGCATATGTCATGTCACAGAGTTTACAATGGTACGGCTTCTCGTCTGTGTGAGATCGCATGTGTTCATCGAGAACACTCTTCCACCGAAAACCTTTCTCACAACAGGTACATTTAAATGGTTTCTCATTGGAATGTACCTTCATGTGGTTTTGAAGATTGTTGCCAGTGTTATATGTCTTGCTGCACATAGTACATCCATATTCTCGCTTATTATCGTGGTATTTCAAGTGGTTATTTAAGCCCGTAGAAGTTGCAAAACGCTTTTCGCAATACTTGCAGTGATGTGGTTTCTCCCCTGTGTGCAGTCTCTGGTGTTTCCTAAGAGATTCTTTTTGTTTGAACATCTTACTGCAAGTTCCGCACGAAAATGTCCCTTTGTCGGAATGCGTAAACGAATGTCTTTGTAACTGACCTTTCTGGATAAAGGCTTTTTCGCACTGGTTGCATTTAAATGGTCTTTCTCCGGTATGCCGTCTTCTGTGGATAACTAAAAGCGAGCACGCTGCAAATGCCTCACCACAAACTTCACAAGCGTGAGGCCTTTGTTTTTCATGGATATGACGACGGTGCTTGTTCAAGCCTCCTTGCGTCGAAAAATCCGTCCTACATATGCTGCATTTATAATGTTTTAAACCAGAGTGGATCTTCTCGTGGATATATCGTACAGACGGTGTTTTGAATGGTTTGTCGCAATGACTGCACTTGAATGGTCTTTCGTTGGTATGCATTCGCGCGTGGTTAAGAAGAAAGGCTGCAGTTAAGAATTCCTTTTCACAAGTATTGCACTTGTACGGTTTTATCCCAGAATGCTTTTTACAATGGGTCCCCATCAGTTTCTTATTCTTAGACGTTTTGCCACATTCGCTACATCCATAGATCTTTTTTTCGGCTGAAGTTGGCAGCTGATTTGCATCCTTGGCAGCTCCTTCCTCGATATCCATACCATCGTTGGCTTTTTCCAAAAGGTAAGCGTTTCCAAAAATAACTGTTTTGTGTATTTTAAGATGTCTTGTGAGAGCCTCCATGCGACGAAACGTCTTGGCACAAAGAGAGCACTTATACAGTTTCAAATCAACATCAATTGTTCTTATCTCTCCTATATTATCTGTAGTCGGTTGTTGTCCTGCGACAGAGTGCAGTGATTGAACGTCGCACAGAGATTGTTCTGCTTCGATGTCAGGTAATTGCAAGCTCTTTTCAACATCTGTTTTACCGCAAGCCATCATGTCCGCATTGAAAACCGAATGCTGACTTAAAACCTGTTGATTTAGCACTACACTATTTCCATTTAAATTCAAAGATCCCACCAGTTCACGGCGAAAACTTTCAACTTTTGCTATTTTCACATCAAGGAGGCCGTTACGTACAATTGAATCCTCTCCCATCCCTGTAGGGCTTGCTCTATTTCTATTTTCAGCTACGTTCAAGGATTCCAGTTTGCAAGAAGTATGTTCCCCCTTAATGCAACAAGAGCTTAAGTTCCTTTCATCAGGTGTTGTTTTTTTGCTGATACATGTACTAATTCCTGGAACATCCAACTCTTTTCCTGCTGCCTGATCACAAGTGACATGAAAGCTGGGTTCAATTTTCACTGCTATCCTTTCAGAACCATTTAACTTGGGCGTAGCAAGGCAGTTTCCAGTTTCCTGTATTTCTTGTATTACTTCTCCAAGACTGAGACTGCCACGTGTGTCATGAAACGAAGCCTCTTGTTCAGTTGCTAATTGGTTGGATACTGTATGATGCTGATTCGCAAATCTCTTCTCACCAGTGGCGGCATTGTAATAGTACAGGATCTCACCAGACTTACAGTGCTTTACATACCACTTACTGTCAGCACCTTCCATTTCACACATAAACCTGATAAATAGATTTGCAGAATATTGATCATTTCCCCTCCCTAAACAAATTAAAGTGCGAGCCACTCAGACAACGAGAACTAACCATAGTGTAGAACGAAAACAAAGCATTGCAACTTATATGGTTTATATATACTTGAGCCAATCAGTGTCGATTACAAGACAATAACATTTAAACTTGCTCGAACTTCTATCTGGTAAAGACGAATTTTGTCGACTAGTTATGAAATCATAGTATTCGAATTGCATGGATATGCTAGGATCCATACTTGGGAATGCTATATTTTCGTTTTGCAATGTGTTTAGTTCCCGTTGTCTTGGTTACTGAAGTCACACTGTAAACTAATAATGTAACCGGCCCAGTGAACACACAAAGCAAAGCTTGATTTGATAAAATTAGAATTGTTTTAAATTCCGCTCACTCTACGTGAAGTACGTGTATCTACATATATATGGTGTGTTCCTTTGGAGCAATCCAAATCCAAATTTGAAAATCCCGAAATGGATAATTTTGACAGAATACGAATTTTTGTTTCATTGAACCAATTTATAATAGTCATTGCATTCAGCAATCTCTACAGGTTTCTACCCACGTTGCACGAAAGGAACTCCTCGTTGTACGAAAGGAACTCCTCGTTGCACGAAAGGAACTCCTCGTTGTACGAAAGGAAGTACTGGTAAATTTGTGCGCTTTCCTTTTCAGTCACTGAAAATATTTGAAAATGGGCATACGCTTTGATGGGAGAACCATATCTCCGAGTTTGGAATCGAGTCCGAGTTAGATTCCCAGTTATTAATTTACCCGAGTTATTTTTGAATTATTCAGAATGGGACTTTTGCAGCGGGATAAAATCAGATGGTTGTACTGGATGACAGAAATGTCATTTATTTGAAGGCACTTGTACATGTACGTGTTCCGGCGGTAGTGTTATTAGCAAAACAGTCGGGGTTCCCTTTAAAAGCATTTCCCATAGGATCACGAGCGTCATTCCTTGGTGTATGATATATCACCACGTTACTGTTTCCTGTAAAAGACATCAGGTCGTACTTCCCTGGTTGTACAACACGGTTTCTTTCGTATTTTATAGCCGATGAGACGTGTACAGGCCCTAAAATGATCCTGGCTGTAAAATGATCCCCAAACCAGACGTAGAATAATTTTCAGGCCAACGAGCTGGCTGTCCAGTGAATTTTCGAATAACTAAACAAAACGAATTCAAAACTCAGTTGATGTAACGCTAAATTAATACGAGCGAGTTTGGTAGGATTGTCCATAAATAAAACAAAACTTTCATAAAAATTCATCAGGGAACCAGAGCTGTGAAATAGTGGTCTCCATATTAATCAAATGTATATTGAAATGAAGGGGGTGCTCAGCTCTCCTTTCAGGGATAAAATTAGACTGCGAACAGTCCCTCCTTTTCCCTCCATTGATAGTAATTTGCGAGCGGAGCGAGCGAACAGAAATGTTCGCTCGCTCCGCTCGCAAATTACTATCAATGGAGGGAAAAGGAGGGACTGTTCGCAGTCTAGGATAAAATTTGTTGTCTCTGTATCTTTTAGGGTATCCTGTTCCAAGCGCATATCCAGGAAAACGTGACCGCTGAAGGCCCCATGCCGAGGGCCCGATATCTAGGGGTTTTAGATTTGTCTCCCGGTTAGCTCAGTGGTTAAAGTGCCACTCGATCAAATTTTGACATATCAATGTTTTTGTATATTCATAAAGTAGAGTTGATGTATTATTACCAGTTCAAATCGTTTTACAATACGACGACAGGAAGCCTTATTATTTGAACTCCGAATATTGAATCTAAACGTCCTCCATTACTGGAGGCCGTTCCCTTTGTTCAGCTTTATACAAAGGGTTATTCTGCGGAAGTGATGTCATACACTCAACGCTCGCCTGCACAACACAACGCCTTGGAGGCATATTTCTACTAAAAACGTCTTCACGTACACAAGAAGAAAGTTATATTTATCTTTGCGAGGTTTAGTACTTTTTTATGCATACTACCGCGCGACATGGTTGTTGTGTTAAGTGTATGACATAACTTCCGCTGAATAATGAGGACGGCTTCCATTTTACCGGTAAACTCTCCTAAAATTTTGTGATTTAACTTGCGCATTTGGATTTTTTTTTTTACTATTTCGGATATTTCTAACACTAATTGACCGATTGACACTGAAAAAGTGGCAAATCGAAATGGTAATTTTTGTCGTAGTGGCACTTTAAGCTCCGGTATGTCGTGCGGGAGGTTGCAGGTTCAAACCCCGGACGGACCGCCAACACTCAGGGTCTTAAAAGTGCTGCCTTTGTGAAACAATCTCGTTCTCGTTGAAATCAGAGCGTTGCAAATGCCCTACCGTGGGGTCAGCTATTTTGACTCAACCTTTCACGAGCTCAATTAATTCATCAACGAAGTATTATATCAGCACGTGACTGTTGGAAAGACAAAATGCTACTTTCGGGAAGGGACGAGCTAAACGTATCAATGTTCTTGAAAAATTGGTTTGGACGTTCGTGTACAGAAACTCGCGTCCATTGGTGCGTAAAGACAAAAGACGGAACGCGAGATTCAACTTTTTTCCGGATTAGTTGACATTCCTACCATCGACTGAACTTTCCGCAAGCCAATAGGATTACACATTATAATTACAAAATCTAGAACGATAAAGTTACAAGACCAGCTGAATCTTTGAGGAACAATTTTTGTTCTGGTCACAAGTACACTCAAAACACCCAGTGTCATGTCAGTCTTTAGATTTTATATTTCCTTCTTAATTAAAAGCAACCGCTAACACGCAGACCTTTAACCTAAAATATCAAGCGAAACCTGTAAAAGACTACAAAGATGTTTTGCGCTCAAAACACAAATCTTAATTACATGTCAGTCTATTGTTAGCGAATCTGCTTTGTTCTCAGGATTATCGTTTATTAGCGATTTGGGCTTCTTGGAGATCCGAAAAGGAAAAGAAGCCCAAATCACTAATAAACAACAAAGGACAACAGATTCTGAATTTCTAACGGGACCTGAAACAACCATAGGGCTGATCAATGTCAGGACTCCGTGGTCGAACATAGAAAACTCGCATGACTTGTTCAAATTATTACATTTTCCTTGCCAAAAAAAATTGGCCAAAAATTCATCGGCTGCAAAACGACGAACCCGGCTTTCCGTCCGTTATCCAACTGCATGTTATATAAACTCGGAACGGGTTTCAAGTTGACGTCAAACTCGAGTCTATTGACTCCCACACTTTGACCCACGCTTTGATACATTTAATGTTAAATATAATTAATGATATACTTTTCTTCCGTTTAATAGAGGCGGCTGAAAATCGAGAATTTAATATTAAAGTGAAAGAATTATTGGGTTGCACATGACGTCCGGCGGCCATGTTGGAGGAACATTAACAAAAGATTCCTCGTTAGTGTCTTTTGTTCCGTCCTACAACATGCTGCCGCGTCTTTGTCTTTTGAATCTCCAGGGATTGATTGCAACCCAGTGATACATGTATTAAAATGAGCATCTTCTCCCATGGCCATGACGCGGCAAACAATCTTAGGACAATAACTGATCCTTTCGATAAATTTCTCGCAGATGTTCGTTCCTTTGGACTCTAATTGATCTCAGTGACATTGGTCTTGAATGGATCTGAAATCCAGCTAATGGACTATGTTAAAACACTTCGGGTACAGGAGCACAGAATTTGTAAAACAAAGACGACAACAGCTCAAAACAATAAACAGCAGGGTACAAAGAAACCTAACATGCGTCTGGTAGTGGTACACGGATTTGGATATTCTCTCAGAGGAACATCTATGCGCTTGGTTCACAAGCTTAGATTTTGATCGAAGACACGATAAAGTTCACGAGCTTTTTCGTTGGTCACTTAGTTTCTCTTCAAATATAAACTCTAGTACGCTAATGTCATACTGATACATTTTCACAAGCCACCACAAGTGCTTTTCCGGAATCCCACGTGTTCAAAGTCAAAAAGTTTTTGATTTTGTTGTAAAATATGTGATTGTCAATCACAGCCCCGGTATCTTCGTGCACATATAATAATCTTATGACCTACCTGAAGTGATGGAGTTTATGTATAAAGTTAGTGGCTGGGATAAAACCGGTAAACTACAGAGTACAGTCTGCACTCTGCTCCTCTCCTCGAATTTACCAGTCTCTCTCCTATTGTTTCCACTCCCACAACCCACTGCGGTCCCACAACGCATTATATATTGCATAAAAACTACATCCTACAATATAAAGTGGAAGAGTTTGAAAATTGCTATTTAATTTTTTGAGAATTGCTGGTACCACAGCTTTTCCTAGGGCACTGGTATATTTTTAGAAAATGAAAAAACAGGGTTATCAGCTTAACACTTTTCACCCATAACTCATTGCGGTCCCAGTCACTTCCCGCCATCCAAGATGGCGTCCATTCTGGATCAGTACGAGCTTGCTTCATGTGGCGGAGCAGACAGCTTGAACCCGTTTCTTGGACCCGATTCAACAGAACCAGTGAGTACTTATCTGATTTTACACTCCTACGTTATTTATTATTTGATACCTGGCTTAACAAATGCCTCACAGCCTCATGTATGCAAATGCCTCGCAGAGGAACTCCTCTAAGGCTCTAGATCTATTGGTGTGATATAACCAATGGCAATGAGGTATAATTTAATTACCATGATTATTTATCAGCACCCCCCACCAACTTCTTCAACAGATTTCAACTGGGTTCATAGAAGTCAAGGGTGAAGATGAAGTCCCAATTTTTAGAAGACAAAAGATCAACTTCAGGTTAAAAGCCCGGGGTTAAAAGTACATTTAGCTTATTTGTAAAATTTTATCTTAAAATTTCATATATGCTATGCAGTCTTCATCAGTTTATGTGCTACTACATGTATGATGTACTGGCCATCTAGTAGGCATATAAAATGTATAACACCAAGCAACAACACTTTGTCTTTTGCGATACTTACTGTTTGTAAACACTGACATCATGTATATATTTGCATATATAATGTGGTTGGCAAAAAAAAACGCGTGTTTGTATGACTTGTATGGCATCTAGCGATTTGGGCCTCACGAAATACATCTAAAGTCTCAATTCTGCTTCCATATCCTAATTCTTTTATAAGACTATAATAAGTTAAGAGCATAATATTATAAGCTTCGATGAAAGGGCTTGCTTGCATTTTGGAAGAACAAGAAAGTAATTTGGCGATGAATAAGCACCGACCTATGATATTTTATAAGCAACTGACTGCATTCACGCTTCCTTTCTGCCAACCACAGAATACAACAAATGTGGCATGACTGGCCTGTGTGATGTCACAGTAAGTATCGCTACACATGCAAGTACATGTTATTTAGGGCTTTCGTTAGATTTTGGAGAAAGTGACATACTTTGTAGGTATCTCTATATTGTAGGTATCTCTCTATATCTCTATGACAGACAGCTAGGTAAGGTTGCTATATAGCATACATGTAAATGTACTTACCAACATTGCAGATTTCCAATGTGGGACAGTTCAAAATCCCCTCCCCCATAGCAAAATTACTTGTAAAAATGAAAATTCTGATATGAAGAAAATTCAGGACAAATACAGGACATTTTGAAGGAAATTCCAAAACTGCGGACATTTTGTGGTCATATGGGACAGCGGGACAATCGGCTAAAATGTGGGACTGTACATGTCCTGCACAAATTTATCTAGTAAATGCATGTACATGTACATGTACATCGTATGTTATGTATCACACCTGTGGCTGGTGTACTCTGTTTGACTGTCAAATCAACCTGCATGTTACCCCTTTGGCCACAATAATGTTCATTTTGATTATGTTTTAACATTGTGGCAGGCCACCAAGCAATATGGTAGACCTGGTTGTCAGTAACAACACAGTGGTCATTGCACTGAGTACCAATATGATCATGAGGATTGACTTGGCAAACACCAGTGAGATTGACCGTAAGTGAAACAAGCAAGTTTTGTAGTCTCACGGACGAGCTGGAATGATCACTCAATGGAGACTAAAAAGGGGGAATTATTTTCTGTTAGTGAATTTTCCCACACAACCCTAAATTGAGTGCTCATTCCAGCTCATCCACGAGAATGTGAAACTTGCCTGTTGGAGTGACAGCTGGGGTTCACTTTACATTTCTGGTGTTTGGAGGAGGCTGCTACCCTTATAATTCCCTAATAGGAGGCAGAGTGGCCAAGGGTTAAAATGGCAGACTCGTAATCCAGGGACCCTGAGTTTGATTCCCCGTTATTTCGACCACGTTTGTAAATAACCAGTCAATTTGCCTCCTCGTCGACTGGGATTCTTATTCTCTTAGTTTAAACATGGCCACATCAGCTTATGCTGCAGTTAAATGGACCGTGTATAAATAAGTGCTGCTATTATTATTATTATGTCTTTTTTATGACAATACAAATGCAATAATGACAAAATCTTTATTTAAATATGATTCATTTAAATGCAGCACAATAATATTGCTGATGTCATGTAATTCATTTCTGTCAGTGGTAATCATAAGGAATCAAAAGATTCTGCTAAATAAAAATAATTTATATAAAATAAACAAATAAATTGAAATAAAATGCATAATTATTATGGTGTGAGAGTCTGGGAACTACATGTGTAACTGCTGCTTGTGGTTAAAGTGCCCCTCAACCCTTTTGCAATTTTTATATATATGAAACTTTGAAAGGTTTTGAGTACTTCTGCGAAGAAATTCTTGGCTTACAGAGAATACACTATGTTCTAGGCTTGTTTGAAATGGTGAAAATGTGATCTCTCCTGACCCATTACCGTGTAAGAAAAAGCCTGGGTCGATTCCTCATCTTACGTCACCTCATTAATGCATTATTGTCCATGACACCTTTCTATCACAACAGCATCGATATATAGAGAATATACACAGTCTGTGAGATTTTAGTAAAGAAAACAGCTATTTTAGACAAAATGCTAAATATTTATTCAAGTTATTGCAAAGTCGAATTAATTGGATGACGTAAGATAGGGAATCGACCCAGTCTTTTTCTTACCAGGTCATGGGTCAGGAGAGGTCACATTTTCACCATTTCAAACAAGCCTAGAACATAGAGTATTCTCTGTAAGCCACAAATTTCTTCGCAGAAGTATTCAAAGCCTTTCAAAGTTTCATATATATAAATATTGCAAAAGGGTTTAGGGGCACTTTAAGTTTCCTAATGCCAAACATTTTGTAAGTATGTACTTGTAATACTAAAATGATTTGTTCAGTTAAATTCTTTATGTCAACAGTAAAAACATTTAACTGCCGGTATTGTTACAACGTACATGTAAATAGTTCAATTCTTTACGTCAATTCAGATACATGTACATGTAATATTTAGTTAAATTCTTTACATCAATTCTATTCATAACATGTCATTGCAAGGGGTTGACATCAGCAAGAGAATGGATGATACCATTCATCGAGTGTTCCTGGACCCCACAGCGAGGCACGTCATTGTCAGTATGAAGTCACAAGAGTCCTATTATATTGCGAGGAACTCAAAGAAACCAAAACCCTTGACAAAGATGAGGGTAGGTGTATCAATGAAATTAATTTATTATTGAGCCATATTAAATTAATTATTACCATTTTTGCTGGAATGCAACTGTGAAAGCTTCAAGTTGTGTTACTTTGGAAAATTGCATTCAGCTGCCCGTCAATGAAAGTCGGGAGTCTAGTCTCATACAAAGATTGTAACATCTAGACTTAATTAAATTTTGATTGACAGTTGGCTAAATGCAGTTTTCCAAACGAGACTTGAAACTTTCAGTCACAGTTTAATGAAAACAGTATTAAATATCTGCCAGCTGTGCATCAATTAAGGATGCAAGAATGTTAGGGGGTCTGGCCAACTTTAATCAAGCCTGTACATGTAGCCTGCATAGCCAGGCATTCAAGAAGGAATGTGGTGAGAGATGATAAAGAATTGCCTGATACTGAACCTTATTGTTCTTTGCATAAACATACATGTACAACCCCATCTCAGCTTTGTCAGCTTGTAAAAACGAACCAATCAAAATACATGTACAAGTTTGGAAGACCAGTAAAAGTGTCTTTTTCTCAAAATGATAGGTAGTCATCTAGACAGTTGTCTAGATGGTAATGATGGACATACATATTTGTACTCTGACTTTATGATTTTGGCTGCAATTTAAAGGTTTCAAAAAAGGAAAACATTTGATCAGGTACTAATAAGTCATAGCCAAATCATAAATTAACTCAGATATGTTGGTACGTACAGCGTTTGTTACTGCACTGTGTGAGATCATACTGATTCCCTTATGTCTAGACATGTTATGCCAACTGTCTAGACAAGCAACTTGAATATGTTAACTTTTTACCTCGTAACCTTTCAAATCATGAACATACATGTACATGTATTTTATTGGGGGTTATATAATAATTTAGGTCACAGAATCAGATCAAAATTACTCAACTTGCCTCACTAGTATAGTATTATTGTAATATACAATGTAGGCGCTATTGACCCTTCTTATTTCTTACTGTGTATGTTGAAGAAAAAAATATGGTTAGTCATCATAGCACATGCTTAACGAAAATAGGGCCTCATTTTAAGAATTAGAATTTAAGGTTTGCTCTAGAGAAGCAATTTATGGATTTTAATTAATACAGAGTATGAATTCCTTGAACATATTAGGGCGTACGTATTAGGGCCCCTCCTCTTTATCATCTATATTAATGAACTGCCATCTTGTACGAGGTGCTGCAATGTCTCTCTTTACGCTGATGACGCAGTCATATATTTCTCTTCAAACGATGTAAAGGACCTTACGGACAAATTGAACTCGGACCTGAAGGTTTTCAGCAAATGGTTCAATGACAATTTATTAACTCTTAATGTAGATAAATGTAAATTTGTAGTTTCTGGTAGTTTGCGTAAGTTAAGTTCCTTTAGTGGTTTATCGCTTGAGATAAACGGTTACGGAAGGAATCTTTTAAAACACAGAGGCGTGGAGTACTTTGCCATGTGAAAACCTTGCTTCCATTAGATGCCTGTATCACACTGTATAATAGCCTTATTTTACCTTTACTTGACTATGCCGATTTAGTATGGGGTGACAAAAACAATGTTGTTCTTGTGGGCCATTTACAAATTTTACAAAATAATGCTGCCAGAACAATCTTAGACCTACCTAGATACTCTTCAGGAACACAAGCTATAGAACAACTACAATGGCAGCCATTAAGTCATCGCCGTCACAACCATCGCTGTATAGCTATTTTTAAGTGTTTGGATAACTTTATTAATTTTAACTTTAATCTTAAAAAGAATAATGCATACCATAATTACAATATGCGCCGCAGTGGAGATTTACATGTACATCTCCCATGCGTCCAAACAAATTGGGGAAAGCAGCGCTTTGTGTTCCAAGAAATCGAAGACTAGAAGGCATTAGACCTCAATTCGAAGATCACTGAGAATTTGATCGTTTTTTAAAGTAATAACACTATTGTCTAACATTAGCATTTTAGCTCTAGTTCTTAACCTTTTATAGCCTTTTAGTCTTCATTATTACTTTTAGTTATGCAGGACCTCCCTGAAAATCAAGGTACATGTATGTGAGGGAGTTTTTCCTGTAGAAATATTGTTATTATTATTATTATTAACATACAATATACACCAGATGTTCCCACAATTAAAACAGTGTTGAAAAAGAAGTCCTGAAAAAATATTTTATAAGTCCTTCAAATACAAATAGATTATTTTACAAATGTATTAATGTTGCCAAAAATGTGTGCAAACAATCATGTTTTCATTGTATAAACCCAGCAGTATTATATTATACTTAATTGGGCCAGGGTTCTGTAAGAACTATTAAGTTTATAATTGCTGTGTTTTTATAGCAAAATTGTTGTAATAGTAAATTTACAAGAGATAAATTGATATGTTACTTGTTAATAAAACAAGCAGACAAAGTAAAACACTGTATTCTATGGTCATGTAATCTACAAACGTATCGAAAATAATACCAAGAATTTGAAAAGATCTTACCAAGATTGGCCTATGAGATCATACAAGATCTTGGGCAAGACCTTGCAGGATCTTGCACAAGATTTTACAGGATCTTGGATGATCTTACAGGATCTTGTGTAAGATCTTGGATGATCTTGCAGGGTTGTGGCAAGATCTTACACAAGATCATCCAAGATCTTACACAACATCCTGTAAGATCATGTAAGATCATCCAAGATCCTGTAAGATCTTGTGCAAGATCCTGTAAGATCTTTTGCAAGATCTTGCCAAGATTATACATTGTACCAAGATCATGCCAAGAACATCCCAAGATCATACCAACTCAGTGAAGATCTTATGATGAACTTGGCAAGATTCTCAACCTGGGAATTTACACGAAAGTGTTTACAATATGCCACAACATGTCATAATTACAAATGACTTTTGTATTATTTCAGCCAATGGGAATTTAGCCAAAGGTTTTGGTCACCAAATTTATAAAGAACAATAGGCCTGTTGCAGGCATTATGGCGCCAAGTTCCCCCCAAGTTCACTGCATGCCCCTGTAGTTTAAAACAAAAATTCAAAGCAAGACCAGTCCATCCTCTGGTGATATTGTGCATGTACATGTACAGTGTATGTGAAATTCAATATGTACTGTAGTTTACCACTTATAAGCCACACTCACTTTATACAGGCTGCACCCCCAACTTTGACAACCTCGCAAAGTCTAATTTGAAGTCTGAAAATATTTTGGAAAGTCTCACTTATAAGCCGCATAATGATTTTAATGATTTCTTTCCAAAACGAAGTCAAGCATGGAGCAACTTTTCCTCAGATTATCTATGATAGCTTGAAGATGTCTTACATTCTAGTTCTAAGACATTTTAATACTGACAGTTCATAAACCTGACAAAAATACTGAAAACTCGAAACTAAGGGACCAGTCATTAATTAGAGAGGGGTGAGGGCTGGTGCAAAATGTTGGAGGATCACCAATTTTCATGCAGAAAATTAGGGGAGGGTTGGTGGAGCCATTAAGTGAGCTACATGTAGAAGGGGAATTGGGGAGGGGGAGGGTCATCAAAAATTGAGAATGTCATTTTCTATAATTTGCACCAGCACACCCCCCACCCCAATTTAAATGACCAGTCTCAAAATACATGGAAGTTCTTCTTGGGGTTTTGGCCGCCATCTAGAATGTAGACTACTGCCTACAAGATTTGAAGGCTCCAATATGGCGGACAACGAGCAGCCTTTGAAGGTCCATGAATTTCAGAGCACATTTTAAAAAGTTCTTTTGGGAAACTACTTGGCTATGAGCCACAACCCTAACTTTGGGAACTTTTTTTATCACAATTTTGTGACAAAATGCTACAGCTTATGAGTCATGTGATAAGCTATGGTAATAAACAATGCAAAATGGCTTTGTCTACTAGATGTCACAGTCCTTCATTTTTACACTCAGTCAACCAACAACAACATTCACATTTGCCTTGCAAGCTTGGAATATTAAAGTAAAATAAATAATCAAATTCATCAATAATTCATGAAGAAAAACAAAGGAAAATATCAGTTGATGTGTGATAAGTAATCTGTAAATCTAATACAGATTAGTGCTGATTTGCATAAAATTTTGTTTCGATTTTCTTGACTGAAATAGGTTGTATCCATTCGGCAAAGTAACCAAAAAACATTACTCTATACATCTTGACGTTTGATAACTGAAGCCATATACAGAATTTGTGTTGACACTCTTTATTGGATTTACATAAAGCACAGCACTCATTCTGTATCTATTATGTATTAATTAAGTGAAATATTATAACAGCTTCTACAGTCGTGAAATAATATGTGTAATTGAACAATATACCATTGTTACTAGGGCCATCTGATCAGTGCTGTAGCATGGAACAAGTCCAAGCTTACTGAAAGCTCAACTCAAACTATTCTCTTGGGAACTACTAAGGGTACAATTACATGTATATATAGAGCAGATTTCGTATGAGTAGGACAAACTACGGCATGTCCATATAGCCTTGCCGTAACCATACTGTTACCATGCTGTACCATATCTGTATCTATAGTTTGATTGGATCAGCAGGACAAAACAATATGGGAACCATTTCAATGCCACAGCATGCCATACAGTAACCATGCTGTAGTCAGTACGTGATGTACATGTAGTTTAATTGTCCCTCTTATACAAAATCTGCTCTATCTAGTCTATGTATGATGTACATAATTTGTAACATAACTGTGAGTGATGTATAATGTTTTTGTTGATTTGCTTGCTGAGATTGTACATGTATATTGATAAAAAATGTGAGATCATGTATATTTTTTGTGTGTATACTGATGCACAATCTTTATCAATTCAATAAATGTAGGTCTGATATTTGAAACTGAGCTGGAGCCTGAAGAGAAGTTCTTTCAAGGTGGACTGGAGAGGTTTTGTAAGCAGGTACATGACTTGTGACTGTAGGCAAAATCCAAATTTTGGTATATTGAAGTTCTGCTAAATGAAACGGCTAAAGTGAACAATCTGCACCGTAAAAAAGTGGTTGGTAAGTTACTTACTGACCACTTGCACTTTTTACGGTGCAGATTGTTCACTTTAGCCAAATGAAACTTTGAAGCATCAAAATTATACATTCAAATGTAGCTTAATTATTGGGTTGCACTTAGTGATTAAAGGAAAAGGTATTCATTTACAGTGTACATGTATATAGACTTTATTAGCGTAAATTCTATATCCTATTGATATATTCAACTGCACTTCACAAGGTTATTTTTGTGATACAGACTGCTATTGTAGCGCAATGTGCTGCAGTGCAGTTTACGATCATGAGTGCATGATCCTCTAGATTGAGACGAAACATGGCTAAATCCCGACTCTTTGTCAAAATAATACAACAGGTTCTTTTACACTGACAATTAAGGCATTGTACATGTATGTACATGTACATACATTACAAGTATGTCCCTGCTCAAGGATGTGGTCAGGATTAGAATTCCTGACCTCCCACACTCTAGACCATGTTCTACCAACTGAGCTAATGAGTGAGGCAGTTTAAATTCATATTTCAGAAAACTGATGCTGTCAAATTCAAGACATGTCAAAGAAGGTGACATCTGAAATTTCTGCATAAAGTTTTGATTCCATTGCTCAAATACCCGGGATCCGAACCTTTTAGCTCAAAACCTAATTGCTGATTCACTAGTTTCCAGTTTTATGTCAATCATGAAGAATTTTCTAAGTGCACGGCCAACTTGAAATGGTATGGTGCATATGCATACCATTGCATCCAAATAGGGGACCTGCCTTAATCGAACAAGTATCGAACACTAAAATTTTAGACGTAATTGTTGATAAAAACCTATCACAGAGAGAGCATATTAACAAACATTCTCAAAATAATCTTCAGGTTTGGGTGCTACATTTTAAGCACCCAAGAATCAGATGTACATGTAAGAATCAGATATGTAATTAGCATAGACACAAGCATAACAATTTATCATGCTTTGATCAAGCCATATTTTGATTAAGCCATATTTTGATTATTGTAGTACAGTATGGGATGGACTCAATCAACAGCTTTGTGATAAGTTACAAAAATTACAGAACCGTGTAGCAAGAATGATTACTACATGTAGATCAAACTTTGATAGACGTTCACAAGTTCTCTTAGACCAGCTTGGCTGGGATACCAGTTGGTGGACAGATGTAGAAAACAAAAAAGCTGTATTTAATAGATGTATAATATATTAATCAAAGGGCACCTCAGTATTTGCAAGACCTACAGTATTTATTACATATAGAAATGGCAGATACAGCCTGAGAGATTCAGTTAATAAACATACATGTAATCTAGTACCTAAACCAAGAACTGTCTTTTAAAAAGGAGTATAATCTATTAATAGTGGAGCATTGCTCTGGAATACTGTCTTCCTGAAAATGCACAAATGTTGCAATCCATGGGACTTTAAAAAGGTCTTGACCACACATTATCAGGTTCACATGCATCACATAATATTTATGTACATGTACAGTACAGCCGTAAAATAATGCATGCGCAAGAACTTCTTTTTGCGTCCACAAGCCAACAGGTTCTTGCGTGCCGCATGCGCTTGAAATTACTGAACTAACGCAAGAACTTAAGACCCGCAAGAAGTTCTTTCCGCAAGAAGATCAACCTGCAAGAAGTTCATTCCGCAAGAAGATCAACCCGCAAGAAGATGCAAGAAGGTATACTTTAAGAAGACCCGCAAGAATGCTGAAGAACACGCAAGACGTGGCATATGAGAACATGTTTGTGTTTTATGTGAGATCGCTAATAAGAAACGGAACCTTTGAGAACCATGAAAGTTTACTAATATCTTTAACTTTTTGAGAGATTAAGCACCGCGTTCTACGGCAAACGGGAAACGTCAGCCCGCCGTCAAAATACAAAATAAATATATAAGAAAAGTGGAAAAGAATTCCAACGTTCACAACAAACGCGGATCTACTCGACCTTACGTAAAAACTGAAAATGTCAAGCAGCAAACGCGCGAAAATTGTGGTCATGTTTTCATTTCTGCCATTCGCGGGAAGGAAGAATGCGATGCTTAATCTCTCCATTAGCTGGATACCCGCAGACTTGAATATTTTATTAACTGGTCACAAAGAAGCTGAAATCAAAACTCCAGAAGATTCGGTACGATCTCATGCAAATTTTGCAAATTACCGTGTATTAATCAGACAACAAATTAAAATATCCAAAAAGCTTATTCTCCAGTGTATCGATTTGACAGAATAGACTCAAACCAGTTTTCACATCAGGTGGAAACTATTCAGATCCGTAAGTAAAATGAAACTTTCAAAACATTTGGTTTGGTAGGAAGACATTTTAGTGCGATCTCAAAGCAAAACAAACACTGCGAGCTCATTGATTATTCAAATCAGTTCGCGGAAAATGTCACACATTCAAGACTCGGACTTTGAAAACGGAGCCACATTAGATAAAAAAATAAACTCCAGAATATTTATTTGGTAGAATTAATCATTTTCCAGTAAAGCTGAGAAGCTTGTGTTGCATTTTAAACTACAACGCAATAAAATCACACTTTCCTCAAAGTTCGCGGTACTCTTGATCTTGTGTCAAAAACCAGACAATCAGTCTCCACGGCTGAAAGCGCACGAGAACTCGGAGAATCGTTGTATCACCGAAAAGCTGGCTTCTTGAATTGAAAACATATGCAATAGATGACTTTTAAAAATACTGAATGATTGACGGATCTATTAATCTACAAAAGCTAAAGTTTATCAGATGAAATAAAAACACCGAACTATAAACGATAGGACGGTGTTTAGTAACGCAATCCCATGCAACCTTTCTTTTGGTAGCCTGCGTAGCAAGCGTTTCCGTAGGTTTTTTTGAAGCGTAGGAAGACTTTTTCGCTATTTGGCCGCGCGAAAAATGGGGTGAGACCAAAAAATGGAAGGAGGGGGGAGGGGAGGAGGCTTCTTCTCTCCTTCGATTTTTTGGTCTCGCCCCATTTTTCGCGCGGCCAAATAGCGAAAAAGTCTTCCTACGCTTCAAAAAAACCTACGGAAACGCTTGCTACGCAGGCTATTCTTTTGGTGACCCTTCGATAATTATTAATTTGGTCAATGGTGAGCCATTCATTATAACGTTTTGGTAGCCATTCGATAGTCAAGACCATCAAGGAACATTCATTATGGATTTGAAGAATGATAGCTTCAAAAGCTTAGTTTAATACCGCCGTTTCATTGCTACACGATAGCGTGAGACGTACATTCCCGCCGGGCCAGATTTTTGCCGCTCATCAATTTTTCCCTTCCCTTGAGTGTATCAATATTTACTCTACTTGCCTGCTAAAACAGCCGAGTGCTTGAGATACATATATTTGCTTTTCGATTATCGTACTCTAGAAAACCTTTAGAGTCAAGAGGGAAATAAAAGGCGAACGTCGATATCTGAAGTCTTAGCGTACGAAAACAGCCGCATCTTCCCGAGCTCAAAGAAGCGACCAGTTCTTGCGTTAAGACTTCAACTTCTTGCGTTTCATCTTCTTGCGGATAGGCTCAAAACATTTAGTTCTTGCGCTTCAGCCTGAACTTCTTGTGGTTCAGTAGTTCTTGCGTCTAAAGCGCAAAAAGTTGGTTTAGGCCTTCTTGCGGCAGCTTGCGTGTTCTTGCGTCGCAAGAAGTTACTTGCGCCACTTCTTGCGTGTGCATTATTTTACGGCTGTACTGTATGTAATGAACGTGAACTACTGTTCTGCTTGCTACAATATAGATCAGATTTTGTATGAGTGGAACAAACTACAGCATGTTCGTAGTAGCTACCACAACCGTGCTGTACCACATCTCTGAAATTTGATTGGATCATCAGGACAAAAACAATAAGGAAACCATTTCAATGTTATGGCATGTGGTAAACCGTGCCGTAGTCATTGCCATAGTTTGTCTCACTCATGTGAAATCTGCTCTATGCTCACTGCTCTGTACAGCAATACAATATAAAATAATATGCAGTAATTAATATTAATGCTCAACTGAAGACATTTATGAACAAAATTAATGACTAACTTTTACTTTTTGCTGTACTTTATAGTTATACAATGTAAATGCTAGTGGAGAACCAGAAGAACCAATCTGTGGAATCATGTTTGATAAGTTCCCAGCAACACCAAAATCTGATCGCAAATATCTTATCATGGTCGCTTCACTTAGGTAAGACAATGTTAGTTAAAGGGGCTTTTAATTTTAGTTGACAGATACATTGTATGTTCCAATTGTTTCTCTGAATACTCTCTGCTCAAATAATATTGCCTCCTGGGCCTTTAGAAGAAATTTTTGTGTCATTTGAATAATATTATAGCTAGTCACCATTCTCTCTCCTGTCACTCTTGTGAAACCACATTTTATAGTTTGAAACATTATTTTTCTTTGTTAATGAATGATTTTTGTACAGTATCAGCAATTTAATTAATCTCCACAGATGCTTGAAATATTACCCCCCCCCCCCCCCCCCCCCCCCTTTGACACTTGTAAAATCACTCCCTTTTGGGGCAAATTTATTAATCCACCCAGGGTGGTCGAGTTACTGGTACAAAATAATGTATTTGAATGAGAAAATATCATATATTTCAATTTACATGTAATTATCATAATGATTACTAAGTTTAAATTTTATTTTAATTAGTTTTTATACATACAGTCATGTATAATAATTATTTTATTGTTTATATCAAAAAAAGGTGTAGCTACCCAGCATGACAATTTGAAATTTCATTGAAATTCAATATATTAAATAATACATTCATTTGATGGACTCTGTTCCTGAAGGCTCTGTTTGTTGTCATACTGTTTTAGCCGTCTCTACCAGTTCTTTGGAGATGTCCCCAGTTCTGATCCTCTTGACTTCCAGCTCTTGTTTTCAGAATATGAAAACAGCCCTGGTGAGAACACAAATAAATATAATGATTGTGCTTGGCTTATTTGTTGATTTATAATTATGTATCTCTAGTTATCAAAATAGTGTTTGAAGTTCACACTGCCCATTGATCTACTGTTTCTTCATCAGCTCCATTCCATGAGATGCCAGGCCTGCTAGTGCATGGTGAAATGAAATTTTACTACACCAAATTAAGAGGGCTTCCAAGTTCATTTGCTTGGCTAACAGGTACACATGTATGTTAGGCAGAGGTTTTAATAGAAGCCAGCTACTGCTGGAGCTCTGCCGGTTACTTGTCTAATGATCTTGACATACTGGCAGCTAAAATGTACTTATTCCGGGGCAATTCCACGTTGCAGACATTACATTCAGAGACCAAAAATCAGATTACAAATGCTTCCCAAACTTAATTTAAAATAGCTGTGCTGCTTAAATTTATACATAGCACACCTTAGATGGGCCTCTCTATTTTCAATTAAAAAAAATATAATTTCCTATCATTACTCTTTTTTAATTAATATCTAAAAGTCTGTTGTGGACATTACAGCAAAAACAACCACTTAATATGTGAGTCAACTTTTTAAATTCTTAATTCCTGTGAGTTGTGAGGAGTTCCAAGAAAACAAATGGACTTTCTGAACTTGTTAATAACCAGAGTTCCCAACTATAATGATAAAGTTCAACAAAGCTCACTGTAGTACTAAGTTTTTATTTGCTTTAAATATGCGTTGCGGACATTACAGAAAAATCGTTGCAGACATTACATTTTGGGAATGTGCTTAGAATCAGATTGTTTTGTAGTCTGGAGTTAAGGGGAAACATTTATACATAGCACACCTTGGGTGGGCCTCTATTTAAAAAAAAAGAAACATTCCTCTCATTACCCTTTTAAAATTAATATCTAAATGTCTGTTGCAGACATTACAGCAAAAAACAACCACAGGTTTGAGTCAACTTTTTAAATTCTTAATTCCTGTGAGTTGTGAGGAGTTCCAAGAAAACAAATGGACTTTCTGAACTTGCTAATAACCAGAGTTCCCAGCTATAATGATAAAGTTCAACAAAGCTCACTTTAGTAGTTTTCATTTGCTTTAAATATGCGTTGCGGACATTACACAAAAATTTGTTGCAGACATTACATTTTGGGAATGTGCTTAAACAAGGCCCTCACGGAGCGGGTGTGGCCAACATTCACAATATCTCACTTGTATCTGATAGACCAAGATGTCTGCTCTTAACTAAAATAAAGTTTGCTAAAAAATAATAGATTTGAAAATTTTCATTTTCATCATGTCTCGTGTGGAATTGCCCTCCGGGGTTTACATTGTACCTACTGGTACATGTACTTCTAGTATTATATGCCACTGAAACCCCTCATGGGGAACTACAGTGTATTTACCTAAATCACAGCAGTTCTGTATGAATGATAATCCATGGACTTTACATTTAAAAAGTTTGAGATCACTTAGAGATAATCTCCTCAGGTAAGTTATTCCAACTTTCCAATGACACATAGTATTACCTAAAAGAGTGCAAACTGTAACCCCTGTTTTTCTCGATATGTGCATTAAAGTTCTTAAAGGGTTTGCAGTAATTGTTTGACTGTGTTACTAGGGAGTGGTGTATATTATGGTAAGCTTGACTTCAACCCAAAAGACAAGACTGACAACATCATTACTGAGTCAAAGCTACTCACGTATCCTTTAAACTGTCTAGTTCTTTGCCCTGCATTTTATTATATGGACAAGAGTGTTTTACCTGCAGGAACTAAACCATTTGTAGAATCCATATCTCACTCGCTGGAGTAAGATATGGAAAATATGCAACTCAATCTCCTGGATGTATGACGTCATGCTCTACAAAGATGGTGGCAGGTTTGTGAAGATGTAAACAGCTTAAATGAGCAGAAAGAAAATGAACATTCTGGTCAGAAGAAGCAAAATAAGATCTAAAACTCTCTATTGAAAGTAAGGATTTTCCCATCTGCAATGAAGAGACAAGAGAACCCAACAAAAATCTCCCAGAATAGCTTCAATATAATAAAAAGAACATTACACAATGGTTTGAAGATATGATATTTCTCTTTGAATGCTAGGAAAAGAGAAATGAGTTCCTTATCCAAAAGTACATTCCATATATGGACATTATTATGTCAATAATATTTGTAATTACTAGGTATTTGTGGTCCTGGCTGCAATGATTATAGACATTTCTTTCCACCATTAACTTTATATGGATCACTTCGTTATGCTATTTTAAAATTGATTGCTGCTGTTTAATGTCAGGCCAGGGACGTTCTCGCAATCATCAGGCCGTCACTTAATGTTAGTCTCGTAGTCGTTCAGTTGGCTTTTCAATCGCGACTCACATGCCAGGTTTTGGGTGGAACTTGAGTACCGGTATATAAGTTAATTTGCTACAAAATTTAATGTATTCATGGTTCTGACCAGCAACAGTTATACAAATGTATAGTGTAGAAATTTCTTTCCACCGTTAACTTTATTTTTATCAGTTTTTGCTGACCATTTTACAGAGTTGTGGTAGTTAAAATTCCAGACTTTCAACTCCCAGAAGTCAGTACTCCTGCATTGGGCTGGATAATACATTTCCAGTTTTTACCACATATACATTGTACATATACTGTGGAATGTTTTGTGTTTTTTCGTATCTGGCAGAGTACACTAGCACAAAGTGTGATTGCATGCTTCTTATGTTACACAAGTGCGTAGATTGAAGTACAGCATAAGTGTAAATGTACATTAATGTTGTACATTGTGCATGTGGTTATCTGTCAGGACCACCTCCTACATGTATGTGTCTGTGTCAGTTAATTGAGGAGAAGGAAATGAAGTTTATCTAACTCAAGTCCAAATATTTCACTCATTCACTGCACTCCCTTATGAAATATTTTGCCTCTCTATGATTTTATAAACTCCATATCTTCACACCACCATGAAATATCCTCTATATGTTCTGACAATCCTTGACTGTAATTGCCAGATATATGCCTTCTGGGGAAAGTAAAGACCCAGTCCCCCCACTGTCTATTGGTATCACTGGTTTCCATGCTCTTCTGCTGTATAAAGACAGGTATTGAACATTTATTTAGTATTTTATTGATTAAATAATACATTTGAAATAAGCGCCCACCCTGGATTAAGCTGGCACGAGAGAATGTGTCAAGTAAGTGTTACTGCAGACTTATATTAGAATTGTAAGTAATTCTCTAAGAGTATTATAATTATTATTAATTGCATGTACCTCAGCTCCCTCAATAGGCTTTTATAATGCGGCAGCCATGTTGAGTCCAGGACAATAGCGACCTTTGTTTTCGTAGGATAAGCTCGTTCTGAAACCCACCAGTTTGGCTACCAAGGCCAAAACCATTATTTTATCCAAGATGGCAGAACTGCAATAATAGCTCCCATTAAGTGCCCCTTGAACATGAATCAAACAAATATGGCATTGGTTGCTACATTGTAATTTTGGTTTAAAAAATATTTTTTAAATATATGATTGTACAGTATATGACATTGAAAAAAACTCATACTAATTTAAAACTTGTAGATAGAAGTTGGTCATCCAGGCATGTTCTATAAACAATGTGCATGCATGCTCAAGGTCTTGAAAAGTTGTGGATGCACAAGCAGAATGTGAAGAAAGTGTATTATTTTTTATACATGTAGGACATAGGAAAACCATCTTTGTTAAAATTTAATATTAAATTTGATGCAACTTTGGCTTAGAGAGGGCAGTAGAACCTCTGGCATCCAGGGTAATGTTCCCCTAGCTTACAGTATAATTATATTTATTTTATAACTTACAGTATTTGTAATGATAGTGTTAATTTCTGAAATATGAAATTTTTCTCCCAGCACCCTGAATCACCTTTTTTTGTACCTTTTTGCATAGTGATACTTAATATTTTGAGTGAAACTGAGTGGAATTTGATCCACTGTATTCTATTGTAGGCATCCATCCAAATTAATAAAGACATAAAATTCAGGTTAAATATTTACCTGTTGGGGTCACACTTCATTGGAAACTCAGTTACACTGTAGCTTGCCGTAATTAAGTAATGTTTTTCCTGTGCCAAATTTTAGGTTTGAAGCTGTCTCTTTGCTCAGTGAAAAAGCAGTCTTTGAAGATATGTTGCCTCCCAGAGTAAGTAAAACTTGCAGTCAAGTGTAAGCTTACCCTGGGTTCTAGAGGTTAAATGTTTTGCTTTTTGTTGATTAATATTGTTTACGGTGAGCGCCAAAGGTGCGAGTAGTTGGTGAGCATGCGGACGGCCAAAATTGAATTTTGCTGTCTTGCTCGCCAACTCAAACCGCCTTTAATATAAATGCTATTTATTACCAACAAGGGCAAAACATTTAACCTTTGGTATCCAGGTAGTGTAAGCTAGGATTGTCATAAAATGTTCAATTAACTTAAGTTGAACAATAAAAGTACAGACATTGGGGAGAAAATGTATGTGACTTGCTTTTTACAAGAAACTTTGAAGAGTACAAAATATTATTATTAATAAGCAGAGTTCTCCCAAAGCACCAGCAACTGGTGATTTTCTCTGTGTACTCTACTTGACCATGCCAGCTACAATGTACAAGTTTTCTACAATACTCTTTTTACTTACCATTTTTAATGGTAAAAGCCTGGATTTGAATAAATGCCCTCTACTAAATTTTTTTCTCCCCCTACTAACTAGTAACTAGTTCCTGTGAAAACTAGTGTTGATCTGCGTTGGCAGAGAAGATAAACACTGGTATGATTAACTAAAAGTCAATTAAGGTATGCTAACTGCCGTGGGGAGCGAGTAGCAGCTGACGTTTCAAGTGCTAGCCCTTTGTCAAAGCAAAAAAATATTAATAAGTCCTATTATTGATTTGAAATCTCTGAGTTGAGTTCATATGATATGGATGGTATGTCAAAAAATCAATTCGGTCTAATATTCACCCCGTAATTATACCTTAAAGTTTGCAAAGTAATCCAACATGCCCTTTCGTGTTTGTTGTGTACTGGGAGAATAGTGTTTGCTCTAACAGGGCTTCTGACAGGTTGCAGGAAAAAAAATTGTGCTGGATTTTGGACGTACATTTTGCGGGGGAAAACGTCGATTGTGCGGGAAATTGTGCGGGATTGCGCAATATTTTAAGAAATTAAAAGAGGCAAAACAAATTTTCTTGTTAATTAAAAGCTAGTTCATTCTGACGTTCAAGCAGAGGGTAAAGAAAAGTTCTCGAGTCTGTGAATACTTTCACGCTTATCGTTTCGGTACACATTTCTCACAGAAAATTGAACCCAAAATGCCCAGATCGCTTTAATTTGAAGGAACAGATATCAGAGAAGGTATTCCTTTGATTGATTTCTTACAAACTCGCAAAATCGACCCAAAAACAGATCTCAAATGTGATAGTTTTGTTTACACTCCGCTCGAGAGCGAAACGATCATAGAAGCGCGAAAATCACTAAATTAGTATTGTTATTTATGCAGTTGCGTCTCCATCCCTCCCACCTCCCTGTTCAGACAAATGATTTACATACACATGCATAGTATACAACAATTAACTAATAAGTAAACCAGTCTTATTTTAAGAAAACAATGAACGTTCTTTTCAGATGGCAATTCATAAAAAAGATGTACGATCATATCAAGCCATCAGTATGGTAATCGCCATCGTGATCATTCAAGCGTTACATACCCGCGTGCAGTCATCTTGCGATTTTTCGCGCTTTTCTTTTTCAGGATAAAGTTTTGTTGTCGCCAATGAGCTCTAGCTAGTTTGAACTTCCTTTTGTGTCAGGCAAATTCATAAAATCACAAACGATTTTGGTGAGAAAAGTATGAGCCCAAATGACCCAGAAAATTCTGAGAAAATTCAATTTGAAATCAATGCGGTTTTGATTGTGAAATCTTGAGCCACGAGGCGCTATTTAACAACGACTCTGATTCGCTATTTGCAAAACAATTACCACAATCCACCAATGAAAAACAATATAATAGAAACTAGAGCCCAGGCTGGCTCACAGCGATGGATTGAACGCCTTGCTGTTTTTTTCATCTGCTCGAGCCGTTCGAACAAAACAAGGGATTTCTCAATGTGTTTTGGAAGGTAAATGGGGTGAAAATGACCTTAAATGTTTCCAAAAATCACAGTAAACAAGAGGAATGCCTGTTTTAATTAAAATTTTCAACAAATTGTGCGGGATTTTGCAGATTTTTAGGAATTGTGCGGGATTGTGCAGGTTTGACCAAATTGTGCGGATCTGCAACCATGCAACCTGTCAGAAGCCCTGCTCAAACATCTTACACCTGAAGTTTGTAGCTCAAAACTTAGACAAACACTGTCAAATTCTCGATTTGATTCCCAGTTTTATGTGACAAAGCACCATTTTCCCAGTGCTTGACCATTTTTAAAGGACGTGGTGGATTGGCGACCATTAAGGCGTGATTACGAGGTGAATATTAGACCAAAGCAAAAACAATGTTGCCCATCCTTCCTTACTCTAATCAATAATAACCTTGTACTGAGAAGGCTTTGAGTTTCAAGAGGGACGTGAAATAGGCCAGTTCAATGGTTGTGCACATGCCTCACGTCAGCATCATTGTCTGTACTGTTATTGATCATGACCAAATAAGAGCCAAACAGAAAGCAAGAAATCTGAGTTGTGTTGTAAAATTGTATTTTTGTTGTTAGTATGGAGTCATGAGAGGGATGTCAGTGGACATTATCAAGAAGACAGTGTGGATCTACTCAGATACAGCCTTGTTTGAATATCATATCAATAGGGAGAGCAGGTACATTGTAGATCTTGAAAACTATTTATAGCTCATTATAACCCATCAAATATTTTATCTCATGCGTGATTGGTTGAATGCATCACATGACCCGATAGTTTCTCTCTGCGAGCGTGAAATTAATCGAATACACCTCCTGTGAGCGTAATTAAGCACACGTCAAAGAAAACAATAACCTACGTTGTGGCATCGAACTACATTGTATGCCCTGATATTTGTCCTTGGTCATTATCTGATTCTTGAAGCTCACGGTTTTCCTCGAGCTTTGCTCTCAAGAACTGTTCTCTTCTCAGATCAGATAATGTCCATGGATGAAATATCAGGGCATACATGTATTTCAATGCCACAAATACATGTACATGTAGCTACATGTAGGTTCTTGTTTTTTTATTACATACATGTACGTGATTACAGGGCTTGCTTTGGATTTAAAATTTCAAAAAGAGGGGAGATTTATAAAAACAGGTGCCAATTCTTGCCCTGTGATTAATTTAATAGTAACGATTCACCTAAGAATCATATCAAAAGACAAATGGCAGCTGCAATGAGCATATCCTCACAGGCCTCAAATTTTAAAAATCCTTAGTCATCACTTGGTGACTTGGAAATAGAGGATATTACATGGCCACTTGGAGATACAGATTTTATCTTCAAATGTTGATGAAATAATTAGTGAGCGCATAATTATCGATGAAATACCAGTTTCAATCTCTTACTAAAAAGGCTAGAAATCTTTGAAAGCAATTAAGTCATATTTTCAAAAGTGATATCTTCATGTGTGAAGATATCGCTGTTTAGAAAGAAATATACACTGTCTGGTATTTCATCGATCATTATATATTATAGAAAAATTATTAATATAATCACCAGCCAGAAAATGTTAGTCACCAACCAAAATGTTTTAGTCACATTGGCGAAAATATCGATCGTAATTTCGAGCCCTATCTCATAAATATGCCTTATTAAAGTGCTGTCTGAGATGTCTACAGACAGAAAATAAAGGAATTTGTATGCTGTTGGATTATTACATTACTATAAGATTGGCGCCTGATTGTGAAAGTTGATTCTTTTTTCCCCAAAAGGAATGTGTGGAAAATGTATTTAAAGAGAGGCGAGTTTGAACTTGCCAAGGAATATTGCAAGGTGAGAAAGAAACTAAGATGAATGTTTAAAGGAGCTGTGTCTCGGTGAGGGACACGGTTTTATGTTCCGGGCCGGAACAACATTATTCTCGGTAGTTTTCATATAAATTGAGTATCCTAGCACATGTGTGGGATGGATGAAATCAAATAAATGTGCAAAAATGATTAACAAACTGTGCGTAGATCTAGTCTTCAAGGAAATATTGCATATCCTTTCAATCAAGCATTAAGAGAGGGGACTTAACTGATTGAAGCCAGTTTACAGCCACCAATCGTACATTGATTCCAGACATGTGCAAAACCATGACACAGCACCTTTAAACCCAATCAACTTGTCCTTTTATTTTAATAATTTTGCTTTTAAATGTTTAATTACGTGAGCTCCCTAGCATCGTAGGACACCCAGGAGTGGTGAGTGGGCACTCGTGGATCAAACAAAAATAATTTATGTTTAACGAATAAACTTATTAGAAACAATAACTACTTCAATGTTTCTCGCTGTTTTAGGATAACCCAGTCAACTTGGACAAGGTTTTAACAAAACAAGCTGAGGATTTGTTTGAAAAGAAAAGGTACTTCATACATACTTTGTACATTACTCAACTTCCACCAAAACCATCTTCGATTTCTTGACATAGTGGAGCTCCTTCATGAGCAGAGCACCATAGATATACAATGCTGAGAGCAGAAATTGGATGTCTTCCTGTTTCTCTCGCACCTGAACCCTGATGCACGATGTGCCTGGAAAAGCGCTGCACCTACATGTATGCCTGCACTGCTGAAACCAGGTGGTCCAGATCAAAACCTTGGCCAGTAACTAGTGACATTTTTTTTTCCATTCTTTTTCTGTTATATTCTTTTTTTTTCTAAACCTTTTGCACTGATTTCCCAGTTATTTTTGTGTTTTACTGATTTCCCAGTTATTTTTGTGTTTTTATTTTGTTTTCTTTATGTAATTCATCGGGTTTTTTTCTTGTCGTTACCTCTTGTCGTTCATACAAGCTCTGCTTTTTAGGCTTGCCTAACTAAATTATATTTTCTTTTTATTACATTTTTAAGAACTCTTCTGACTGGAAAAATCTAGCCTGCGTGGCAAGTTTAGGTGGAGGGTGATCGGAGGGGGAATGAGGAGAGAGAAAGAGGAGGGGAGGGGGACCTCCTCCCCTCCTCTACCCTCTCCACTCCCCCTCCGCTCTCCCTCCCCTGCGCTTGCCATGCAGGCTAGTAAATGTTGCTCAATTTAAAACAGCAAGATGCATGGTCATTTCTGAAATAATTCTAGTAGGTTAGGAGTCATGATCCATTGTTTTTTTACTCAGATCTAAAAAGTGTACACCTGTTTCAAAAGGTTTTCCATTCATAAGCAATAAGCAAAAAGGCAAGATCATAAAGGATGCCAGTACTTTGTGCTGGGAATGAACTTATTCAGATGTGCATGTGGTCAGTGTATTTTATCAAAATGAGAAACTGTGCAATCCACCGTACGGAAAAATATGACGGCTGTACATTTGACCACAATCCCTTGCGAACCTAGCACAGTGACACACACAGAAATCCTCAGCAGCTGTTCTCTTCAATGACAGTGTATTGGCAACATGACGTGTACTGGTTTGTTATTAAGATAACACGTCTCTGTTCTCTTCAATGACAGTGTATTGGCAACATGACGTGTACTGGTTTGTTATTAAGATAACACGTCTCTGTTCTCTTCAATGACAGTGTATTGGCAACATGACGTGTACTGGTTTGTTATTAAGATAACACGTCTCTGTTCTCTTCAATGACAGTGTATTGGCAACATGGCGTGTACTGGTTTGTTATTAAGATAACACGTCTCTGTTCTCTTCAATGACAGTGTATTGGCAACATGACGTGTACTGGTTTGTTATTAAGATAACACGTCTCTGTTCTCTTCAATGACAGTGTATTGGCAACATGACGTGTACTGGTTTGTTATTAAGATAACACGTCTCTGTTCTCTTCAATGACAGTGTATTGGCAACATGATGTGTACTGGATTGTTTTTGAGATTTAAATACTCTACCACGATTTTATAACGAATTTAAAGATTTTCGTGTGCAAAGAATTGTGGGTAAAAGTAACAGCCACCAGTACTGTTTGTTGATTAATCGATGTTTTCCAAGTTATATTTGTGGCTAGTATGATCAAGAAATATATTACAGTGCCTTTCATATTTACACGAACCAGACCTTCTCCAGCTGGAGTTTATCAACCAAACGTGCCTTGTATAATATACTCTCATCTCGATTCTCATTGGAGCCAAAATATGAATGACTTATGTGCATCTAGATGA